>OW285241.1:7395327-7870327 GCA_935421215.2 Melolontha melolontha
TATTAGACATTTTCAGCAATCCTTTCAACATTTCATCCGAAAATGCACCGGAATCAATACAGCTGGAATTGATAGACATGCAAAATGATGATAATTTACGAAACAAGTTTAATGAAGGTAATTTACTCAACTTTTACCGTTGCGTTGACAAAACCGCTTATAAAGAGTTGCGAATAAATGCATTGAAATGCGCAAGCTTATTTGGATCGACGTACATTTGTGAGTAAACGTTTTCAGTGATGAAACTTAACAAAACAAAAAATCGAAACCGTCTGGCAAATGAAAATCTGGAAGCAATTTTACGTGTGGCGACAAGTAACGTGGAGCCAAACATAAACAAAATTGCTTAGGTCAATGCAATGTCATGCATCAAAATAATAAAACATGAAATATTACATTGTAATGATTAGATTACATTACGATTACATAATTACAACAAACATTTTTGAATGTTCTTTTATTTTTATCATTTGTAGTAATTCATACTATTTAAAAATAAAAATATTTGTGTTGAATAAGTATTCTTTGTAGTGGCCCGTCCTTGGCTTATAATTTTCCCGAGTGGCCCCTGTTCCCTATAAGTCTGTGCGTCCCTGATATACGCAAACAGAAATTAAAATTTGTCGACTACGGTATGTGAACGATCTGAGTGTTAATTCCCCATAGTGACTCATTAACGCTACAACTTTATATTTTTATCACAAATATTGCCATGCACTAAGCTAATAGTTGGGAAGGTAGCGTCACTTTAGTATCATATGCACCAACGCAATCACCTATTTCTATCACACTCTTCCAGTTACTATTTTTGAGGTTATTTTATCTTGCGTAAGCACCAATATATATTTTGTTGTTTTCGTTTAACAATTATTGTTCTAAAAACAGTATAATTCGCTCTAAATTAGTAATTTTGCCTAGATACTATGGTAAGTATGTTAATTAAACCAGTACACAGCATCTTTATGTCGTATTTTAATTTTTTGTTAGAACAAAGTTGCTATTATCCGTTTTATTTAAATTTTTTGAATCACTTTCCCATTCGTTTTTTTTTAATTAATTGTTTAAATTGCGTCCAGTTAAATTTTTGTTTCTTTATTTTATTATTTTTTTTTTATTTTTGAGTTTTGTGTAATTGTTTTGCATGCCTTTTTCCCGTTAGTTATATCGCCAGAGTTAGTCATGGAGGTAGAGGCCCGCATGAAACGTAATTACATGCCACCGATGTTACCCCAACAAAGAAAACACTCTAGACACGCCGCCAAACCCCATCTACCAACAGTACAGGAGTTACAAGGTAAGTTGTGTGGCTTCTCAACCCCATTGCCTTATACATTTAGTTTGGAAGGTTTCCGTAAAACTTCAAATACAATAGTTAGTAGGCTTTCATAGCTATTCCACATATTATCTTCACAGCTTTCATACTGGGATTACGTAATGGATTCTTGGCTTCTTTTTTCGAAATTTTCCAACAATTTTGAATATATCCATAACGTAGTTCCAGTTACCTAAACTAAGATCGGGCTAAATTGTACGACCACTTGGTGATCCAGTTTGGCATTGATCTTAGAATAAAAACTGATCTTCCATTGATATCTTCTATTTTATTTTACAGGGCGAGAGCAGAAGACACTGGAAAGATTTAGCCCTGTTAGAAGGGGCAGCGAGGGGTCTGCCAGCGGAAGCAGAACTTTAAGTCCGTCTACGCCTCAGCAAGAATGCCAGAGACTTCAGAGAGGTCTCGTTCCACGTGCCAGTCCACCTAGATCAATACCAGGTTGGTAAAGTAACCACTGATTTTTATTTTATAAGTAAAAAGGTTCGTTCGTAAATACAAGGTGCCCCCTATCGTTATGTTCAAATTTTAGGAGTGTAAAGTAGACTTCATTTCAAGTAACAAAAACGCAAAACTTGTATATCCATTTTTTATTTGCTTCAAAGTAACAGATCTACGAATGTGATTGTCAGATCATGAAAAAAAATGTAATCCCAAAGTCAATAAAAACTGATTTTATTTAAAAATTTCAATTAATAATATTTTCGAAATGTCCACCTCCTTGTTGAATGCAGGCTTGTGCCCGTAAGCCAACAGAAGAAGTACTTATCCGAATTTCATACTTGTTTTGTCGGATTTGCTCGGCAGCCAGGTGAATACGATCCAACAACTCTTCTCTTGTGTTCGAAACTTGCGCGTAGACTAAATTTTTCATGTACCCCCATAAATAAAAGTCAAGGGGATTTAGATCGGGTGATCTGGGTAGCCATGCAACAGAATCACCTCGACCAATCCATCTTGGATAATTGACGTTAACCCAATTTCGGACAGCAATTCCGAAATGTGCTGGTGCCCCATCCATGTGAAACCACATGTCTCGTCGAACATTCAGTGGGACATCCTTTAAAAGACCTGGCAGTTCGTCGATAAGAAATTGAAGGTAATTGTCCGCATTTAACCTTCCAGGAAAAACGACAGGACCAATCAACAAGTCATCGATTAGAGCCGCCCGAGCGTTGATAGAAAATTCATGTTGAAATTTAGATGGGCGTATCGCTTTGGGATTTTCTGATGACCACCTGTGCAAGTTTCTCAGATTTGTAACACCACTTCTCTTGAACGTAGATTTATCTGTCCAGAGAGTACTGTTCTGCAGAAATTAAAATGAAACCGTGACTGTCTTAATATCCAGGTAGAATAAACTAGAGCATAGTGGTTTGCCTCAAGCAAACCGTGCCCCCTGCGATAGTGATATGGATATAAGCCCTCACTTTTTAAAATTCGCCAAACTGTCGTTCGTGGCACTCCTAGTTGTCTAGCGATTCGACGTACACTGAAACTTGGATCCCTTGTAACAATAGCTACTGCTTCTTCCTCTAAGTCTGCTGGCAAATTTACTCCTCGGTCAAAAAGATAATCACGCAGTCCGCATTCCCTAAATTGTCTGTGTACTTCCAGAAACGTTCTGTAATGAGGAATGCGCCTATCGGGAAACCGATGTCGGTATTCAATAACTGCTTGACGTGCACTGCCGTTACAGTAGCCATACACAAAATGCATGTCCGCATATTCTTGAGAAGAAAATCGGTAAGGCATTTTGAATAAAGAAAACGTGTCCACTCACTAATAAGCTGTTGTATGAACTGAAGCGTAATGTAATCCTTTATTAAAGAATGCAACGTTAACAGTCATCTGAACATTTGTTTATTGTATGATATTCATGGTTCAGCACTTACGAAATAAATTAGAACCTTCTTTATCATAAAACAATTTCCAGTACTCTTTTTTGTAGATCTCCAAGAAATTACTGTATGCACTACGGCACGTGTTTATTTATTTTAGGATAACATTTTATTATGCGACGTTAACAATCACAGGCTTGTTATTGAATCGTATAACTTTTTTTAAATAAAATCAGTTTTTATTGAGTTTGGGTTTACATTTTTTTTCATGATCTGACAATCACATTCATGATCAGTTGTGATGTGGGACGTGGGCAGCGTTGCCATGTGACATGTGATGTCAGATCGTCTAACTAGTGGCAGGATCGCCATGTGATGTGACCTGGTCCCGGAGGGCACATCGCTGCGTTCCTGCCACTAGTTAGACGATCTGACATCACATGTCACATGGCAACGCTGCCCACGTCCCACATCTGTCTGACGTGGGCAGCGTCGCCATGTGATATCTGATCATCTAACTAAAGGCAGGATCGCCATATGATGTGACCTGGTCCCGGAGGGCACATCGCTGCGTTGGTACGCAGATTCGCCGACATAATAAATAATAGACGGGCAGCGTTTGGATAACAACATATAATTAATTAACACATTATAAAGAATCAACCATAACAATATACATAGTAACAAATAGACACTAGTCTTAAGCAGGTTTCTATAATACACTCTCTAGGACTCTGTGTGTCTCTCTGTGTCTTGCTGTCTCTTGAGATCTAATGGTTTTCATTATATACTTCAACGTGCCCTCCTTCAGACTAGTGGCCTCAGTATAAGATCAACAAAGTGGTGAAAGCGTGTAACACATATCGAGGTCGTATAATGTAATTTGCAATTTGTAACCGTACCGAGGTCGTGTTTTGTATACAATAGAAACAAGACCGGCGTCGTACCTTGAATAAGATAAGTAACGTGTCTTCCAACAGGGACTTCCGAACTTTGACAGTTGATAACGGTCATTTTGTTGAAGCTACATCTGTCAAATTAGTTGTAATTTATTCAGTCTGTTTTGCTAAATCACCATGGACGGATATAGCATTCAACAACACGTGCAAATAATAAAATTGTTTTATCAAAATGGGTGTTCTGTTCGGGCAACGTACCGCGCGCTTCGCCCATTTTACGGTCGCCATAATCGTCCTACCGAGAAGACTATTCGCAATGTGGTGGATAAATTTGAGTCCACTGGTTCAGTAAACGATCAACCAACACCCGTACGTCGACGAAACGCAAGATCTGCCGAAAACATCGCCGCTGTCCGTGAGAGTGTGCAAGAGAATCCTAGGCAGTCGATTTCGCGTCGCTCACAAGAACTCGGCCTTTCGCAGACAACAACTTGGCGAATTTTGCGTCGTGACTTGAGCCTGTACCCGTACAAAATTCAACTAACCCAGAAACTGAAGGTAAACGACCATAGACAACGACGTGTGTTCGCTGAATGGGCTCTGGAGCAGTTGGCAACTGACCCTAATTTTCATCGAAAAATCATCTTCAGCGATGAGGCCCATTTCTGGATGAATGGGTACGCGAACAAACAAAATCGTCGAATTTGGGACGATACCAATTCACATGAGATCCAAGAGCGTCCAATGCATCCCGAAAAAGTCACTGTTTGGTGTGGATTTTGGGCTGGCGGCGTCATCGGTCCATATTTCTTTGAGAACGACGTTGGCCAGGCCATCACTGTCAACGGCGAGCGCTATAGGTCGATGATTACCAACTTCTTTTGGCCTGAATTGGATGATCTGGACACCGACGACATGTGGTTTCAACAGGACGGCGCTACGTGCCACACAGCTCATGCCACATTGGATATTCTGCACGAGCGATTTGAGGGCATGGTCATCTCACGTGGAGGTGATGTGAACTGGCCACCGAGATCGTGCGATTTGACCCCATTAGACTTTTTCTTGTGGGGTTTTCTTAAGTCGCAGGTGTATGCGAATAAGCCACAACCCACAGCGGTCCTCAGAGCCAACATAACCCATGCCATCGGTCAAATTCAGCCTGATTTATGCGCCAGAGTCATGGAAAATTGGACATTTCGGATGCGCTCCACCCAGAGAAGCCGTGGCGGACATTTGAACGATGTTATATTCCACACATAATGGCATCAATAGGTCTTTCAAACGAATAAAAAATTTCGATGATATCTCACACACACTTTGTTTTATTTAAATTTAAAGATAGGAAGCGCTTAATGAAAGACCCTTTAGTTCAATACATGACTCGATTTGGTTATCACACTGTAACTTTGAAACAAATAAAAATGGATATACAAGTTTTGCGTTTTTGTTACTTGAAATGAAGTCTACTTTACACTCCTAAAATTTGAACATAACGATACGGGACATATATTAGCTGCCGATGGAATGTTACACTATATTTATAACCCCAATTTCAAAATGCTTGTTTTTTACTTCCTTTTTTAGGATCTCCTATTCACCAAATGGTACCCGATCAGCACCGTCACCAAATCACGGAAACTACCTCGCCCATACACCAATTGTATTCGAACATTACCGACCCATCGACGAACCTCCCCGACTTTCAGAAATATGTCACGGGCAGGGACCACAACTTCAAACTTTCGGATTCGACTCTGGTACCGCCCGATGCCTATCAAAACCATCCCCAAAATTTCTACGATCTAAACAGGAGCTTCTCCAACAGCCCCCTGCACTCTGGAAATATATCCCCGTACGCGTCTAATTCCAGCGGTGGTCTCGGCTCACCTATCCATCAAACATTGTACGGGCAGTTACCGAACTTAGGGTTATATTCGGGAGGGAATTCACCTATACTTAATCCGCTGTTAAGTCCGAACACTTCACCGGTTTACGGTGGTTTGCAGCAACCTAATAGTATTTCTTCGATAACGCAGGGTAAGGAAAATAAAGCGTTGTTTTCCAGAAGGTATAAACTAATTATGTTTTTCTTTAATTAGGGATCAGTGGATTGAACACTACAGGGTCTATAACGCAGGGCACCCCATCTACGAGTCTGCAGTTGGATCTGCGCAGTCAGATGCAGCAACAGGACGACGTAAAAATGGACACCTCCGGAGGATATTCCCCTAACATCGGTGGTCAGAACTTTATGCCTAGTCAACCGAATTACCTACACCAGACTGGCATGCCACATCATATGCATCACATTTTGAATATTCACAATCATCGTAGCTTAACGAATTCACCTATTAGTAATCCAGGTAGTCCCGGTTTAGATATGATACAGGAGGAAATGCCCCATATGCCCGGCAGCATAAAAATGGAGCAACAGACTGTTTGTCATCCCCAAATATCGGTCACAGATGTCCTAGGTAAGTACAAGAAAACCCATTAATTTAAAACAAGATGCCATGCTTGTATGAAGGGACTTATAATTTATTATCATTACTTTTGCAACACGCTGTATTTAATTTAATGAAATTTGATTTCAGGTAGTGAAGTAACATTAGTAGCAGGTTCCGACACATCCGAGGACTCGATGGACAGCCTAGAAAACCAGAAAATTTCAAAAATCCCTTCGTTTCTAATATCCGAACCGTCGGATAATCAACCGTCGATAACCAGAGGTATAGGCAGGAAAACTAGCGCTGAAAATGAGGAAAATAAATTTTTTAGGGAACCGAAACAACAGTCCGAGCAATTCGAACAGCCCGCCGGCGGACAGCACCCGTCCGAGGAGTTTTTTCTGAGACGGAACTCGGATAAAAGTTCGGTCTATTCGGACGATTCCCTTTCGAACGACAGCTTCAGCATAGGCAACCAGAGTCCCAGCTCCTCGTCGAACACGCAGAGCAGCCACGGCGGATTCGACATGGAGATCAGGACGAAGCAGATGGAGAATTACGAGAAGATCCAGATCAACCAGGAATTGAACAATGCGGGAACGCAGAATTTTCAGATATTTAGGAACCTGAATCTCACGTTGGAAACGGAAGATGGCACCTCTAGGTTTTGCATAACTAATGAGGATGATGTCGATGACGATATCAATAAAAAGTGAGTATCTTAACACTTTATTATTCTACCAGCAATATTGATATAACTCCTCTTCGGGTTTTAGCGATTATTTGGATGTAAAAGTCGTGACAGTTATTGCTTCAGGATACGAATTTCCACGAACCTCTAAATGTTTAATTATTCTTGCGACCTTGATGTGTTAAGACTTCTCTGACTCTTTGCTGTTATATATAGTACTTCCATGTTTTGAGGATTTAAGTTATAAAGTTGATGGAGAATACCCTATTCTCCATCAACTTTATAACTTAAATACTTTATAAACTTGCGCTGTATGGATTCAAAGGCATTAAGTATAGCAATTATTTATTGGATACCACACGACTACGGCATATTCTAACTTGCTAACAACTAGTGCATAAAAAAAGTGTATTACTTGAGTGAAGCTATGTTGTTGAAGTCCTACACGTACGGATAATGAATCCCAATGATCGATATGTCGACGTAGTGACTTGGGAAACATGATAACAACAAGCATAATTGGAAAGAAATCTACTGGGTTTTTTTTTGTGAAAAATATGAGACAGCATTTGTCGATGTTTAAATTTAATTTGTTTGAAAACCAACAGTTTGTGACACGATCCAGGTTATCTTCAAGAAAGTCTTGGGCGCCACCAATTCGATGAAAAATTCGCGTTCGCATAAGCCAAAACATGACAATTAATAGAGGATATTAAATCATTAACAAAGATGTTAAATGCTGTATCATCCCGGAGGTCACATCGTTGCTTTAATACCGGAGGTTCACCAACATAATAAATGATAGACGGGACAACGGTTAAATAACAATATATAATTTAATAATGACATAACAACGATTAACAATAACAGATATTACATTGTATCAAGAGCCACTAGTCTAGCAGGGATACTATACACTCGCTCGGACTATGTCTCTGTCTGACTCTGTCTTGAGATCTCGCAGGGTCTCATTATATATTCGAGCGTGTCCCCCTTTAGCCTAGTGACCTGGTGATAAGATAAACAAGGTGGTGAAAGATCGTAACACACCGAGGTCGTGTTTGACGAAAGAGATACGTTTGCAATACATAACCTGGTTTAGTTACCGCAGTAGTATGCTGCATTAACCGTTTCACTTTGGAAACGAAATCATTGTAATATGGTTCGAAATGGTGGATATTGTGACTTGAAATCTGAAACAGACAGAAAAACAAGATAAATCCTAACCACAATATAAATCAAAAGCTCTAAATACATATTTTCGGCAACTAAGTTGTCATCTTCAGAAGAATGATCTGAATAAGAAAAACAGTGTTAATTGATTAAAGTACAACTTTTGAAGAAATGTTCTTCATCAATTCTGCAGTGGGATAACACTGTGTAATCGCCAGTGTTATCCCTGAAGATGCCAACTGAAGTTACCCAGTACGTATACAGTGTACTCTCTCCTTACGGACACCTCTCTTAAGCGGACACCTCCCCTAAACGGATACTTTTTGCAGTACCAAACGATTACTTAGGGATTTTTAAATTTTTTCTCTCTTGAGCGGACAACCCTCCCATAACCGGACGCGGACACTTTTTTCCCACACCAAAGTGATTTTAGTTCCCCATAAGCGGACAGCTTACAACACTGTAACACTGTTTTTCCGTTTACTCTTCTTCATATTCGTACATTCGTACAGATGTTGCTTATTGAATAATACGTGTATGTACAAAGGGGAATTCCCTAAATACGCACAGCTTGTTGTTTTGAATGTAGTACGTAAATACATAGTACATTTATAGATTCTTATTGTATACATACTTGAATCGCTATGCCTAAAGCAGTGTTGACTATTAAAGACAAAGTTAATGTCATTGAAATTCAAAAAAATGAGAAACTTAGTGTACGCGAGTTAGCAAAGGAATGTAAGATCAGTAAAACTCAAGCTGCTTGTATCATGAAAAACAGAGACCAAATTTTAAGATTGTGGGACACTGATGTCAATCCGGATAGAAAAAGGAGTATGCTGAACGTCAAAGGCGTTAACATTGATAAATTGTGCTACGAATGGTTTGTGAAGGCTCGAAATAAATGTATTCCTCTCTCGGGCACACTTATCAGGAGCAAGGCTAAAGAAATTGCAGATAAATTGAATTACGCAGATTTTAGTGCATCATCTGGCTGACTGGAAAGGTTCAAAAAACGGCATAACATAACCTTCCGTGCCATTTCTGGAGAAGCCGCTAGTGTAAACCAAGATGATGTCAAAAAGATTTACTGAAAAAGTGCCATCTTTGATTCAAGGATATGATTCACGAGATATTTATAATGCGGATGGGACTGGATTGTTTTTTCGGGCATTACCCGATAAAACATTTGCATTAAAAGGTGAAAAATGCACTGGTGGAAAAATGGCTAAGGATAGGCTGACGATTTTGCACTGCGTCAATATAGCTGGAGAAAAGGAACCCCTTTTTGTTATTGTGAAAGCTGCAAAACCTCGGACGTTTCGAAATATTAATTTGAACAATTTACCAGTTACGTGGCGATCAAACAAACAGACTTGGATGACGTCTGATTTGATGACTGATTTTCTACGCCCGAGAGCAGTCTGGTTCAGTTGCTCCAACGCTATGTATTATACGACATTGAAGTACGGCAAAATACAGTTCTCCCCACCATCAATGTAATGTTAATGCCTTACGAGAGCAACAGTTGGGCTTTGCTCAGTATATCTGTGACGGCGATTGGTGTATGTACGTTCCTCGTCAATAATGAAAGTATACTATGAAAGTATGAATACATAATAAATAAATACTTTCACAGTTAGTCGCCGCTTGGTTTGTTTTGTTTCATAATTCCAGGGGGTGCAATTGCTCACTTGCTCTCATTAAAGAGCCGCCACTGCTCAAAAGTAATGAGAATGACCTATTTGGAAGTTTTTTTTAATGAATGTATCTACAATTTAACATGGTCCCCTTCAACGTGTGCTCCTGGGAATGCACACAGTGTCTCTCTAGCGATTTTGCAATTCCTGGTAACTATTATAGAAGTCTCAAAGTTCCTTTAGGCTGTTTAGAACCTGAGGCGTGAAGCTTTGGATGTTGTCTATTGCTTCGTAATGGTACAACTTCCGCTTAAGCGTTGGCAACGAAAAATAATTTCATGAAGCCATGTATGGACTGTAATGTGGATGTGGGAATACTGAAATGATTTTTTTCTGCCAAAAATTCTCTAATCGACAATGAGGTGTCACTGGGGGCATTATCACGATGCAAGATCTAAGAGTTAGTAATGTCACCTCCCGATAAAAGATTTTATTCGCTGTCTAGTCCTGTGGTATGAATTCTTTGTGGAGACAATAAAAAAAAATGGTGATTCGGGATTTGTTCATGCGAGCTTTCTCCAGCCACGGTCCAAATTGAGGTGTGCGTTATAGGCGTTGACTTTAGTATGTGCATTTAAACGAAATAAGTTGAAAATTTATAAAATCTGATGGAGCACTTCCTATTTATTATATACCCGTGTATAAATTTAATAAACACCTGACTTCGTACGAGGTTATCGAACCTTTACTATCCAAAGTTGTCTAAACAAGGTTATCCTCTAGAGTTTTTATGAACATAAACATTGCAGCGCGTGTAAATTCAATAGCGACATTCTGAATCTATAGACGGCACATAATACAATTTTCAGGGATTTATAATTTTGAGATTCCCGTCGTGATTAAATCGCAATTTTTTGGATTCACATTCTTTCCATTTTTCATAAGTTGTTTCCTTTCTCTAAAGGACACCTGTATATAACAGCCTTTTGCAAAAGAAATGCAAAATAAAAACGCGTCGCTCTCAATAAACATACTAATATCGGAGACGAAATTATGGAAACCGTAGATCAGAAGTGATTTGATACGCCAGTGGAGCACACCTCGAAATTGGCATCTCTACTTATCACTAGAGCTGAGGATGTTTGCGGTATAACCATGGTTATATCATATAACCATAGTAATTTACTATGGTTACATGATATAACCATGGTTATACCGCAAACATCCTCAGCTCTACTTATCACACAACCGATCTGTACAATAACCCGTTGCTGTAGGTATCATATGAACACAAAAAATTATTACACCTTCGTTGTTGTACATTGCGTTCTAGTCCAGGTCGCGTATCACCTGGATTTTGGTCAAAAATCATTGTTTTATGTTGTATCTACCCCACGCTCATCAATATTTATGTCCATATTTGATCTTTTTATTGGTTTTATAGGAAGAATCCATACATTTTCACATTATTCAAATTATATTTTTCTCGATTAAAGAGGCTGTTTCAAAAAGGTCGGATTGGATGTATGTAACCATGTTCTTTTCAACAACACATACAAAAAGAGCTTCTGAAGAAGATGCTAAAATAGCTCGTTATGACGTTATGGCACGTTAAAACTTTTATAATGAGTGGAAGAAAATTATCCGCCAGAACTAAATGATAAATGCAAAAATGCGTCAAAACCAAGTCTATCCCGAAGTGTACATATACCAGCATTTCATTCTCATTAGAAATCATCAGTACACGACATTCGGAGACGAACATGACTTTTACTTCTATTAATTTATCCTCACAACCAGTGAGGTTAACGTCGCGATGTGTTCTACATGCTGGTATAAACTTAGCTTATCGGATTGTAGAAATTAACCTAACAAATTAGACGACAATTTCATGTAAAATGAGATTTTAATAGTTATTAATTCTCATATACATTAAATGTTCAATAAAATTAAATGAGCTTTGCTAGTTTATTAAACTTCTTTTATTTCTCTTTACAGATGCGACACCTCAGACGAAAACATCAAAGATGTCGACCCAAATTTCCGCGATTATTTAAAAAATTCCGGATCGTACGAATTGGAACTGTCCGAAGTGTGTTCTAAATGGGGAACCACCGATATTTTAGAAATGGTCAAGCGAACCATAAACGATCAGATACCCCCTAAGATGTGCATCGTAAAATCAGCCTCCGAAGACTTCTCGGAAAAGTTATCGTTGGAATACGAAGGGGGTATTCAAATCGAACTCAAGATAATAGACAAACAGAAAGATTACAAAGGTATAAAGATGAGGAGGATATCCGGAGACCACTTAGTTTATAACCAACTGTGCCAGCAACTGATCTCTTGTATGACTGTGTCCTAGCATTTGCTGTAAGTTCCGTATGGATATTTTGAGTGGATGTTTTTCTTGTCGAATCCGAGCACGTTTCGATATTTCACATTGAAAGTAAGCCACACCCCCCCTTAGACGGAAGGAAGTATTTTTACTTTTAATCTTTGTACATAATTATTTTCTTTTCGATCTCAGAAGCTGTTTGGATTATGAAAATCCACGCAGAACGCAGAACCAATTTTAAGATTTAATCAAACTTGGTGATAGATAAATATGAGCATTATAATTCGGGGTATTCAGATATACGCTTTGGGGTACTAGACAATTTTATTTTGGACGTTTTTACCGGAAATATAAAATAATTACAAAGTATAGAACGTAATAATAATGTCTTTAATGAACTTGTTATAAGATAATTCACTTCAAAATCGTTATTTATGTATAGCAACCGCCAATTAAGTTGGCGCGAGAAGGGGTAAGTTCGCGCAGGATTAGAAGTAGTGGGGAGATTTGTATTTAGTTTTACATCAAATCGCAAGATACCGTAGGCGGCAATGTCAGATAATTCTAACCTCTACGAAAAAAACCATAATTGAACAGTTTAAAAAAACATAAAACACAAAGTTTGATATAAATAATGAGATTGTAATGTATAAACAGGTTTTTAAGAATATGTTTATAAGCATCGTTTGAGCGTGTATCACTTTATGATCCCCTAGCAAAGACATTATGTTCCGTCAAACGTCAATGACAAATGTATTCTGACAATTACTTGAGTAGTGGGGCTGGACGTTTTTAAAAACGTTTTCTGTGCACCTCCTCCTCGCGCCAACTGAATTGGCGTTTGCTATACTGACACATACAAAATCTAACATACGAGACCTACCTTGCTTATTTGTGTTTGTACAGTTAATTCCACAATTAATGTTTACCAAAATTAATTAAAAAAAGAACAAAAATGCTCTGTAATGGGGTAATTGCTATCAAAAATAAAATCATACATGTTTCGTTATTAAAGCTGTCATTCTCAGTAGATAATACAATTTATGACTAACATACACTATACCATTTTACATTACATTACCATTTTTTATGTGAATTATGCAAATTAAATGTCGTCCTCCATCACTGACACACTGGCGGAACCGTTCTGCGAAGTTTGCCGTAACTCTTGGTATCATTTCAGACGGAATGCTAGCAGTTACCGGGGTGATTACCTTTTTAAGAATTTCCAAGGTCGTAGGTCGATGTTTGTACACTTCTACCTACAAGGCATCAAATCCGGCAACTTTGAGGGCCAGGCAATGTCACCGTGCAAGAAGAGGAGACGCTCAGGAAATTGGCGCCAGAATTTCTCGAGAATGCCGAATCGTGTGGACTGTAGCTCCGTCTTGTTCCATCCATACTCCCTCCTTCATGGGCCTCAATGAATTGGTGAATCTGGAACCGCAGGAAAGTCTCGTAACATGTAACAGTAGCGGTTTGAATTTACTGTTACTGTCTAACTATCTTCTTCAAAAAAGTACGGACCCTACACGCTAAATTCAGCAACGCCACACTAAAGAGTAACATTAAGGCTGTAAAATGATCGCTGGTGAAGTTTTCGAGAGTTACCATTAGATCAATACCGAAAATTTTGCTTATTTACAGTGCCCTGCTAAGTAGAAGTGAGCCTCATCAGGAAAAATCACATCTGGCGAGAAAAATCAAATCTGACTACCTTGGGGGGCCAGGTAATAGGTAGCACCGTGCAAGAAGAGGAGTTGTCCAGGAAACAATTCGCTCAGAATTTCTTGAAAGCGCCGAGCAGTGTGGGCTGTTATTTCGTCTTGTTGGAACCAGATTCCTCCTTTATGGTCCTTAATGAATTGGTTAATCTTGGACCGCAGGATAGCCTCTAACATGTGACAGTAGCTATTTGAATTAATCGTTACTGTCTGGCCGTCTTCTTCGAAAAAGTACGGACACCACACACCAAATTCGGCAACGCCACACCAAACAATAACATGAAAGCTGTCAAGTGGTCGTTGGTGAAATTCTTGAGATTTACGTTTAGCCCAATGCCGAAAATTTTGCTTATTTACAGTGCCTACTAACTGGAAGTGAGGCTCATCAGAAAAAATCACATCTGGCGACAAAAATCAAATCTTGCTACCTTGGGGGCTAGGCTACGTCACACCGAACAGTAACATAAAGGCTGTGAAGTGGTCGCTGGTGAAATTCTCGAGGTGAAGTGAGCCTCGTTTGGAAAAATCACAACTATATCGGGAATTGTATCAAGAATGTCTTCACACAAAGCTCTACAAGTTACAAAATCTTTTTCACTCAGTTCCTGTGTAACCATCATTTTGTAGGGATGCATGTTGAGATTGTTGTGCAGGATTCTTCTTATTACACTCCGATCAGACAGGCCCAGGTAATCTGCGTGTTTCACTGCTGAACGCTTTGGAGATTGTAAGACGGAAGTTCTCACGCGTGCCATATTATCCAGCGTTGTTATGGTCCTAGGTCGGCCAGGAGATTTTCTTTTTAATGCTGAACCTATTGCCCTAAAGTTCGATACACAAACATGAATTGTTTTTCTATCCGAAACAGACTCATGTCGGCCAAGTGCGAATCATTTCGAATACATTCCTCTACAACAAAATCGCGATCACCGAGCTAAGTCATTGCTCTTACTGAAACGGCACATACACCACTATCGATCGATATCATATCCCATCCACAGCCGTAACTCCAATTCCCTTCGTCCATTGGCCCTTTCCAAATAGAGGAGGTCTTTATGCTCTGTATAATAATAATTGATAACTGATACCATCCTCACTTAATACCCATAAAAATTACCTTGTAATAAATAGTTTCGTATTTGAAACAATATGGGGTTCCTCAGCATAATTCTCGAGCGATGACAAGTCGTGTGTAAATGTGTCGACATGTCTGCAATCCTTGGAAAGCAGAAACCAACATGCGATAAAATCTGAATACAGTCTATTTGTTTGCCAAGGAGATTCAGCATAAATCTAGCAAAGAAGTCTCTCTGGATATTTGTAAAGATTCTATTGTGAATTGTGTTCTTGTAGTAGTTCTCGATACAAACCATCTCTTCTATAGGGTAATAGGGTACCTTGAAAAGCGCCTCTAAACTCTCTCCAATTGAATTTAGTGAAAGACATAAGGTGGATGCCATATTAACAAAGCATATTTCTATTTACTGCGAACCAGTTTCAAGATTAGTCAAAAGTTTGGAGTTACGCATTACAAATCCAAGAGATTTTGAATCGAATTTACATATACCAGCAACGTATACAGCAAAGCTAAAATAACTATCGAATAGTACTCGTCTAAGTCTTTTATATAGATTGTTTATACTCCACTATGTCATTGTATGCTTTCACCTCAAGTACCTAGTGAAACATTTCCTTTTTACTGTCTTCTTCAGAACAGGGAAAAAATGGAAGTCATCAAAAGCTTAATCGAGATTTTAAGGAAGATAGTCCAGTAGTAGCAAGATGATTAATCATTACTGCAGGGGTTTAAAGTTTTGCTTATTGAATCAGCTCATCTTGTTTGGACTTATCCTCTTTACTCAAAACTGAGCAGCTGCACGAACCATTACATTTTCATGTCCCAATTGAGACAATTATAGCCCAATTTAGTTTGATATTACTCGAGGAATATAGACTTCGACAAATCAACTATGAATTTCCCAATGGGTTGTCCTTCCGCAGCTACATTTGTAACTAGCACCTTAATATTTTACGTTTTTCTTATTCTCTTTGCTGTCTAGGCGCCATATTGTTCAACTCTTCCCTTCAACACTAAGGCAAAGTCGAAACGAAATAGCTTGATCAAACGCTTTAAAATAGGCTTAGTAAGCATCGGATGAGCAAAATCAAAGTCAGATTAATACGAACCTAACCATATTGTATAAAAATTCATCGTTTAAACATTAATTTAAAAACAATCAAAGTCATTTTTGAACCCATAAAATTGCATCCAAGATTTTTTGAACAAGATTAGGATTAGGCTTAATGAATTAGGCTGATCTTAGTTAAAGCGTTACTTCTGAATGAACTTTAATTTAAGAGGAAAAGTCATGCGTCACAGAACAAAAAAGCAGTTATGTTTGTACAGTGCGATAAAAAAAGGTTAATTAGGTTGGCAATTCGGAAGCATAGCTTTTTAGCGTGTTAAATTCACAATAATAAATACTGCCGAACATCGGCTGCCATTTTGTATTTATTATCAGGATGCCGAGTGTTTTGTCGAAAGGTTTTTAATTTTTGACGCGCGACGTCGCTGACATATTGAAAGTAATTATGAAGTTCTTTTGCTTTAAGAGCAATTTTTCACTTGTACCAACCGAATCAGTCTCTTTTTCATTACACTTGTATAAACACGACATATTGGTATTTGAAAACCTAAGATTTTTGCAAACAAAATTACGGGAATCATACTTTCTGATTAACCCTCGCTTTTATATCGTTTTTAAAATAGCTTGTGTCACGATAAATGTTTTTTTTTTCTCTTTTCCTCTTTATGTTTACATCACTTGTGACAATTTCTTTTTGTAAAATCGTATTGTGTAATCATAATTCATTTCTTTTCTTAATTTTAAGGTGGCAGCTTATTTTAGCAGGCACGCGGGTACGATTTCACATTTTTCTAGCAATGCAATATACGTAAATAAATTAACAAAATTAAATAAATGCATTTATGACTTTCGATTTAATAAGATTTTTGCTTAATTCGCTTCAATATTGAATAAATTTTTGTACATTTTATTATTCTGTGCCCCCCCTCAAGTGAATCACAACCAACCGCTATTTTGGAATATTTAACAAGTAAAAAATAACACAAGAGCATTTGTAGTGAATTATCTTAAATATACATAAATCCACAGGCTTTAAATGCGTCCAATAGTTTTTACTGATGTAAGGGACATAGAGCTTGATAGTTCCCCTGATTTTATTGTATAGTTAAGTATGTACAATATTTATATAAATTATATATAATGGAATTCAATCTAATACATATAAAAAATTAAATTTCTATTTACAAATGTATCACTAGACATGTGTTCGTTTGAAATCAATATGTATTCATTCTTATATTTTCAAATAATTTCATTCATACAATTTGAGCGTCATTCTGATCAATTATGTTGATACATATATACAAGATGGTTCAAAAGTTTTCGATTCAAATATAATTATGTGGATGATACAGTTTGTAGAATCTAAGATAAAACTATTTTTATTAAAAGACTTACATTTTTAAAAATAAATTTTTTTTTTATGCAAAATAATGCAAAAACCGCCCCCCTAATAATAAATTTATATTATAATTTGTATTATTTAGAAATATTTATGTAAAAATATTCAATATTTTGTTTAAGATTCAGTAATTAAAAAGCGATAATTGAGGATGTGTTCGTTTAGTGGGTAGGTTACTAGATTTTGGCGCTGACGAATGGGGTTCAAGCCCTATTACAGTCACAGCTTCCAGCTCTTCACACAGATTAATAAAAAAATATACCTGGACATAAATAAATTAAGGGTAATTAATTAATAGGGTATCGATTCAAATCGTAACAAACTCTCAAAATAACACAAGGTTATTTTAAGATGTAAATGAACCCCGCCCCCTTTCCACGAAAATTGAAATCATTAATTTTCAATAATAAATAATTCTGTTTTTTTTTAATTTCATCCCTTTTTTATCTAATTTTTTTTATCGAAAATATTTGTTACACATTCTTGTCATATTTATGAAAAACCTAAATGTTTTTTTTTTAAATAAATAAGGCAAATTAATAAATTATTATATTTTTGAATATTAAATTATATTCTTTCAATTTTTAATTTTTTATGTAAAGGAAAAGGGTTTTAATTTTTTAATTTTAATTTTTTTTTAATTTTTTTTTTGTTATTAATTATGTATATTTTCTGACACATATTTAAATTTCATAAAATTATTTTTTAAAATATATTGGGGAACCACTTTTTTCCTCTATTATGTATATTTTTAAATATTTCGATTTAGTACAATATATTTTGGGAAAATATTACGGGCACCCTTTTATTTTAAAATCATATTCTTTAATAAATTATTTTAATTTTTAAAATCGAAATTGTAATGTCAAATTGTATTAAATTATTTTTTCCGTTCATTATGTGTGTTTTAAATTTGTTTAAAAACAAAAGGAGCATATTTCTTTAATTATTTTTTTCGTCTATTTTAGTATATTATTTTAATTTTAAAACCACAAATTATAAATAAGAAATATGGTATTAAATTAATATTCTCCCTTCATTATATATGTTATTTAAATATTTCGATTTGATCAAATTTATTTTCGGAAAATATTCGGGGGGAGGGGCTATTCTTTTAATTATATTTTTTATCAATTTTTTTTATTTTAGTTTTTTAAAGACGAAATTTATTCTCGGAAAATATTTTAGGAACCAATTTTTTTTCAATTAGATTTACATATTTGCCCATTTCATTGAAATATTAATTTATAATTTTTAAACCCGAAATTATAAATAAAAGTTGTATCGAATTATATTTTTCCTCGACTATCTGTATTTCTAGATATTTCGATTTGGTAAAATATATTTTTGATAAATATTGGGGAACCTTTTTTTTTTATTTAATAATTTTTTTTTGTCTTTTTAGTAGATTTATTTTTGATTTTTAAAACAAATTATAGAAAAAAATTATATTAAATTATTTTTGTCTTGCAGTACATGCATTTTCTAGTTATTATTTTTTTTAGTGGAATATCTTAATTTTTAAAACTTAAATCATGCAAAAATGTAGTATTATTTTTTTTTACTCAATTTGTATATTTTTTTATATATTTCCATTTAATATAATTTATTTTTGAAAAATATTGGGGTGGGGCACTTTTTTTTAATTTCAGGGGGCTATTTTAATTTTTTAAATAAGAAAAAAGGAAAGCACTTTTTATAATTTGTGTTTTAAACATTTTATTTAAATTAATTTAATTAAAAATTAATTTATAATAATAATGAAGAAAAGTTGGATCAAATTACACTTTTCCTCAATTATGTGTATTTTCTAAATTTTTCCAGTTGATAAAATTTATTTATTAAAAATATTGAGTACTTCTAGATACATATTTCGATTTGGTAAAATATATTTTTGATAAATATTGGGGAATTTACTTTTTTTATTTAATAATTTTTTTTTGTCTATTTTAGTGATTTATTTTTTATTTTTAAAACAAATTATAGAAGAAAATATTAAATCATTTTTTTCTTGCATTACATGCATTTTCTAGTTATTATTTTTTGGAAAGTTTTAGTGGAGTATCTTAATTTTTAAAACTTAAATCAGGCAAAAATGTAGTATTATTTTTTTTACTCAATTTGTATATTTTTTAGATATTTCCATTTAATATAATTTATTTTTAAAAAATATTGGGGTGGGGTGCAGTTTTTTAAATTTCAGGGGGTTATTTTAATTTTTAAAACACAAGTTATAAAAAAAGTAAGGCACTTTTTGTAATTTGTCTTTTAAACATATTATTTAAATTAATTTAATTAAAAATTAATTTATAATAATAATGAAGAAAACTTTGATCAAATTACACTTTTCCTTTATTATGTGTACTTCTTAAATTTTTCCAATTGATAAAATTTATTTATTAAAAATATTGGGGAACATATTTTTAAAAATTTTTATTTTTATCCGTATTCTAGTGAATCGGAAATCAAAATAATTTTAAAAACGCAAATAAAGAAAAATGTTATTTATTAATTAATTTTTCTTTTCTGTTACTGTGTATATCTTTAAAACCTAGGAGGAACTTATTATTTTAAATTATTCAATTTGTCCAATCCAGTGTATTATCGTATGATTCCTAACAAACCATGAATTTTTGAGCCACCTTGTATATTTCACACGAATAATTGTAGCTGTATTCCATAAAGCAATAGAATAAAAACAACAATTAAATAAGAAATCATCCATGAGATTTTTACCTTTGTACTTTTCAATCAAACACAAATCATGATTTGCATTCGATCATTATTAATTAGTAATTACTGATAAAAACTGTATGTTTGATTTAAGCATTTTGTTCGTTGTAGTAGATATAAACTTTTACTAACGTGAACCTGTTCAGTAACTCAAATGAAATTACAGAAAAAATATTTTAATAACAAAAGTTTTTTCAACCGCGTTTCCATGGCAACATGGTAAATAAACCTGTGAAACTGTTGAAAAAAAGATTGCCCAGTAGTAATTATAAGATTGTGTAGATATATTTTAATACCTACACAATTCGCTGATATTCCAATAATTTACATTCCAAGAGTGTAATTGATTTAATATAAATGAAATGACAGAAACGTGAATTTATATTCCGCGATTTTAATCGCACCTTTGGACATATATAGATCTGAGAGTGTTTTTAGTTTGAAATATTCTTTCATTTTGTTTTATATTCGTTTGCTACGTTTTTAGAACAGGGAATGATTCAGTTTATAGACGCGTAGGAGATAAAAATTACTGTAAATAATTTTAAAACTTGAATATCGTTAAGAAATTTGTAAATATTTATCGCACAACATGTATATAGGTAATATTAGTGAATATAAATATATTTTAATTCAAAATCATTATTATTATTGTAATAATTAACTAAAAAGGAAAATTATAATAATAATTACTATTATTATCATCAATATTTACAACGTAGTTAAAAAAAGGAATCGATAGGTCAGTCTCTTAATAAATAGTTATGATTAACGATAACTAATTTTAATAAGAAAATAAAAGATACTGGAAGGTCTGTTTTATATTTTTAGTTTTTATTATATCTCCCCCACTATTTAATTCTTGGTACGTTACTCATAAGTTTGTGTTTATTTTTTTAACTTTCCTCAAATCATTTTATAAATTTTAACGAAAGCAAAAAGTTTCATTTTCTTGTGCCATTAGACGAAGCTGTTTTTAAACATATATGATATATTCTAGTTTCATTTTTTGTGATTAATTGGAACGATATTGTTTGCAATAAGTCGATTAGTATATTCTACTTGCTGTACGATGTTGATTTTGCTTTTCGTGAAACTTTATAAAAGAAAAATAAACATTTTTATTTAACGTTTGTGTTCTTATGAATAAAAAGTAATTGTATGAAGTTTTAACCGGAAATTCTGACATAATATGTACCTATAATATATATATTTTTATATATATATATATATAATTGTAAATATATACTATAAACATTCCTGTTTATCGAATTTCTAATTAAACATTTAGCACAATTTTCGGGTAATTCAGATAAAACAAGAATTGGTATAAATGTATATATATATTATCTATATATATCATAATCTTTCAAATATGATCTACCTACTTAAGAAATATTTAAATTAAAACCAAGTCGACTTATTAATCGAAAAATATATGAAAACTGTGTATTTTTTTTTAATCGAAATTATCATAAATTACTGTATAACATGTAGTTTTTTTTTTAATTTTGTATTACCCTTTGCGAAACCTTAACCAACATCATGTAACTTTTTCAATTCGTAGCATAATACTTTGTTCATTGTTTACGCAATTATAAAAAATTATTAAAGACAGTGTTGATGATGAGCATTTGTTTTTTATATACATATATATACCCTGTAAGATTATATATACATTATTTCTCTTTTTAAAGAAAATTTAATAAAATGTTTTCGCACTACATGGAAGTTGTAATAATTCAAAGGTTGTATCATAAATTTTAGTATTTTTTGTCAATTGAAATCTGTGATGTGAATAAAATATGACTGGAAGAAAAGATTAAAAATATTGTTTTTGTCAATCTTATTTTACCTTTAATCCTGTGTTTATCAATTCTTAGGCCCAGTCTTTCCACCTCCAAATAAGATTCCTAATAAAAGTTATTCGGTAAATAAAAGCGGCGCTTATCCTCCTAATAAACTATTGGGTAGTTATACCTCCTTATACAAAGTTATTAGCTAAATAAGTAGATAACATACAAAAAAGTCGAGTGGCGCCGAGTCTAATTTTCTGTAGATGTTTAAAGTAAGATTATATCCGAAATTTTGTAAACAAGTCCTGTGACATATATTGAATTTCGTTTAATACCACAAATCACATACATACACGTGTTTAACACTCAATATATACTTG
The DNA here is from genome assembly GCA_935421215.2 of Melolontha melolontha. NCBI lineage: Eukaryota > Metazoa > Arthropoda > Insecta > Coleoptera > Scarabaeidae > Melolontha > Melolontha melolontha. The sequence goes on from OW285241.1 coordinate 7,417,875, forward strand.
GAAACCAAATAGAACGCTCGCGATTAATCGTTTGCTTCAATTTTTGTTTTTTCTAAGTTTTATTTAAAATTCTCTTATGAAATACTGTATTTATAAGTACAGGGTGGCGCAGGGGAACGGGGAATTTTGAACGTTACAGTTGTCAGCACTGTAGAGCCGGCAGTTGTTCGTAACGTCGCACAATTGTTGTGAACGCATTGCCATTTAGTAATCATGGATCGTTGGACTGGTGCGGAACGTGCAGTAGCTGTGAGAGCGTTTTATAAAAATGGTGATAGTGCGACTGCCGTGCAGAGAATATTTCGACAGCATTACCAGCTTGGACGTCATGGACGTGTCCCATCTGCGCATGCGATTACAACGTGGGTGCGTAATTTTGAAGAAACAGGATCTGCCTTGAAAAAGAAAGCTCCAGGTGGCATTCGAACGGTACGTACCCCAGAGAACATTGAAGCTGTTAGAGCTGCAATCGAGAGAAGTCCTCGCCGCTCCGTTCGACAGCATGCATCTACGCTAGGGATTAAGCGACGAAGCTTACAAAGAATACTGCACGAATTACATTTCCATCCGTATAAGTTGCAGATTGGGCAACAATTACATGAACGAGACCCAGCGTCACGTATGGAGTTTAGTAGGCAGATATTGGCTAAAATTAACGAGGACGCGAATTTCATTTGTAACATATGGATATCAGACGAAGCACATTTCCACCTAAACGGTATCGTAAACAAACAGAATTTTCGTTATTGGGCCCAGGACAATCCTTGTGAGTTACACCAGCGACCACTACATAGCGACAAGGTAACAATATGGTGTGCTGCATCATGTCATGGTGTTATCGGCCCTTATTTTTTTACAAGTGAAAATGGTAGTGCAGCGACAGTAACATCCGCTCGATATGTTGAAATGCTTCAAACATTCTTTTCACCGAGACTGTACGAGCTTAATCTTAACATCGAAAACATGTGGTTCCAGCAGGACGGAGCCACGTCACACACTGCTCGACATTCGATGGCAGCAGTTCGTCAATTGTTTGGAAGACGCATTATTTCACGTAACGGTGAGATTGAATGGCCTGCGAGATCCCCTGATCTTAGTGTGTGCGACTTCTTCCTGTGGGGGTATCTTAAAGGCAAGGTGTACCGTACACGTCCTGCAACAATACATGAACTGAAGGAGAACATTCAACAAGAAATCACTACCATTCCCCAAGATTTGCTACACCGCGCATTCCAGAGTTTTCATAACAGGCTGGTAGAGTATGAACGCCGAATGGGAGGATATCTTTCCGATGTCATCTTTAAAAAGTAAAGAGACACTTTTGAACATTTTGATTGTAAAAACATAAATGGCATGCTGCATACATGCACTTTCGTTAATAAATTACTAGTTTTATGAATTTATTCGTGAACATGACGTTATTTCAAAATTTCCCGTTCCCCTGCGCCACCCTGTATAAGTATTGGATACTTTCACAATAAATTAGGGTACATTCTATGATAAGACTGGTGTCCGTTTAATACTGAAGCTGACAACATGGGTCAAATTTTGGTTAAATTAGCAGTACGTATAGCAAATAGCAAGCGCTAATTAAGTTGGCGCGAAGAGGGGGTGCGCAGAAGCCGTTTTTAAAAACGTCCACCCCCACTACTCAAGTAATTGTCAGAATACATTTATCATTGACGTTTGACTGAACATAATGTCTTTGCTAGGGGATCAAAAAGTGATACACGCTCAGAGGTTAGAATTATCTGACATTTGATGTAAAACCAAATACAAATCTCCTCACTACTTTTAATCCTGCGCGAACTTACCTCCTCGCGCCAACTTAATTGGCGTTTGCTATACTTGATTTCTAACGCAACAATTAACATTAGCGTTTTATGCGGTAATCACTTCTGATTTAAATATAAAAATTTATAAAATCAAACACAATATCCTTATTTTTCAAAATGTTTATTGTCAAAATTTACTAATTACAATTATTTAAAAAAGTGGGATAGATTGTGCCGCGGTCTAAACAAAAAAATATAGTGGAAAAAAGTAGTAGAACTTGTAAAGAACCTAAAAAGTAACAACTTTGAATATAAACTTAAAGGGGGAAACGAAATTTGAAAAAAAAATTTTGTAAGTTAACATTTTACGGTTACTTAAACAAATTGAAGATTCATATAGCAAAAATATATGGGAGTGATGTTTAGGACATTGTTTTCTTGCTTCCACGGTGTATATACCGCTATGAATAATGAATACAAACATTTACAAATCGTTATATAGCATATCTTAATTAGAGATAATCTTAACGGTGATTTTACATTCACAGTGAAGATTTTACATTCACAGTGAAAATGCAAACGTTGATTTCAAAAGAGCAGTGATTATATTCACCATTAACATTCACCGTTTGAAACAGACATGCAATATACATATCTGTAACTGTACACATGGACATACACCTCGTATTTTCAGCATTTACTTCTGCTTAAGACACGTGTTTCTGCCATTTACTATTAGGCGTCATCAGTTAAGCTAGTGAAGTAATTAAAGCTTAAATCGCCTATAAGGTACAGCAAATTTTGTCCTATCAGGTAGCACCATATAATATAGTGACATCTGACGGACGAAAAAGACTATGCCGAAAATGGCAACCCTTCCCTTGACCGGCTATGCCGGTACAGAAGGGAAGAAACTACGTATATAGGTGTAAGTCCGTTAACACGATGCCAGATGGCAGTAAATATACAAAAAGGTTTAAGTATATCAATACGTTAAGCACGTATTACGCATTTATTAAAAATGAAACAGACATGCAATATACATATCTGTAACTGTACGCATGGACAACGTATACGAATTTTCTTCCCTTCTGTACCGGCATAGCCGGTCAAGGGAAGGGTTGCCATTCCCTCCATTTTTTTTATATATTCTTGCGGCTGAAATTTTACCAATATTAAATTGAACCGATACACTTCTTAATGATTTCCCATTTTTCAAACTAGTAACAAGTCTAGCTTTATCAGTTTTCGAAAGATGCGGCATTTTCAATTTTGAATTATCAACTATGATATATAATTTGACGTAGAGTTTGAAGGTTAATCAAATGTTAAAATTACAACGCTAAAAAATAAAGGAAATTGACGTAACGATTTTGACACTGTCCCGTTTTTTTTTGTACAATTGTAATCACTTTGATTGGCGCGCTAAACGAAACGGTGATTAAGAATTCACTGTGATCAATATATTCGCTCATCCCTAGTATATCCACAGATAATCTGCGGTATATCTATATCATGTTCTTTGTCTATGATCTCTATAACAGTTTTATCTGAATTTAAAATAAACCACAAATAAATATGAATCACAATTCATTTAAAACCAATTTTATTATAATTTTTATTTACTAGTTTTATTGGATTTATCAATAACTGACAATATATTCTCCTTATAATTATAGTCACATTTGCTATTATGGTCTAATATTAACTTAAATATACTAGTATCACAATTTAAATTTGCACAATCTCTCACGAAATTATTTACATCAACCGCACTAATAAGATACCTAATAAGTTCAATAAAATTTTCAATTTTGTCTTCTCCATTCTTCCATAAAAGTTTGATGATTTCAAAAAGACTTACAAACATATCCTTATTGTATTTTATATTTAAAACGGGAAATATAATAGTGAACGATTCAAAATAAAAAATAATATCTTCTGATAGAGGTATAAGATTTTTTTCTTTAGAAAATTTCTTCATAATTATTTTAAATCTAGTTAGCAAATCTTTATTTCGTGCTGAAGTTTCACGGTGTATATCAACTTGTGTTGCCTCATTCAAGTACAAGCAAAGATTTAATATTACATGTACAAAAGAATTTAAGCACTTTCTTTCTTCTTCGGTTTCCTCTTCGAAGTCATCTTCTTTATCAGACTTTTGCGTATTTATAAAATCATACGCGATTAATAATGAATTAAATACATCAATATTTAACAGTTCACTTTCGATTTTAAAATCTTCAGTAATTTTAGCTAATGCATCCATTGTACACAAAATTAATTCTCTATTAGTAGAATTTGTTAGTATAAAACATATTTTTTCCATAACTTCTGATGTTACAAAATGTAATTTGCCCTTTCTATGATATACAACTGCCATTAAAAAACGCATGATTTGTATTAAAATTAGATGATCGTCTGTTTCTAAAGCATTTAATACAATGTTAATTTCAACATCTGTAATATCTGGCGATATGTCACTATTGCTACATATATTTCCTAATATACCAATTATGATTTCTATAAGTCTTGGTTCATTATATTTTAATATAATAGCTGTAGCAATTGAAGTAAATGATAATTGATATAAATATTCACACACATCTCTTTCAACAGTCGTATCCCACAAGAAACATAAATCCTCTTCTAATTTATCATTCCACTCAACATCAGATAATTGTAACAGTATTCTTATTACAGATGATTGACTGTATAATGTATCACCTATTGCATCACCTCTGAGTTTATTTATTGTTTCACTATCGATATTTTCCAAGCTTATATTATTTGCTTTTGTATTATCAATGTCTTCATTATTCTCGTCTGGAGTATTACCATTCTGAGAATGTACACTTATATCAGGAGAATGTTTGTTTGACATTATTCAAAACGTTTTATAACTGGAATAAGAATAAATTTGTTTGCTGAATGTTTAGCTGTACAAATACTCACAACAAAACTTAAAAATAAACCTTAGATAAATTTAATATTACATGAGTCCTATAAGAAAAGCTGTGATTTTATAAATATACAGCGCATAGTCATAGAAGTTATTATTTACAAACAATTCAATCCAAAAGGTTTTGGGATGTGTTTAGTTTGAAAGGGAATTTATTTGTTGTCTACTTTTTAAATGTTTTTTTATTTATTTATACTTTACTTCAAGAGTATATAATGACTAACATTTTTTTTCATTAAACATTTGTCTAAATTTCTTATTTCAGATTTATTCAGAATTTTTTAAAATTTATTTGTTCCACAGTTCTTTTCTTTTACAATCGTTACCGGCCTTGCTTGTCATAATATATTAGTTGACATCTGTTGTCAGTGTTGATAAAAGAAACATAACCTATTGATGACTAATATTTAGAATAGTTTTTTTAAGATTTATTCCCTTAGTAAAAAATGGATCTATCAAAAATGACAAACGAAAAGAAATTGGAATTATGCAAGCATTATTTCAAAGGTAACATTTACCTGTCAGCAATCCTGAATTACTTCTTCTAACGTATGTGTTTTAGCTGGTTTTGCTCTATTACCATTTGTCTGGGCTGTTAATGCTATTTGGTTCTTCAATGAGGCATTCCGTAGGGATAGATATGACGAACAAGCTCAAATAAAAAAATGTTAGTATTATCGAGATGTAAATGAATTTTTAACAGTTTGTTTAATTTTTTTACAGATGTAATCTATTCTGGCATAGGTTCTGTCTTATGGACAATATTGATTGCAATTTGGATTACAGTATTTCAAGTTAATCGTGTTAGTTGGGGTGCCCTCGGAGATAATTTGTCATTTATTATTCCCTTTGGTATACCGTAGTCATATTTTTATTTGTATATATTTAATTATTATTAAATTATTTTTATGAAACTTAAATTATTGTTTGGTACTGTGTAATAATTTTATAAGATTATTTCTAATATGACAATATGTTTGATATACAAAATATGTACAATTTAATATGCGAATCTTGTTTATACAGTTTAAAATTAATTATACAAACTCACCTTAGATTCGCAAAGATCGAATAAGTATCTAATATGAACACTTTAATGCAATATTAGATATTTTGAAAGTGCTCGTAAATTTATTGATATATTTTTGAACTTCCTATAGATTATAGACTATAATAAAAAATATTTAATGTGTCCTTCAGATGCGGACAAACCTTTTCTAGAAATAATGGTCTAAGTATTTGAAGATACAGTCATTTTAAATAAAGATTTCTTAGAAGGCTATCTTTCTTGAAAATGATTTATGTTTAATTTTTAATAGTTTTTAATGATGCATTTTATATATCAACTTTTTAGAAGTTTGAATATTCAATGAACACTTTATTCAAACTTACCGAATTTTATCTAATTAGTTATACCACATACTAATTATGTTTGCACTGCGGCTTGTAGAAAATACTGCATATATCAACTATGCTAGCAAAATATGTTTTCGTGCCAACCATGCTGACATTCGGAATATAGAGGGTTGAAGATATTTCTAAATATAGAATTATACTAGATGTTAGTTTATAAGTTCCATCGAAATTATTTATATTTTACGTGTTTTATATATTAATTTGTATCGGATCAATTTAGAGTAGAATTTAATAATAATAAAAATACTCATTTTCTAAATGACGAATCCATAAGTATATACAGAAATTGTTGAAGATAATTAAAGAAAATATATATTTAAGTTCATATATGTTGTTAGTTTACAAATACAAATAACTTTTGCTGCTAATGAAAAATGTAAAACAGTAACTTTTAGTTAAATAGTTGGCAATTTATACCGTTCAGTTAGGCAACCAACTATACACCTAACAATTCGTAAAAAATTAACAGGTGATTGTTTACAACCCAGAAATTCAAACAACTTTGATCCATAAGCACTTTACATATGCTTATTCTTTTATTTCCGCGGAACGTAATTCGATTTTTAAACGTTTAATCTCCACAGAACCTGTTTACAACACGAATTCACTACTCATAAAAGCGTCAGTTGCCGTTCTGGAACATTATTTAGTGTAGTTAACATTTAAACTTATGAAATAAATAATTCGCAGTGATTTTTCGAATTCATCAAGCGGAACGAATAAATTAAGAATCGTGCAATTGCTTCGAACCAGTATATTACTATTAATGATTCGATTAGTTACACAAAACTATTGCAGACTTAATAGTGTTAACCGTCACATATTGATTTTTCCGTTACAGAATCAATTGTGTGCATGGGTATATTGTCGTGTTCTTTTGTGTTTGTCTGTATCTTGTGCCATATAGAGAGGGTGCCAGGGTAGATTTTCGTCGCAAGAAAGCTATGTAGGTTAGGGGTGGCAGTTATTTTTGCTTTTCGAGTGTCTTGGTGTGTCGTGCGTTTCTCGTGAATTTGTGCCATTCGTTTACTCATCCTTCCAACATTTTCCTCCAGAGAATCTTGCAAAAATGAGGCTGATACCTGTGAATTATTGTGGATTTACGGCTATGGATCGTAGGTTCTCTAGTCCTATGTTGCCCTGGATTGTATCCGAAATTAGAAAAAGGGATTCTTTTGAAAAGGCAAGGATTTAATTTTTTTTTATTTAGGAAAACATTAGTTTATAACAATATATGAATTCGGTATTTTTTACAAATTCTAGTATTGTTTCAATCAGTATAAAGCAAGGTACGATCTTATTTTAACTTTATTTATAAAAAAAAATAATGCAAATATGGGCCTGTATTTTTTATTGTATCAAAATGTAGGTTTTAAAAAGTAGAATCCTTTCTTTAATATTTAAACGCGTTGTAGTATTGGGTTTACAGTTTATAAAACATCCCAGCATGTTTTATAAATTTTAAATGTTTAAAATGCCAGGGTTATCGTTCAGGTTAAATTTTTAGATATACATAGTTTTTTTTTTTTGTAAAGCTGCGTTTTAGATAGAGTTTATCTGCTTGAGAAAAACGTATATTCTCTTCCTATATCTTTATCATTATTAGTTTGTCACATTAGCATATAATATAAATATAAAATTTCAGGCATACATTCCTTTGATTTTCTTTAATTAACTTAAAAATTCTTTACCAGTTTTTATTTTAAATAAAAAGTTGAATTTAATTTTTAGGATTGAATAATTTGATACATGTATGTATAATAATATTCCTAAAGATCATTTATAATTATAAATGTTGAAAATGTCAATGTGATAAGAAATTCTTGTGGCGGTTGTTAGTATTGCATATCAAAACTAGTTACGTAAATTAATTTAATTATAACTGTCTTGAAATTACATATGTACATGCATACATGTATATGTTTATATTATAATTATCTTTGTTTATACACTTAGACTAACTGCTTAGAAAGTTACAAAAGAGAACGTTTTGTGTTTAATAATTTTATTTAAACATCGTGTATCTCGTTTATTGTTTATAACGAGCGTTCAACTAAATTTTACCTCGAAGTTGCCCATGGAAATTATACGTATATCTTAGCTTTTTACTTAAGTTCTTAATATGAATTTTGTTGGTTATGAACTATTTGAATGACATGATAAATGTCAAAATAATAAAATTAAAATATTTAACTAAATGAGATACGTTTATTTGCAACAAACAAGTAACATTTTATAAAAATTGTTGAAAGTGGCCACCACCTTGTTCGAGACATTTCTAACATCTTCTTCTAATGAAGGAGAAAACGTTTTGTAGTAGCATATCGTCGATTTCGTTAATTATTTCAGCAATTCTGATCTGAAGGTCTGCAAGATCAGGTATCTGTACCCAAAAAATTGAGTTCTTTAAAAAGACCACAGAAAAAAATCACAGGGGTTAACATCACAAGATCTTGTTGGAAATTCATGTTCGATGTTTAAACTTATCAACCGATTTTGATAAATTTCCGTATCATATTAATTGTTTCACAAGCTGTGTGCACTCTAGCTCCGTATTGTTGAAAGTAACCCTGATTTATTTCTTCATTAAGCTGTTCAATAAATGTCATAATAATTTCTTGTCGATACCTTTCTCCTTTAAAGAAAATACGGCCAATGATTTTCCTTCGACTAATCGCACACCATACACCAATTTTCTGTGGATGAACAACATAACAGTCATGCGGTTTCTTAGTATTCCACATCCTTATATTTTGTGAGTTAACATATCCATTCAAATAAAACCATGATTCATCTGAGAAAAATTTTGTCAAGAATGTCATTATCAAAATTATTTAAGAACCACTGACAAAATGTTGTTCTTCTAGGATAGTCAATTTCTTTGATTTCTTGATAATAGGCCATGCGATATGGAAATAAATGTAAGTCTTTTTTCAAAATTGTATGACAAGTGCCAATTGAAACACCCACTCGTGGAGAGAATACTCGTATGGATGTTCCTGGTGTATCATTCATAATTTGCGTTACATCGTCAACTAGCTCTTCCGTACATTTTTTCGGACGGCCACTGTCTTCTTTCCGTATAACACTCTCTGTTTCTCTGAAAACCTTAGTGCAATATTTAACTGTGTACCAAAAACTATCAAAATCAAAGACGAAGTTTGGAAATATATTTCTAAATTCCTCTAAGCATTCTTCAAGAAAATAGTGCCATTGTCCGTTAATATTACGTCCGTTCCAAAAATAAGATTCAACCATGAATGATTTGTGTTGAACAGTGAAAACCATTTTAAATCAATTTTAAATTACAAAGCAATTTCAAAAAGCTCCAACTAAGTATACATCAGAATAATAGTCTGTCAAATTGACAACTGATGCAAATGTAAATAGTACAAGTTACGACAAACATTTTTATTGTCATGGACTACTAGAGGTAAAATTTATTTGAACGCTTTTTACAAGGGACAAGACGAAATTATTGAGAATAAAAACACGGTTAATATTTTCTAGGATTTAATTTTAAATATGCTTAAAGTGATTCTCTACAGCAATGATACACTTGATCATTCTTTGTTTAACTGTTTAAAAGCTCTCAATCTTTTTTCGGAATTCCTTCAAAAAAAGCAAATTGCGTTTAAGTCCAAAAATAGCCAAAAGTCACACATTTGCTAAATCAGGTAAATACGATGGATGTTCTATCACTCTTATATTTTTTCTAGCCAAAAAACTGGATTATCATGGTGAAGCATAATTCCCTTGTCTGGAACTCCACTGAACACTTCAGGCAAATATTTTTCGGTGTACCACTTAACTGTAACTGTCTCTTGTCTATCTAGCTTAATTGCATTTACCTACTAAGTCCGTATTTCTGAAGAATACCGCATACATATCATAGCTTTAAAGTTTCATGGCAAATTCTTACACGCTCAGCTTTTTGGAAGTCGGAAAGATGATGCGGCACAAAACGACTTACCACTTTTTTAAATGCAGGTGATAGTGTTTGATTGAGCAGCTGAGGATCTAATCTTGGGTTGATAAGTGGCTTTGTTATCCTCTTCAATTATTTTTGAACAGCAGCGATGTATTTGTTGGTAACGGCCGTAGGAGGACGTTCAAATTCCTTATACCATCGGTAATTGTAGCCAAGGAAGATGCTTCTTTACTAAAAACTAAATCTAAACTCTCTTTGCACTCATAAGCGCATAAACCTCTTTTAAAATCGCAATAAATTATGATTCGAAAGTGCTCTGGTTAATTCCATTTTCTTTTACTTTTAAAAAGTATGTAGCTGAGTTGTAACGAATGTAACTTAAAGAACAAAACGTCAAATGACAGATAGAGAGTTGCTTTAAATAAACACTGTATGATTGTTTTTCACAGTCTACTAGATTTTCTTATTCACAATAAATTCAGCCTAGCCCTCGTAGTACGTATTTGTGATAAGTGCAAATTATAAAAATATTGATGATATAATTTTTTCTACGATTTTTTCACCATCTTCAATAAGAAAGTGATATTAATACCATTCTGTCATTGTTATATGAATCTCCAAATACATTTTCTAAAAATTTAAATCACTTTACAAAATTTGTTCTTTTAACTTTAAACCTAGTGTGATTTTTTTAATATAAATATTATTGTGACATCTTAATTTAATCCACTTCTGAATCACTGAAGCCGTTTAGTTTTTAGTTAGAATTTCGTGTTCATTATCCTTCAGCATAAGCACTAACCCCATCCAACGTTTAATTAACAAGTTTTTAGATAGTTTTTGGATGTTGGTAGTCACCGATCATATCAGTCAAATCAAAAGTATATAAAACGAACAACAAAGGTGATATAATAGGATCCTGTGGTACTCTTTGCTTTAATGGTAATGGATCAGACAATTTTTTATTAATTGAAACTCTAACCCAAAACTTTTCATAATTGCTAGCAGAACTTAAATAGAGTGTCAAATATCTCACTAAAATTAAATAGAATTATATATACCGCGATATCATAATGTTTCTGGGTCCAAGATGGCATTGAAATATAAAATATATGTCTGAACTTTATCCATATTATCATACTGGTAACTTAACCTTAATTTTTCAAAATTATTTTGATAGTGTCATCGTGACATCAATAAATATGTCATTTGATTTAATAAAGATACAATAAAACAACAAGCTCAGCTTGTATTCAAAATTTTATTAATAAAAAAAAGGCAAAATTAAAGCAAATGTTGAAATTGTTGTCCGTTATTTTCAATTCCCAATGTGACACGCCTTTTCATGCTGTTAAAGGCATTTTGCAGCATTGCGGGCGTTATTAATGCACATTCGTCAATAATTCTTTGTTGCATATCTTGCAAATTAGCAACAGGAGTTTTAAATATTCTATTCTTTAGGTGAGGAAACACGAAAAAGTCCATAATTGTCAAACAAGGTGATCGTGGTGGAAACTCAACTTCCGTATGTAAACTTATGATCCGATCGTCAAAAAACTCACGAAGAAAAGCAATATTTTCTCGTGTTGTGTGTGCCGTTGCACCATCTTGTTGAAAGTATCCATATTGCAATTCATCATCATGCAACTGTTCAATAAATTAATTCAGAATGTTTCTATACCTCTCAGCATTAATTGTGAAATTAAAAAAAATAGGGCCAACAACTCTGCGGCGAGAAACTGCTAGCCAAACACCAAGTTTCGCATTATGGAGAAACGATTCAATAAAAATATGAGGATTTTCACTACTCCACATTCGAGTATTTTGGGAATTGACATACTCCGAAAGATGCAACCATGCTTCATCAGAGAAAAATGACAAATTTAGCAGGTCATCATCTTCTATTAAGTTATTTGCAAACCACTGGCAGTACGTACGACGTCTAGGGTAGTCTACCGGCAAAATAGCCTGATGTGATTGCATCTTATACGGATGCATGTCTAAGTTTTTCTTTACAATTTTCTGACATGTTCCATAAGAAAGTCCAATCTCTTGAGAAAGGCGTTTCAAAGGTTTTGTGGGTTCATTTACCATACGTTGACGAACATCATTTATAACTTGTTCCGAACGAACAGTTGGTCTACCAGTACGTGATTTATGACCCACAGAACCAGTCTCACGAAACACACCAACACAATTGGAAAGGCAATTATAAAAATCTTTGGGAATTACAGCTAACTCTGGAAAGTGCTCTCTAAAATCATCCAAACATGCACGTTGACTGTACACCCAAATTCCATCAATTCGCACTCCACTCCGAAAATAGGCTTCAATCATGTACGCTTTTTGCACTATATTGTAAACCATATTTGAATTTACTCGAATGTGCTATGTTTCAAACTCGACGTTCAAACTTGCTTTCAGCAATTCTAACACATTAATGGATGACAGATAATGTCACTGTCAAAATAATTTACAAAACAGAGTTATAGTTCCTAACTTAAGTTCAGACATACAATTTATATTACAAAGCCATCTTCGTCCTAGAAACTTTATGATATCACGGTATATAGGTAATTTTACTGTTAATAAAAACAGAATTTGGGTCAATGTATAATAAAATAAAACGATTTGTTTCTACGTAACGTTTCAAAACTTTATTCGTTTCTTCATCAGACCTATTAAATTATTTACGGGTTAGCCATACAAAGTAAACTAAAATATAAAAACGTATTTACATTAGCAATTAAATTAGTAAGTGATCTTATAGAATGAAAATACGAAATTTGCAATTATATTTTGGTTGTATTTACATTATTAATTTGATCCAGCATTTTACGCTCAAAGGAATTTTACTTATGTATATCGTTATGTTCAAATTTTAGGAGTGTAAAGTAGACTTCATTTCAAGTAACAAAAACGCAAAACTTGTATATCCATTATTATTTGCTTCAAAGTTACAGATCTATGAATGTGATTGTCAGATCATGAAAAAAAAGTAATCCTAAAGTCAATAAAAACTGATTTTATTTAAAAAAGTTCAATTACTAATATTTTCGAAATGTCCACCTCCTTGTTGAATACAGGCTTGTGCCCGTAAGCCAACAGAAGAAGTACTTATCCGAATTTCATACTTGTTTTGTCGGATTTGCTCGGCAGCCAGGTGAATATGATCCAACAACTCTTCTCTTGTGTTCGAAACTTGCGCGTAGACTAAATTTTTCATGTACCCCCATAAATAAAAGTCAAGGGGATTAAGATCGGGTGATCTGGGTGGCCATGCAACAGGACCACCTCGACCAATCCATCTTGGATAATTGACGTTAACCCAATTTCGAACAGCAATTCCGAAATGTGGTGGTGCCCCATCCATGTGAAACCACATGTCTCGTCGAACATTCAGTGGGACATCCTCTAAAAGACCTGGCAGTTCGTTAATAAGAAATTGAAGGTAATTGTCCGCATTTAACATCCCAGGAAGAACGACAGGACCAATCAACCAGTTATCGGTTAGGGCCGCCCAAACGTTAATAGAAAATTCATGTTTAAATTTAGATGGGCGTATAGCTTTGGGATTATCTGGTGACCACCTATGCGGTTTTCTCAGATTTGCAACACCACTTCTCGTGAACGTAGATTCATCTGTCCAGAGGACTGTTCTGCAGAAATTAAAATGAAGCCGTGACTGTCTTAATATCCAGGTAGAATAAATTAGACGAGCATAGTGATCTGCTTCAAGCAAACCTTGTCCCCTGCGATAGTGATATGGATATAAGCCCTCACGTTTTAAAATTTACCAAACTGTCGTTCGTGGCACTCCTAGCTGTCTAGCGATTCGACGTACACTGAGAGTATAGAGAGGCGTATAGCTTTGGGATTATCTGGTGACCACCTATGCGGTTTTCTCAGATTTGTAACACCACTTCTCGTGAACGTAGATTCATCTGTCCAGAGGACTGTTCTGCAGAAATTAAAATGAAGCCGTGACTGTCTTAATATCCAGGTAGAATAAACTAGACGAGCATAGTGACCTGCCTCAAGCAAACCTTGTCCCCGGCGATAGTGATATGGATATAAGCCCTCACGTCTTAAAATTTGCCAAACTGTCGTTCGTGGCACTCCTAGCTGTCTAGCGATTCGACGTACACTGAGAGTTGGATCCCTTGTAACAATAGCTACTGCTTCTTCCTCTAAGTTTGCTGGCAAATTTACTCCTCGGTCGAAAAGATAATCACGTAGTCCGCATTTATGAAATTGTCTGTGTACTTCCAGAAACGTTCTGTAATGAGGAATGCGCCTATCGGGAAACCGATGTCGATATTCAATAGCTGCTTGACGTGCACTGCCGTTACAGTAGTCATACACAAAATGCATGTCCGCATACTCTTGAGAAGAAAATCGGTAAGGCATTTTGAATAAAGAAAACGTGTCCACTCACTAATAAGCTGTTGTATGAACTGAAACGTAATGTAATCCTTTATTAAAAAATGCAACGTTAACAGTCATCTGAACATTTGTTTATTGTATGATATTCATGGTTCAGCACTTACGAAATAAGTAAGAACCTTCTGTATCATAAATCAATTTCCAGTACTCTTTTTTGTAGATCTCCAAGAAATTACTCTATGCACTACGAAACGCGTTTATTTATTTTAGGATAACATTTTATTATGCAACGTTAACACTCACAGGCCTGTTATTGAATCGTATAACTTTTTTTAAATAAAATCCGTTTTTATTGACTTTAGGATTACATTTTTTTTCATGATCTGACAATCACATTCATAGATCTGTAACTTTGAAACAAATAAAAATGGATATACAAGTTTTGCGTTTTTGTTACTTGAAATGAAGTCTACTTTACACTCCTAAAATTTGAACACAACGATACGGGACAGCTTCTATATATAATTCTAGAAGATTTCTTGGCCGTACTAATATAAATTCACTACTAGTTGTGTTATCTGTTTGTTTTAATTAAAACTTAATTGTTCTTACGCAATATTTCGTCAATATATTTATGACTTCATCAGGAGTAGCTATAAAATTGCATCATACACTTTACTCTTATACTAATATATTCAAAAAAGAAAACTTACAGCTAGAGTTAAGCGTTGACAGTCTTATTAATTACATTAAAACATAATTGTCACTAGCAACTCACGAATACCACGTGAATATTACATTCTTAAACAAACTACAACTGTAAAATTTCAAACTGACATTTTTCACCCGCATGTCTGTATATCTTGTAAGTAAGAAAACAAATCTCTCTTAATTTTTACGTTTTTACGTTATTCGGTTTTAAAAATTGGGGTGTTAAGAAAAAATGGTCTATATTCGAAAATCTATCTATATACATTATGTTATTGTAACTAAAATAAATTCCCTGGTTACAGTGTTCCGCACACGATATTAAAAATGACTATTTATTATGTGTTTAATAAATTTGAATAAATTACACTTAAACTATTGGTGTACGTTTTAAAATTCAACCAGTTGTTTTCTTTCTGAAAGTGTTTCATTTCAAGTATGTACTAGTCTGTTTTTATAATGATTTTCTTTTTCCAAAATTTTAACATTGTTATAATTAAAGTTGTGATTCTGATTTATTATAATGTAATGACAAAACAAAATCTGCTATCACTCTTATGTTGACTAATCCGTTGTTTGAGTACGTGCGACGTTTGCCCTATGTAACAATACACTCTTGCCAAGGTATATGTAACTTCCTCCTGGTTTGAAGGAAGTTCGGTATGTATCGATCGAAGTATAAGTTGAAATAATACAATAGTTTTTGTATAACACTAATATATTTACAAGTTTAATCTTGGAGTTCCGTTAACTTAATGTAAATGCAGTATCTGGTCTTAATACTAAAGACCGAGAAAACTGGCTAATAAATAATATTTGCTCCTATTTAGATCACTGAAATCTTAGTAGGAACTGTTAGTTAGATCACTGAGACCTAAGCTTTAACTCGAAGAGATCGTACTTTGTCGTACTTTAAATTCCTGTTGTCTTGACCATTACGCGGCTTAGTAAACGATCCATTCTCGACCAAATTTCTGTCGAGATCTAGAAAAATGGTACGATGAGGCTGTTGTCGTTCTGGATATAATTGTAGATATCTTGGACTCGCTACTGTTGAATTTCGGTTCGAAGAATAAAAAATACATATCATATCTCGTTTCTCTTCGTTAGTGTATGACATTTTTGTATTATTAATGAACAATAAATGAAATGTTTGACAGATTGAAATTCCATGGCTACCTTATTTAATCTTATAATTTATTCTTTCAAATAAAACCTAATGTCAAAAACTTTAGTCAGCATGTGGTACATGGTTGAAATCAGAAAAAAAACTCTTTCTGAAGATGTCTAAATCCAATATGGCGCCTATAAGAAATTAGATAGTTGATGATGGCCAGAAAGAAACGAAACGTCGTATAAAAATTTAGAGTACACCACTGGATAGAGGTTTAGAAATGGCCACAAGGATGTGTTTTTATTTTTTCTCTACAAGGCCAAATGTCGTTGCTACAGGTAAAAGAAGAAAATGGGGTTTTCGCGTTTTTTTTTAAATAACGAAGGTCATTTGTCACAGGTCTATTTTCTTTACGGATTTATAACAAATACAAAATTTAACAACTTTGCCAAATTTAAACCTATACTCTATCTCCAATAATAAGAGAGATCCCCATGGTGAGGGCCGAAAATGAATCAGCCTGTATAATACAAAATGAATAATATTTATATTTACTATACATTATACAAATTGGTTTAGCTTATAAGACGAAACAGTTATTGTAGACCAATAGGTACAGAAACGAGTGACATTCCCAACTCCAATTCGATTTTAATGTAGGCTGCAGGGTTCTCGTCTGTGGCACCGCCAGCGGAGTCATTGGACTGTTCTGACGATGCGACTCCTCGTATCCCGGTGGCAGGTCCGGCGGGTCGTCGACGTCCGTCAGGTGGTCCGCCGATGGTGCTGATATTATTATGGTCAGCGGAAGTGTACTTTTTTCACTGTTATCTCAAGTTCCTGTAAAAAGTAAAGCATTAAAGTTATTACATATCATGTAAACTATTGCAAAACAATTATAGGCGTCATTTTGCAGCCCCTACCTTGTCTGGATAGTTTTGTACATTAGTATCGTGCAATGTGGGCGTTAACCATGTCGATGCAGAATTGTTTACAATCGAATGTGATGGCAAATTAATGTATTAGGTGGTTGATAATGTTGAAAATAGGTTGTCCGATGGTTCGTATCGTATCAGTGTAGTGTTGCTCATGAATCTTGACCAATGAAACAAATAATTATCGAAAATACAAATCAATGTGACGAAAATGATTTTCGATAATCAATCATATCATCAATCAAGCTTCTAAGTCGATTTAGCAGATTCTTCCTTTCCGTTTGGAGGGCTAGAATTCTGTCATCGGTTGGAATGATGACACTATTAAGGAAATGAAGAACCTTGTCCTGCTCTAATGTTTTATCGCTAACCTGCTCTTTTAGCGAGATCACCTGCTGAAGGATACTATCCGCTGACGAATTTCCCTCCAAATAACTAACACACATGTTAGATAACTGTTTAAAATTCGCAGAGGTAGTTGCAATGAGTTGGGATGGTTGTTGTTGGCCACAGTGGAATTGTGAACCACACAACGACGCAGAAGCATTGGAAGTTGGAGCTGGAGAATCATTTGAAGGAGGAGGAGCTGGAGAAGCATTGGAAGGAAAGTGTTCAGGAATATTAGCGTTGGTAGAAATAGAAAGTATTGGGGATTGAGGAAGCTCAGTTAATTCAAGTGCTGGTTGAGGAAGCTCAGTTAATTCAACTGCTGGTTGAGGAATAGGAATTGCAGGTGCTTCAGTAAAAGAGCCAGAAACATTCATTTGAGCCTGGGACGCTGAAAAATGAGAAGTCTGACTCTCCATAGACGCGAATACTACAGATTCTGTGGATAGACTAATCGTGTCCATAATCTGTGGTATTCTTGACTGTGGGAATACTGCCTCTCGTGTCACATTTGTACCACCGCACATTTTGTTACTTCCTACTGTATTGTCAGTGAGCAGTGCTCGCAGATTCGACGTTCGAGCACCAGTACTAGAAGTTGTATAGGGTAACGGCACATAAGTCTTTCGTGTAGTATTTTGTCCTCGTCGTCTTTGGGTCCTTGTAGTATGTTCTCGTCTTGTGGTCGTCATTGTCATTAAATTGTACATACGTCGTTTGGCAGTTAGTTGGTGTTGTTGTACCCTATCCAATTTATAGTACTCCTCTTTAGGCAAATAAGGAGGAGGTTGCAAAGGTGGAACGGTAGTTAATTGTGACACGAAAGCAGGTGGATTAACTTCTGCTGCATCACCTACTTCAACAGTATGAGGTTGGGGTCGTACCGCAGAAGTAGATGGAACTGCAGAAGGTAATTCAACTGACTTCGATAGTCGTCTAACGTTCGTCTGACGGGATAATTCGTCCAGTCGTCTGTCCAGTGGTATCATCCCGTCGAAGTCAACATTTTCAACATTTTCAAAACAATAAAATTGATTTTCATCGTTATTAGTCTAAAATAAAAAAGATGAATTAACTATGACAAATGAATGGGAAGAATTTTTAAATTTAAATGATTTTCTCTGTGCAATTACATAAAGTATTTAAATTATTTTCTCGCTGCAATAAATAATTACTCACACCCAGAAAATCATTTAAATGCTTAATGTATTAACCATACATCGTTCCGTGTAATCGGAACATAATACAAAACTCGAAGTAAACTGTAGCTGTAATTTTAATGTTCTTTTTACATAATAGTGATATTAATAATAATAAATTAACTATAGGCAAATGCTTGAATTTGTGTGCACAGTTATATTATGATAAGAGAACGGACGCAATTTCCATAAAACGCAATCGGCAATTGGAATTGTGTATAACGTCGCTCAGTACATCCCGGCGTAATTCAATGAAGTATTTGTTTGACATACTCGGACACCTGGTCTCGCCGCGATAACAATGGACAAGCCAGCTATTGTATTCGGAGAATATAGTGCTTTTAAAGTGTTTTCATGAGCGTAGATAGAAGCGGGGTTTTTATAATGTATTTTATTTATTAGTTTATATTTCGTAAGATAAATAATGTGCTGTGAGTAAGTTTCTTGTTTTAATAGTTTTAACTGTTAATTACATCGTAATGTTTGTGATAGATCCTGTTTAATATCGTTTGATTGAATCTATTTCTACCAATTATTTCGACGTAAGTGTGCATTGAATTTCGTTCAGTTTCAATAACTTACGCACACATTTTTAGTTTTCATTTATTTAGATCTAGAGCATTGTTTAAGTTACTTTTTCAGACATGATATGGAAGAATGTCGAGAACGGCATTGTAAAACAATGGCGAGTTGGATTGACGGTCATACTGATTGTATGTCCATTGTCAGTGATTCCGAAATTTATTACAAAATCCGTAAAATATCGTCAAAAATTCGTCACTTAGGATCGCAAACACATCTGAACTCTGTAAAACTTTTATGGCGGCTAATATTCCATTAAATAAACTTAGCAATCCCACTTTAAAAATATTTCTGAAAAAATATACTGGTCGAAATGTTCCTGATGAATCAACTTTACGCAAATATTATGTTTCTAGGTGCTATACGAGAACAGTAGAACGCATTAGAAGCCATCTTTTAAATCAATACATATGGATAAGCGCCGACGAAACGGTTGATATGTAAGGACGCTGTTTGGTAAATGTTGTAGCTGGTGTACTACATCCAACTATTCCCTATAACTCATATGTAATAGAAACAAGTGTTATAAATAGAGTTGATGCGGAAACAGTTGCTGAAACCACTAAGGAGAATATGCAAAAAATGCTTCATTCGGACGCCACGTACAAAGAAAAAATACTTTTATTTGTCAGTGATAGTGCTGCGTATATGTTAAAAACAGGCAGACTATTGAAGAAAACATATCCTAATATGCTGCATATTACTTGTGTAGCACATGCTCTCCACAGAATCTGTGAATATATCAGAGACACTTTTCCGGAAGTTAATAGACTTGTATAAGCTTTTAAAAAAGTTTTCAGAAAAGCACCATTGAGAGTAGCTCTTTTCAGGAAAAAATTTCCATCTCTGTCACTGCCTCCCACTCCAGTAATAACTAGATGGGGAACATGGCTGGAAGCTACTAGTTATTATGCTGAGAATTTCGATAGTCTAAAACATTTCGTAACACTGCTAAAGGAGGATGCTAGAAGTATTGGTGAGTGCAAGGAGCTCACATAAATCCCAAATTTAAAAAATCAGTTGTACTTTCTTCACGAACACTTTGGAAAATTGCCAAAACTAATCACTTATTTTGAAAATCGAAATCTCAAATTAAATGACGGATTAACCACATTAGATGTGGCTGTTAATAGTTTGAAAAGTATTCCAAGTGACTTCGGATGTGGCCTTCGGCAAAAGTTTGAAGCAATTCTTAATAGAAATCCAGATTTAATTACATTGCAGCAATTATGTATGGAGACAATTCCACAAAATCTAACGGCTAAATATGAAGAAATAAAAGAATATTTCCAGTACATATGCAACTATAACCAGTTGTGATGTAGAAAGGACGTTTTCTATTTATAAAGATGTACTTAATTCAAAGAGAACAAAATTGACAGAAGAAAACATTGAGAAACTATTGCTAGTCAATATTAATACTCTTTTACTCAACTTGAACGACAAAATGAACAAATAAAAATGTTCCAATTATAGAAATAAAATTAAAAACTTTAAAAATACAACTTTTCAACAAATACATATGTATTCGTAATTTTATAGATCACCACCCGTTTGTTTTCCAATTATATAAATAAAATTAAAAACTTTATAAATACAACTTTTCAACAAATAAATATGTATTTCGTAATTTTATAGATCACCACCCGTTCGTTTTCCAATTATATAAATAAAATTAAATATTTTAAAAATACAGCCTTTCGCCAGTACTGCACTGGGTGGTAAGCGTGTCTGTTCTCTAATTATGATAAAAGAGTAAATGCAAGAATAGTGGATGTAAGCACATTAATTTGAACAGTTGAAATAATTTAAAAAAATAATACAATTTGTCTGCAAATAATAATAAGTAAATAGCGTATTAAGAAATATAATATAAGTGTACTCACCATTGTACAAGAGATACTTTGTGAATGATTTCTAAGTAGAATAAAGGTAGTATTTATATAAAAATACGTTGTTTACGACACATAACGTTTTAACACAAACAATTTTTTATACGTCTGTCAGCTAGTATGGAAAATTTAGTTGTTTACAGAATCAATGAATGTTAAAGGTTTTTTTATTTTTTTAAAAAATTTTTTATACGTCTGTCTGCTATTATGGAAAATAAGTTGTTTACACAATTTGTGAAGGTTAAAGATTTTTATAACAACATAATTTGAAACATACTTGAGTAGGTAAAAACTACCAATTTTGTATAATACAAAAGTATTTTTAATAATATATAATATTATTATAGAGACAGCGCTGAATATACCTTTACGCTCTGTCTTAATAATATCTGCGAGATAGCAAGGTAGTTATGTTTTGTTGAATGTGTCTCTTCTCCAACAGGGGCGTATTGATAATCATGTAGAAATGTGAAATACGTATCTACGTCTTTGGAGAAGATACATTCAAAAATACATATGAACTTGTATTGTGTTCTTCACACCCCATTTTTAATAATATTATATATTATTAAAAATACTTTTGTATTAAAGATTTTTTATTTTTTTAAAAATTTTATATCCATTTTTGGATGTGGTAGATGCGAAAATGTAATAAAACAACAAACTTAAAATTTTTTTCGGAAAACGTGCATTTTCTGCTCTTCTAATGTTCTGATCTTACCCCTCCCCATCTCATTTTGTTCTCCAGATTTTTCTCTATCTTTTGCGCTCAATTTCGACACCTACTCCATTTTTAATTCCCCCCCCTCCAATTTTTCGAAAAATCGAAAAAAAAACTGTTAGGATTTTAATGTAATGTAAAACATTTTTTCATTAATTATATTTTGATATATTTCTGTAAATTCGATAGAAAATACTTGTAAATAATATTTTGATATCAAAACTTCGCGATTTTAATTATTTATTTATTACTTTGATGCACGTTACGAGTATGTAGTATATAAAGACACGTACAATTTATGAAAATATATTTAATTATTAGTGAACCACCACACAGTCGGGTAATAAAAAAAATACTAATAAAGTAGGGACAAGAAGTTCAACCTTTCTCGGCTTTCTGTTCTTTTATGGAAGTATCTAATAATGGCTCTGTTCAGTATTTAATTTTTAATACGTACCTACTACACGCAAACATTACAAATATACTTATTACAACATAAATATATCTCCTATCGCAGGTGGGTTGGAAGAGATTTCTTTTAGGAATAAGCCTCACCTTTTGTACCTACGTATTTTTTTGTAATTTGCCCATTTTTTTTTTACTTACGTGTACAATAAATTGTAAAATAAATAGATAAATAATAAATAAAATAAAAGTATGTATAACAAATAGGCAGGTAAGTACTTACTTTTCCGACAGTGGCAAACACTAACATCGATTCACTTTACTTTACTTTTATTTTCGAAATTCGGGAAACAAATGAGTAGAGCTGAGGATGTTTGCGGTACGGCAGGACCGTATGTAGTGCATCCCCACCAGCGTATAAACACGATGCAGCGAAACACTTTAGTTAGTCGTGAACTGGCAACGTGATCGTGTGTTGTCTTGAGCTCTATTTAATAAGTATGACGGACGTGCCCAAGCCAAGAAAGCGCCCATTGTATAACGACGTGAAGAAATTTATCCGAGACTTTCCCGATTTGTATTATAATGGAGCAAAAGTGGTTTGTAAATTATGCGATAAACAGTTACTTTGCTGGGACAAATACGACTGTAAAAGACATGTTGAAAGTGTACACCACAAAGACAAAAAAAATAATGTGCTGTCTAAAACGCAATTCATTTTCGATTTATTGACAATGCTACTCGTCTGCGATGTGCCAGTTCACCTGCTAGATAAAAAAGCCTTTCACGACTTTTGGAATAAATACAATTCCAACAAAAAGCTACCGTCACGGAGAACGTTACTCACCTATTTACCAATTGTGCGTGAGGACATTGAAAACAGAATGAAAGCAGTAGTAAATGATAAACAGTTATGGGTATGTGTCGACGAAACGACAGATCGAAAAAAACATTCTATTGTGAATATTATAGTGCGTGTACTAGATCCTGTCAAATCAACATTTCCCATTTTATTAGCCAGCAAGAGATTGGAAAAGTGCACTAGCGAAGTAATTACGAAGGTAGTGCTCGATACGCTACAAAAATTTCAAGTTTCAACTAATCAACTCCTGATGTTTATGAGCGATGGTGCTGCGACAATGCGTTCTGTAGGCCGTTCTCTTAAAGCAGATTGTGAGAGACTTTTGCATGTGACATGTAAAGTTCATGCTTTACACTTTGTGGCACAAACTATTCGGCAATGTTATCCAGAGGTGGATAAATTAATAGCAACCACAAAAAAAGTGTTTCTAAAATCTCCCAAACGAATTCGAGACTTTCACAGTCGGTGCCCTGGTATTCCCGAACCACCAGAGCCAATCCTTACACGTTGGGGAAGTTGGTTAAAGGCGGCATTTTATTATGCCAAGTATTTCCAACAAATAAAATCTGTGGTTCTACAATTCAATCCTGCCGAAGCTGTAGCCATTAAGGAAAGCCAGAGACTCTTTCAAAACCCTTCCCTTGATGCAGATTTACAAACTATTTATAACAATCATATAGGATTGTTTAACGCAATCGAGAAATTTCAAAATACTGCATTATCGTTAGCGGAGTCACTGCAAATACTGGACGATGTACACGCCCAGCTATGCGTAGTAAATGACAACAAAAATGTTAATGTAATAGAAAAGTTCGAGAGTGTGATAAACAATGATTTTGATTTTACCAGATTAAAACAAATTAGTAATGGTGCAAGTGTAGATTCGGTTTCTATCTATAAAGACTATTTTAATTGTGCGTGTGTTACATCCGTAGATGTCGAGCGGTCTTTCTCAAAATATAAAAAAAATTATTCATCACGGCGTACATCGCTCACCGCTACAAATATGGAAACGTATCTAATGCTACAAACTTACTGCAAGTCTTATCCACTTGGCGCTATGCTATAATAATCGTAAATAAGGTAAGTGTGTTATTTATATACAGTACACATAACTGACATACCTAAGTGATATAAATAGCGAATGCATGTAAAGCAATAAAATCACGCATGCATCACCGATCGAAACAAGGTCATTATATTCGTGCGTTTAACTGAATACTATCCTGGCACACCGCAAACATCCCCAGCTCTACAAATGAGTAACGTTTATCCGTGGCATTCGTATTTATATTGGTCAAGAATCAAACAAGTTCATGCAAGATTGCAAGCACACACACCACAAGTCGTACTTCGTCCCTTTGCACGTCTGAACAAGCATTGCGGACGGCGGCAGCGGCAGCGCTTTGCAAGTCTCGACACGTTGTACTGAATATGGAATATGCAAGTTTTTACAAGTAACAGTCGCTGAGCTTCTTAAAATATTATCTGCCTGCATTGATAGGTGAACTCAAGCCAACATTTTAGTTCTTCACTATCGAAACCAGAAAAATTTTCGTGGACCCCCGCTTACGAATTGTGAACCCCCATTTTTTTGTCACGCCAACGTAGACCCCCGTCGAGTCTCCCGTGGACCCCTGGGGGTCCACCTGAACCACTTTGGGAATCAATGCTCTAACGTGTTAATAAGAAAATAATACAATCAAATGTAAAGTTTTCTAATTTAAGTTTGTCAATGACAGCTGTCACAGTTTAAAAGTATCACAGTGTCGTCAATCTCACTAAAGAAAATACTTAAAAAAACAGCTTACTCTAATCAGGAAAGTTTTTGAAGGCATGGTATTTGTATCAATCATGTACAGTCACTCGGTATTATGTGCATTTTTATTTGCAAGAAAGTCGATTGGATCTCTTATTTTCAAAGCATTTAATTACCTTGTTGTTAAGATTCGCCTTGTAAGTATAATTAGAAACATCATTACTATGCAATCTACATTTTTTAAATAATAATAGCAATTATTTTGTTTTCTACGATTGATATTTTAGTTATATCTTTTACTGTGGTAACCGGAATGTGTGGTTTTATTTGTAGATGTTAATTTTTTTTATATAATGTACGCTAGTACGCTATAGACATTAAGCGCTGTTTTTCTAAGATTAACATTTACTCGGTGAAGTTAAATTAATAAATATTTGCTCGCGTCATATACCTTGCTAATTTATGTAAATAAGTTTAAAATCTCTTAGTTCAACACGACAAGTATTTATAAATACAGGCTGTGTCATAATTAATATCTTTATTTCATACACAATTTTGTTTATTTGTCTGCTTGTGTATTAATATCTTGTCGTTACAATGTTTTTATATTCGTGGGGAGTTTTTAATGTTATCTACCTAGCTATGAAAGAAACGAGTTATAAAACAAACAAAAATATTTTTCAACATAATTAGCATTAACACTAATACACTTATTCCTATGTTTCTTTAATAAGGCTATGCCTTCGAAAAAAAATTTTGAAAAATACGACCCCACAGCGTTTTCCACGTCGTCATTCGATAAAAATCGTGGCCCTCAAGTGTTTTTGGAGTTTTGGAAAGAGATAAAAGTCACAGGGGGCGAGGGTGTATGTTGTATTCATTAGGTTTGTTTTGGTTCGTAATTGAGAACTGCGTAGAACCGATGCGTACAACCTTGTTAATTCTAGAACTGTTCTGAATTTGTGTTAACTCTAGAAAACACATTTAAGCTTTACTAGTGTGCCATCTAATGGCAATTTAAACAACTACAGAAAAGTTCTAATTTTTTTTCTCTCTTTCCATAATAACTAGGGATCGGACACGATTTTAAAGAGTTTTCAATTTTATTTATAAAATTGGAAAACGAACGGGTGATGATCTATAAAATACGAAATACATTTTTATTTGTTCATTTTGTAGTTCAAGTTGAGTAAAGGAGTATTAATATTGACTAGCAATAGTTTCTCAAGGTTCTCTTCTGTAAAATTTGTTCTCTTTGAATGAAATACATTCTTGTAGATAGAAAACGTCCTTTCTAGATCGCATCTGGTTATAGGTGTGTACTGGAAATATTCTTTTATTTCAGCGTATTTAGCAATTAGATTTTAAGGCATTGTCCCCGTACACAATTGTCGAAATGTTATTAAATCTGGATTTTTATTAAAAACTGGGTCTAACTCTTGCCGAAGGCCACATCCGAAGTCACTTGGAATATTTTTCAAATTATTAATAGCCACATCTAATGTGGTTAATTCATCATTTAATTTGAGATTTTTATTTTGAAAGTAAGTGATTAGTTTTGTCAAATTTCCAAAGCGTTCCTGAAGAAAGTACAACTGATTTTTTAAATTTAGAATTTGTATTAGTTCCGTACACTCAGAAATACTTCGAGCATCGTCATTTAAACATGTAACGAAATTTTGGAAACTATCGAAATTCTCTGCATAAAAATTAGTAGCTTCCAACCACGTTCCTCATCTAGTTATTACTGGAGAGGGAGACAGTGACAAAGATGGAAGGTTTTCCCTGTAAAGAGCTACTCTCAATGGTGCTTTTCTGAAAGCCTTTTTAAAAGGGGATAGAAGTCTATCAACTTCCTGAAAGGTGTCTCATAGCTCTCAAGCTTAACGTTTGGGCTCGTATTTGTAGAAACAGAATAATCGGGCCCTTTTTATAGAAGAAACTCTAAAATCGTCAAAGATATTTAGAACTTATAATAACCAGATAATTCCTGCAGTAGAGGGAAATAGCGAACATCTACAAAACATCTGGTTTCAGCAGAATGGGCTAACCCTTCACTATTCAGTTGTCGTTCGAGATCGATTAGATCGAACTTTTGCCCACATATAGATTGGATGAAGAGGCGAAATTGAATGACCTGCACGTTCTCTCGATCGAAATTCAGTAGATTACTTCTTGTAGGGCTATCTAAAACAGAAAGTATATCTTACCCGACCTAGAAATTTGCAAGATTTGGCTGCAAGAATTAATGAAGAGATACGGAGCATTTCACCAGACATCATAGCGTGGGTTACAAGAGAATTTACAAACAGATTAGTTTACTGCCAGAAAGTACGCGACGCCCATTTTGAAAATCTCATAAATTAAGTTTAACATTGTACGACCAGTTTATTTTCTTTTTCTTACAAATGAATAAATAAAAAATTCTTTAAACCACAAGTGTTATAGTTTGTTGAAATCGTGTTATCGAGGAGAATCCCAAAATGTAAAAAAATACAGGACGTTCAATTTAAAAAAGTATAACTATAGTAGCTTACATTTTTTTGAGCGCTCTGTATATTTAAAAATACTTGAAATGATAGCACTTCATCCCTAATTTTCGCGTCTAAAATTTTATTACAATATCTTTATTAATTTAATAGATATTTACATGGTTCCAGACATTTGCCCATCACTGTACATGTATATATATATATATATATATATATATATATATATATATAATTATTTCGTGACCTTGGTATTTGTATACTGTCATTTATATTTTATATCCTTGATAAAGGCATCATTGCCGAAACATGTAGGGTTGTTTTAAATATATATACTTTAAAGTAAAGCCAGACCTTAAATCGCCAACTGATTGAATTTACCATATATATATATATATATATATATATATATATATATATATATATATATATATATAGTGTTTATAAGAATTTTCTTTTTCTTTTTTATTTTATTGGCCGTGTCTTAATATTCAAAACACTAAAACAATCACACACAATATACAACATACCTTGCAAAGACGGTGACAAAGTATACATAGGCCAAACAAAACAGTTACTACAAGAAAGATTGAAAGGTCACAAATACGCAAAAAATCAAACTGCTTTAAAAAGACACCAATTGACACTAAAGCATAATTTTGATTTTGATAACACCAAAGTAATAACAGAAAAAGAATACAAAAGCTAGGGAGGTCTTAGAAATGATCCATATTTTCAAAAACAGCAGAACAATCAACGACAGAAACGAAATTGATGGACTTTCTAAACTCTATTACCCACTCATTAAACAATAGAATAAAATCACCCCCCCCCCCTTTATATGTAATAATTGGATGCAGTACACCAGCTACAACATTTACCACACAGCGTCCTAATATATCGACAGTTTCGTCGGCACTTCTCCATAGGTACTGATTTGAATGATGTCTTCTAATGCGTTCTACTGCTTTCGTGTAGCACTTAGGAACATAATATTTGCGTAAGGTGGATTCATCAGGAATATTTCGACGAGTATATTTTTGGAGAAATGTTTTTGAAGTTGGGATTGTTAAGTTTATTTAATGGAATATTTGTCGCCATTACACCTTTCACAGAGTTTTTCGTTAAAATTATCAGATTCCAACGTGTTTAATTTCTGTGTATGTGTTTGCGATGCTAAGTGACGTTTTACGTACGATTTCTTGGAATTTTTTAACGATATTTTTCAGACTTTGCAATAAATTTCGGAATTACTGGCAACGGACATACAATCAGTATGACCCTTAATCCAACTCGCCATTGTTTTACGATACCATTCTCGACGTTGTTCCATATCATATCTTATAAAGTAACTTAAACAATGTTCTTGATCTAAATAAATGAAAATTAAAAATGTATGCGTAAATTATTGAAACTTAACGAAATTCACCGGACACTTACGTTGAAATAATTGGAAGAAGTAGATTCGATGAAACGATATTAAAGAGGATCTATCACAAAAATTACGAAGTACCTATGTAATTAATAGTTAAAACAATGAAAAAAGGAAATTAACTCACCGTACTTTATTTATCTTACAAAATATAAACAAATAAATAAAATAATTTTTAGAAATTCCTCACGCTATCTACGCCCATGAAGAAAGGAATTTAACTGTTATATCGAATTAATCGGGTCACAATTCAACGACAAAAATATATGTGCTGTTAAAAGAATGAATAGTGCTATTCAATAACTGCGTTGTACTTAGCGATGTTATAGACTATATATAGTCCATCGTAATTTCGGCTTGACGCGTCCGGTCTCTAATCTAATATCGCATGGTATCTGCAATGAAAAAACTAAAAATTGGAATATCAAATTGAAAAGCAATAACATTAATACTTAGATCTAAATCCCTAACAAATAAGTTTAAGATATTAAACGAAAGCGCCCCGAGTGTCCAAATGGTGCGCAATTGGTCGATATATCTAGGGTTCCGTATAAAAAATTAAGTTAATACTGACACGGCAAAATTTGAAAGGCCCTGTACATTTCTCTGTATTTTCTTTGTGCATGTCCCTCAAAAAGAATGTAACTTGCTTTTAACTTTTTTTTGTATCAAAAAATAACAGATTTCGACCGATTTGGCACCACCCTCTATTTTAAATAATCAAAAATTATACTTACAATTTTAACACACGCAGAACAATAGACTTTTCCCATATATATATACGTAGTTCTTTGTAAAAATAAATAAAATACTACAACACTATAAAACACAAATCGATGTTATCTCTTCAAAAGCACAATCAGAAATAAAATTCAGAAATCGATTTATTATTTACCTACTTATGTAAATATAGGTACAATAAAACCCCTGTTAACGGTTTAAAACGACCTATTTTGTATTCTCGGAATTTAAGACTGGGAATACCCATACTCTTGTACCTCATAATTTTTTTTTCTTGTGAACTGCAAACATAATAAAATAAATGACTTCATAATGGAAGATTTATAAAATTGTTTATCTTGAACCCTTGAAACGCCTGTCAAAGATCTATATCATTCAAAATTCTTTCAATTATGCACAATATGCTATTTATTAAGGATATATGCAAATATTTAAAAAAATGCATATAATATGCAATATATGCGCTTTGCATATTTGGGTTACATTACTTATCAGTGCACATTAGGTCAAGCGGCCGCTTTTTCTGTGCAAAAGTGAAAAAATCAAAGTTCAGTTTTACTTTCGTTGTTGTTGTTTTCTAATTGGAAACCATTCAAAACAAATATACCTAATTTTTGTTTGTGGTAAATATAAAGCACCGTTATATATATGTCAAAGTCATTCGAAGTTATATTTTTACAAATGTGCTAGCGAGATCAGTATTTATTTATTGGTCAACTTTAACTGTGTGTTTCTCGAATTGTGTTGACGATACTTAATTTCTGTAAAATGCAAAATAAAGAGACAAGTAAGTATAAATGTGTGTCATTGATACTGCTTTATGTTTACGTCGGTATACTTGAAAATTACCCATCAGAGTACATAACCTTAAAATGGTGCAATTTCTCTAAATGTTTGATCTTCTGTAAGCCATACAAAATTTTGACCCAATTTGATCTCTTTGAAATTGAAAACATAGATTAAGCAATATTTAATGAGTTATTAGCAATTAATTTCAAGGTGCTATTTTTTGCGTTTTACGAGTAATGCCTCTTTTTTTCAGGTAACCTTTGTTTTACTAAAATTGAACTGTTAGAAATATGGCGAAAAAAATGCATAAAAAAAGAAAAGTTTGATGCCCCTTTCAAGCATGTAGTTGAAAGAATTGAAGCTAATACGATTTCGGATAAAATGGAGAAACATATAAAGCAAACATTACATTTTTTTGCGTAAAGTTGGCTCAAAAGTGGGAAAAATGTCACAGAAGGAT
The DNA here is from genome assembly GCA_935421215.2 of Melolontha melolontha. Classification (NCBI taxonomy): domain Eukaryota; kingdom Metazoa; phylum Arthropoda; class Insecta; order Coleoptera; family Scarabaeidae; genus Melolontha; species Melolontha melolontha. The sequence goes on from OW285241.1 coordinate 7,448,820, forward strand.
GCATGTGTTTAGGGTCAAAATCATGCGTGGTTAAATTCAGATTTAAATTTTGTGGTGAATGGCACCGAAAAAGTTGTTGGTCGTCCACGTGTGCCATTCAACGCAAAATCAGAATTTGGGAAAAGAAAAGAAGCTACAGACCTTTCAAATGAGAAAGCTGATACAAATCTTCTCGTTCGTGAAGCAGCAATATCAGCTCGTAAGCACGGTGATGCTGATTTAGCTGCAGTGCGCTAAAAGAAAGTATTGAAAGCCCAACAAGACCATCAAAAATGCATAAGGTTTGGTATCAAGATCTCCAAAAGCCAATTCCACTATCTGCGGATCTTTAGCTTTTCTTCTTGAATATAATATTTCCAAAGAACAATATAATGTAATACGCCACGAAAACAAATTACGTAATTGCGATATATATCCACATTATAGGAAAATTACAGCTGCAAAGTTGAAATGTCGACCTCAGGGTATAATAGCAAATGAGACCCTTGCCAAAGTTTCGTTGCAATCTATTTTACTGCATACGGCTGAAAGAATTGTTGACCTCCAAAAAGAAGTTTTTCAAACTGTAATGGAAGCGGAGAAGACGAATTTTTTGGGATCGGTATTAATATTAAGCTATGGATTTGATAGCAGCACTGGTCAGTCGCAATATAAACAAACTTTTAATGAGGCAGGTTCGTCAAATAGCTGTGATGCCTCTCTTTTAGCTACAGCTACAGTTATTCCTTTAAGGTTACTGCTCTTATCTGGAACGCCAATTTGGAACAACCGCACACCACAGTCTGTAAGATTTTGTCGGCCCATAAAATTGCAGTACATAAAGGAGACAAAAGAAGTTGTTTTAAAGGAAGACCTGGATTTAAAAAAAGAAATTGACGCTCTGGCAAGCGTAAGAATATCAATTGGTGATGGAAAATTTGTTGAAGTATCATTTAAATTATTTTTAACTCTCATTGATGGAAAAGTTTTAAACATTATAACTGGAACTAGATCAAACCAGGCTTGTCCCATTTGTGCTGCTACGCCGAAGGACTTTATGAACATATTTAATTACAAAACTGAAATATTCCGGGCAAAAGATGAAAACTTAAAGTTTGGACTAAGTCCCCTTCATTGCTGGAGAAGATTTTTTGAATTTGTATTACATTTAGGCTATAAATGCGAATTACAAAAGTGGCAGGTACGAGGAGATGATAAGTTAATTATTTTAAAAAGAAAAACAGACATACAAAACGCTTTTTGGAAAAAGCTCGGACTTCGTGTCGACATGCCCAGAGTAGGTGGCTCCGGTTCCACAAATGACGGAAACACTGCTCGTCGAGCTTTTACTGAGCATGTTATTTTTTTCTGAAATAACTAATGTCGACAAAGATTGAATATATCGATTCAAAATCATTTTGATTTGTTTATCCTGCCAGTTTGCAATTAATTCAAGTAAATTTGAAACATATTGCTTTGAAACAGCAAAATGTTTTCAGAATCTATATCCTTGGTTGCCAATGACTTCCACAGTACATAAAGTACTAATACATTCAAAAGAAATATTAGAAAATACAGCACTTCTCCAATGGGTTATTTTGCAGAAGAAGCAGCTGAATCGCGACATAAGATATACAAAGCCGATAGATTGCATCACGCCCGCAGAAACAATCGTACCAATAACCTGCTAGACGTATTTAATAGAGCTGTCGATACTTCAGATCCATTAATTTCCACAAAATTTTTAAATAGGCGCTTGCAAAAGCGGAAACGTTCTACTCTTCCACCTGAAGCAATTGAACTGTTATGTTACAGCGAAACCATAGAAGAAATTCATCTTAGCAACCAAGACGATGAAATTAATGAAATTGAAGAGGAGCTATTTGATTTAAATTTACAAAACGAATTAGATTTAAGCAATTACTGAATATTGTAGTTTAATTAAAATAAATAAATGAATACTACGTATAATGTTTGCATTAATGGTTGCAAAAGGGTTAATTTTTGGTCGCTAATGGGTTAAGTTGCATTTTTTAATAGATTTATTCTTACATAGTAAATTCCTACAGGTTTTAGTTTGAATACCATGGTTTTGAAGAAGTTATTAATTTAGCACAGAAAAAGTGGCTATTTGACCTATAATGCAGTGTCGGGGAGCTGAACGCATTGAGCCACAGTGTCATTTTTTTTACTAATCACCCATCCAGCAACTAACCATGATAGAATGTGTTTGTCTATGTCAATCACAAATATTGTTACCTTATGTACTTTAATTCTTAAAATAAAATGACAGCAATAAGATATGTATGTCTGTGTTCGAATAATGCCAACATTGAAAATTAAAAAAAGGCTTATCGAAATGAAGTTTATTTTGATACTGTTTTAGGGTTTTTAGCTAATGGGTTAAGTTGCATTTTTTAATAGATTTATTCTTACATAGTAAATTCCTACAGGTTTTAGTTTGAATACCATGGTTTTGAAGAAGTTATTAATTTAGCACAGAAAAAGTGGCTATTTGACCTATAATGCAGTGTCGAGGAGCTGAACGTATTGAGCCACAGTGTCATTTTTTTTACTAATCACCCATCCAGCAACTAACCATGATAGAATGTGTTTGTCTATGTCAATCACAAATATTGTTACCTTATGTACTTTAATTCTTAAAATAAAATGACAGCAATAAGATATTTATGTCTGTGTTCGAATAATGCCAACATTGAAAATTAAAAAAAGGCTTATCGAAATGAAGTTTATTTTGATACTGTTTTATGGTTCATAATGAGTTCATTGCCAACGCAATATAGAAAAATTCACTTTTCGATATTCGAAATATCAAAACTTCAGCGACAAAATTCTTGAATAGCATAATAAGATCGGTATGCCTTTGTTATTATAAAAATGTACCCGTTCCAATCTCGACAGGTGCATCATGTTTGCGTGCTTTAAAACTCATAAATATTCTATTGTTTTCGATAACCAGTGAAAGTTCGTGTTCATATCCCATCATCGTCCAATCAGTACTTCATTGTTTATTCGCCTGTCGATCGCGTAATTTAAATTTCGTTCCGTCCTTGTAGACGTTCCAGCTAAACATGTCGTAATCAGGATTTAATTGACTACAATTGGTTCCACTTGTTGATTTTCATTAGCGTTTGTCGAGGAAATTGAATTTGGGTTTCGATAATTATGAAAATCAATAGTGAAGCTTGCGTGTTGTGTAAATTGCTGTATAATTCAGACAAATACGTTTATTTATTTTAAATTGCGTTTTTTAACTAATTTAATGTAATTCAAAATTGAATTGGTGGTTTTGTTGCCTTTTTTAACTAATAAAATCGCGTTTTATTAAAACGCGGCCTTGCTCTGAAATTATTTTTGCTTCAAGCACGTATTTCAATGTCATGCTTGGAGGATGTGAGATTTGAATCCTTTGTGATATTTTTCAAAACAAATCTTTTATTAATTGGAAGTTACTGTTGAGTGCTCGCTAAATTGCTTAATGCAATACAGTAATCCCTCAACATTCGCTGTTTTGACATCTGCGAGTTTTGATCATTCGCCATAATTAAAATGCGGACGAATTTCACATTAGTCACCTTTGGATTTGCTTATTCGCGGACAAACAGTAAAAAAAAGTAAAAATGAAGTATGTAATAAATATAATAAATTTGTAAAAAATTGTTCGGTCAATATAGATTTAATTTGTATTTTTAGTTTTATTTAAATATAATCAAATAGATTTAGTTGTATTTATTTTATGTATTTAATCATAGGTTTAAATTGTATATTAATTGTAAATATAAAGTGTATAGAAAGGTCATGGAGTTTCCCACATATTTAATTTTGTTAATTACCTAGGTCTGGTCAGGTATTATATTGCTTTATGCATTGTTTTGTTTTTTAAGGACATGAAACTATTCAATACAGGCACAACCTTCTTTTAAATCCGTTCATTTGCTTGTTGTAAACCTTTATAATGGCATAAGTTTTATTGTTATATTTCATGTATTGTATTTAATGTCTTAAAAAAGGTATATAACCCCTTACCACAATTATTAATCGTATCGTAAATACGTATTTCGACAACTAAGTTGTCATCATCAGTAGGTAAAAACCACTAATTAAAAAGTCGCACATGGGGCACAGTAAAGCTAGAAAACAGCTTACGCAACAACTACAAGTTAGTAATTATGGACAAAACCGACCATTTTCAAAGAGTCAAAAATTTAATTGCCGAAGGTCCGTATGTAGAAATTAAGAGAAAATCGTTACCTAAAATGATTAGTGACACAAAAGACGCGATTAAGAAATGTCCAATTTTAATAACTTCTACCCAAAAGTATAAATTGAATGTTAGTAATCCTGTAGTACCAAGAATGTATTGTTTACCGAAGATACATAAACCAGGTAACTCGATGAGACCTATACTTGATTTCCAAATGGTTAGTGAATGAATTTAAAAATTTACCCGTCAAACCAAAAAATTTGTCAGTCAGTAATTCCGTAGAATTTGTTAAATTAATTAAAGATTGTGAACTGGAAACCGGGGAAATTTTAGTTTCATTCGATGTAACGTCTTTATTCCCCTCGGTACCTATTCCAGAGACTATGAAATATTTAGAAAGCTTGCTCTACAAGAATAACATTGAACCTTCAAAAATAAAAGAATACATGAGATTGACAACTCTGTGCATGACGCAAAATTGTTTCCAAGTAGGAGAAAAATTTTATGAACAGAAACAAGGCACAACAATGGATAACTGCCTATCTCCTTTCATAGCCAATTTATTCATGAGGCAATTTGAAGTAGAATTTAAAAATAACACTAAATATTTCCCGAGAGTCTGGATTAGGTATGTAGATGACATTCTCGCGATTTTTGATACACGGAAATGCGAATTAGACATGGTCGTTAATCAATTAAATTTGAAATTTCCGACGATTAAATTTACAGTGGAAAAGGAACACAATGGCAAGATACCATTTTTAGATACTTTACTGATTAGGAATAAACATATAGAAATCGATATTTTCCGGAAAGAAACCAATGTTAATAGATTCATCACCGCTGATTCAAATCATAGTTATCAACATAAGACAGCTTCCTTTAATTTCTTAGTCAATCGGTTACTGAATTTTCCGTTAACAAAAGAGAGATATGAAATAGAACTGGATTACATTAAAAATATCGCGACATACAATGGCTTTGACATAGAAATAATCAATAAATTAATTAGAAAAACAAAAATAAAAAATACAATCCGCGAATCCACAAGTTTGATATCTCAAAGTAACCAGGAGAAAAAGTACATGTGTTTACCATACTACCCCGTCACGAAAAACATTAATAAAGTTGTGAAAGAAAGAGGTCTCCAGGTTGCCTTTCGGTCCGAAAATACTATCAAAAGTCTCCTAGGGAATACTAAAGATAGAGTTAATTTTAATTCGAAATCAGGTGTATACGAAATTAGTTGCGAGAATTGTAATTTGAAATATATAGGCCAAACAAAACGACCAATAATAACCCGTTTTAAAGAACACATATCACATATTAAATACAATAGACCGGATAAATCCAACGTTGCCAACCACGCTTTAAGCACACTACACAATGTGTCGATCACAGGGTTGAAGCTGGTCAAAGGAATTAATAAACCCCGCGAACTTGATGCTTAGAAAGTATACATATCGCGAAAAATAAACAATATTCCATGAATAGCGATAGATCACCGATTCCTTTCAGTTGTCTCTTTTCATTTTTATTACCATAATTGTGTCATCGTCGTTTTAAAATTGAAGTTATTAGGACATGTTAAGTGCCGTTCCCTTAAGAAAAGAATTTTTGTCGATCTTTCGTTCGATATTTCAACTCGGAGAATAAACACATGTGAATGCCCTTTCCCTAAGAGGTGAGTTTTTTTCGACCTTTTCGTAGGTTATATTCGTATGTTAAAATTAGTCTATACGTGACGCGGTGTAAAGTAGTTGTTGCGTAACCGGTTTTATAGCTTTACTGTGCCCCATGTGCGACTTTTTAATTAGTGGTTTTTGCCTACTGATGATGACAACTTAGTTGTCGAAATACGTATTTAGGATACGATTAATAATTGTGGTAAGGGGTTATATACCTTTTTTAAGTTTTTACTTAACCACAGTCTCCAAAGAAAGAATGTATTTAATGTATTCATATTTTACGATAGGTGCAGAGATCGGTTTATAACATGTTTCCTGGTAGATTGCCATTCAATAACTATTGTATTGTGTATTTAGTATTTAATATTTATTTTATTTCCCCATAATTAAGGTTTCATGTGCATATTGTTTATTTTAATACATTTATGACGTTGGTAAACCAGCATACACTTTTCCTTGTATATTGTATGGCAATTTCTGTATAATCGATTTTGTTGTTTTCTCCCTCTCTTGTAACTGGCGGGGACAAAACTTTCTTGGCAAAAATAAGTTAAAGCAAAATTTAGTTCCAACCCAGATCTCAGCGATCTCACTACAAGAAAATATTATGTATAAGCCTGTTTCTCGGCCAAGTTTAAATTAATTATCTTGTCAATAAATTAGTGTTATTCAAATTATTGCATTATTTCAACTCAAATATTTCGGTCGATACATACCGAAAACTTCCTTCAAACCAGGACGAATAAACATTATAATTACGTATTAATAGGGTATCAAATCTTCTTAATGTATTTCTATCCGATCGGTTCATCTATAACATATTTTTATGATACATGCATATTTGGATATCTTGAGCCTATTATGTATATTAATATAATTAATAATAGCAGGTATTGAAAGGTCTATGAAATTTTTCACTAATTACAGTAGGCAATAAAGAAATTGTCTGAATGTATAAAGGAAGTAATAAACAGATTAATTATTATGTATATTAATATAATTAATAATAGCAGGTATTGAAAGGTCTATGAAATTGTTCACTAATTACAGTAGGCAATAAAGAAATTGTCTGAATGTATAAAGGAAGTAATAAACAGATTAGTAAATGTAAATTCTTTGAATCTAGGGAAAATATTACAATTTTGAATATGTTAATAAAAATACGTTGTATATAGTGGTTTGCCCTTGAAAATGGACATTGAATATTTGTAAAGTTTGAAATGTTATTCTTTAATTCTGTTATACTAAATTTACTAATATCTAAAATATATGAATATATACAATATAAAATATTTCGTTTTATGATGAAACAAATTTCGTATTTTATAGATCACCACCCGTTTATTTTCCAGTTATATAAATAAAATTAAAAACTCTTTAAAAATACAAATTTTCAATAGTACGCCCGTAGGTGATGAGTCATGGGCCTCTTGCGTCCGGTCCCTAGTTATTAGTACTGTTGCATGCTCCAATGATATTACAAAACGAAGTTACAGCATGTTTTGGCGTCAAAAAAATTAAGAATAAAGTTAAAAATTTAATTCAATTAAATATACCATATGATCAAATAAATTTACCCTCTAGTTAGCCATGAAATTATTTATATAAAATATCATGTTGGTAGTGACAAATAAAATACATCTATGTGTACTTTATTGGTTTATTGACACCAATCTGTTGACGATATAACCTGCATGATCTACATTTAAAACAAATTTTTTAACTTATACTGCTAAAATAGAAATAAAATGCATAAAATAGAAATCGATATTTTCCGGAAAGAAATCAATGTTAATAGATTCATCACCGCGGATTCAAATCATAGTTATCAACATAAGACAGCTTCCTTTAATTTCTTAGTCAATCGGTTACTAAATTTTCCGTTAACAAAAGAGAGATATGAAATAGAACTGGAGTTCATTAAAAATATCGCGAAATACAATGGCTTTGGCATAGAAATAATCAATAAATTAATTAGAAAAACAAAAATAAAAAATACAATCCGCGAATCCACAAGTTTGATATCTCAAAGTAACCAGGAGAAAAAGTACATGTGTTTACCATACCACCCCGTCACGAAAAACATTAATAAAGTTGTGAAAGAAAGAGGTCTCCAGGTTGCCTTTCGGTCCGAAAATACTATCAAAAGTCTCCTAGGGAATACTAAAGATAGAGTTAATTTCAATTCAAAATCAGGTATATACGAAATTAGTTGCGAGAATTGTAATTTGAAATATATAGGCCAAACTAAACGACCAATAATAACCCGTTTTAAAGAACACATATCACATATTAAATACAATAGACCGGATAAATCGAATGTTGCCAACCACGCTTTAAGCACACTACACAATGTATCGATTACAGGGTTGAAGTTGGTTAAAGGAATTAATAAACCCCACGAACTTGATGCTTATGAAAGTATATATATCGCGAAAAATAAACAAAATTGCATGAATAGCGATAGATCACCGATTCCTTTCAGTTGTCTCTTTTCATTTTTATTACCATAATTGTGTCATCGTCGTTTTAAAATTGAAGTTATTAGGACATGTTTAGTGCCGTTCCCTTAAGAAAAGAATGTTTGCCGGTCTTTCGTTCGAGATATTTCAACTCGGAGAATAAACATATGTGTAGGCCTTTTTTCCTTAAGAGGTAAGTGCATTTCGACCTTTTCCTAGTTTATATTCGCATGTTAAAATCAGTCTATACGTGGACGCGGTGTAAAGTAGTTGTTGCGTAAGCGGTTTTCTAGCTTTACTGTGCCCCATGTGCGACTTTTTAATTAGTGGTTTTTACCTACTGATGATGAGAACTTAGTTGTCGAAATAAGTATTTAGGATACGATTAATAATTGTGGTAAGGGGTTATATACCTTTTTAAGTTTATACTGCTAACTTAAGTTTAAAGAAGAAACATTTCATAGCCTTCTAGAGGGTAGAAATATTTGATCATATTGTATATAAAAATGTCTGTAGTTATATCTTTTAGAAATTGAATTTTTTAACCTATGCTAAAAGAAAATAGTTCCAAGCTTAGTTAAAATTTAACAAATTTATTATTTATGAAATGAAAAGAGTATAATAAAAAAATTAACTGCCTTATTAAAGATAGTTATTTAAAAAGCTGATATAACCTGTTTATCTTTCTATCTAAAACTTACATTTTCAATGTCCTTGCTTTAGTAATTAATTAATTAATTCACATCTTGTTTTTATATATTCAATTTCTTCTTCATTTATATTTATTTATTCTTCGGTTAATTCTATTCTTTAATTTAATGTCCGATGTTAAACCTTTATTAATTAAAATTAATTTCTTAACATTTTCCCTATTTATTTAAGATTCTTAACAATCCTTTATATGTAATTACTAATTATTTGTCTCAATAGAATTCTCGCAAAACCATTTTATATTACGTCATTTAATATCCCATCATGTAATATTTTTTTAAATATTTTTATTACGTTTACAATCAATCTTTATTTAAAAAATATCTGGTTCTAGTTGTTAAATATTATTCCATTCAATTATATTTAAGAAAATCCATGTTATTTTTTTACAACTTAAATTTTTGACAGTTCTCTTCTCGTTGTTAACAAAAATTAATAATTTCTTCATCCCTTTTTTTTTTCTTTCAAAAATCCCAGATACTTATTTTGTCTAACACAAATTTTATAATAATTTCTACCATTCACAAATGACAATCTTGTCGTAATTTTTTTTACATCTTTGTAACATTTGGCATATAAACATTAGGTATTCATATCCAAAATAGCTCATTTAAGAATAAATCCAACTTAATATCCTTCTTAATTAAGATTTTATAACAATATATTGATAGTTATTTATTAATTTTCTTTTGTTTATTGCTTGATTTGTTTATTATATTTTGTTTTGGTTACATATTCAATCTATGTAAATGCTTTATTTATTTAATATTTAAATCTGAGAACGGAACCCATTTAATATTCGCCTAATTAAAACTGCGGTTTTTGCCATTTTCCATGTAGGATTAAAATGAAACCACAATGACAGACCCGAACTTCCTGTCTTTGTCTAAATGTTTTTGTATACCGAAACGATAAGAACTACCTATGAATACACAGAATTGATGTGAAAACCTTTAATTGGTCTCTACATATTTACTTGCAAATAAGTATACGTTTTTCTTTTTTATTGTAGACAAAAAATATTTTATTTATTAATTATTCATTTTGTGTGGTTATACAAATTTCCAAAGTTTTTGGTTTTCTTTTCTTAGGGTTTGTCATTATATGCTATCTTGTTTCATATGAACCGAATTACCCTATTTTCTCTATATTACTTATTACCTTTATCTTATCTATTTTTGTGAATTATTCGGTTTATTATTATTCATATTTAACCTTCGAATTTTTATACACTTTATAATAAGTTAGTGGTTACAACGGCATTAGAAAATTTACTCAGAAAACAATCATGTATTGATGTTATACAGGGTGTCCAGAAACTCTCCTGACAAACGAAAACCGGAGTTTCCTCAGATAATTTTAAGACAATTAAACCCAAATTCACCTAGTCCGAAAATGCTTCCTAAGGGAGCTAGAGTTCTTTGAAGATGGCGCCTTGCATTTATTTTTTTTTAAATTCCTCCAGAACGCTTCTATTTAGAAAAACAAAAACTGGTATGCTTATTTATCCTCCAGAGATGAATCGATTGCATCAATTGCGAATTTCTAGTACCGGTCATAAGCGTCCGTTTTGGGTAGGTCAACGGTTATTTTAAGGCATAACTTTTTTGTCTTTAACATTTAAGCATTTGTGACACTAGATTATTAAATTTTCAGGTATTCCAGTACTAAAAGATACTCTTACTTTAAGTCGGTAGGATACACCGTTTTCTAGAAAAATCGATTTGTAAATTTTTCGTTTTTTCTTCATTAAAGTTCAATTTTTTATTTTTTGCAATAGTTAGCTCTGAACTGCCAACAGAAGTAAAATCTACGTTTTTCATTGTCAAATTGTTGTCAGTTCGCGAAGTTTATCTTTTCATTTTTTACTTTGTGTTATTCAAACACAACGATTTCAATAAAAAAAAAAAATGGTTTTTACTAATGAGGAATACGCCGATATGCATTTAGTTTATGGCGAAATGAGGTGTAACGCTCGAGCGGCGCAACGTTGATACGCTGAAAAATTTCCCAATCGTCAGCATCCCACTTACTCAACATTTACAGCTCTTCATCAACGATTAAGAGAAACAGGTTCAGTGGTCCCAAAAAATAATGAAACAGGGAGACATAATGATGTAACAGCAGAACATGAAGATGTTACTTTAATGGAAGTTGAGGAAAATCCAGAAATTAGCGTTCGAAGACTATCTGCCATGTACCCCACAATTTCAAAATCTTCCGTAGGAAATATCTTACACAAAGAAAATTTATATCCTTTTCATTTTACAAAGGTGCAAGCACTGCTAGAAGGAGATTTTCCTGCTCGCGTAGAATTCGCTAGATGGTTACAAAATCAGAAAAATCAAGATGAAGATTTCTTCAGGAACATTTTGTTTGGTGACGAAGCTACATTCTCAAAAAATGGAATTTTTAATGTACATAATGCACATTATTATTCGTACGTTGGTGACAATCCTTCAACACAATACTGTTAAAGTAAATTCCCCAACGGGCCAACAGGGGAATCACCTGATCACCTCATGTAATATATCATATTGTTGGGAAAGATTCCCCGTCGGGGATTCCCTGTACGAAAGTATAAATACGCTTATTAGGATTTAGTTTTTTCATTTATTATTCTACCAGCGACAACGTTACGCAGGTTACGTCATTTAAATTTAAAAGTCGATTATCTGAAAAAGTGAAAACATAACATACATACATAACAGCTTCAACAAGTCAAGATTCTGAAAATCTGAACACAGCACCGTCGCCAGCTAAACGAAAGTTAGAAGGTTGTTTTACTAAAAGTGCCGACGATAGCCTGGACGATGTTTTGGCAAGAATGATTGCATTAGATGGATTTCCATTCAGTGTATTTATAACTTCAGACGATTTGAGAAAATTGCTCTTGCGAAATTTCGAAATACACGGATTTACCAAAATCAGCCGTCACAATTCGAAAGCGTGTTATGAATTACAGTGAAAAAATCAGAAAGCAAGTAACTGCAGAATTAAAACATCTGAAAAGTGCAGGTAAAAGATTCAGTCTATCTTTCGACGAGTGAACATCAACGTCCAATAAACGAGACATGGCTGTCAACGTTCATTCATATAAACAAATTTCGAGCTTAGGACTCGTTCCTATTCATGGAAGTATGACGGCTGAAATTGTCTTCGTATATTGAAAGAGCGTCTAAGTAAATTTGATATTTCCCTGGAATCTGATATCGTGGCTAGTGTAACCGATGGACCGAACGTTATGGTAAAGGTGGGACAGCTTGTTTGCACTGAACAACAACTGTGTATCGCCACATGGTATCAATTTGGCCGTCTGTGGTGTGCTTTATAAAATAAAGAATTATTTTCAAGACAGGCAAGACAGCCGTACCTCAGTCTCAGATGATACTATGAATGAACCAGCTGTGACTGCTGATTATATGAACGATAGTGAATGATGATGACAATTTAGAAGACTTAGACCGTCCAGAATCAGGTTTAATCTTAATGTCACAAAATGAACTTGTGCGAGAACACATACCAGAGTTAACGAAATATGAAAACATTAATGAGCTGATAAAGAAAATTCGTAAAGTTGTAGTGTATTTCAAAAGATCATCACTGGAAAATGAAGCAGTACTTCAAAAACGCTTTGACGCACGCTTTGTTTCGGGTTGGTAGTGGTGCACCCATGACTCATCACCAGTAACAATCCCATGTTCCCCCCTTCCACTGTGTATCGAGAGAGGTGTTGCAAGGACAAGCCCATTCGAATTCTTCTGTGTTCCTCGGTCAGTTGTCTAGGTACCCACAGTCCGCAAACTTTTCGGAAATTCAAACGATCGTGCATCAGTTCGTAGGCGAAACCATGAGAACACCCTATTGCAGTTGCTATACTGTCTATTGTTACCCGCCTGTCAGTTCGAATCATCTCTTCCACCCGTCGAAGTGTTGCATCTGTCGAAATCTGAACGGGGCGGCCACTTCGCTGATCGTCAACAACTTTTGAGCGTCCTTGAGAGAATTTCTCGACCCAGTTATATACGGCTTTACGCGACAAACACTTTTCACCGTAAACAGGAGACATTTCCTTATGAATATCATTTGCAGAAAGTCCTTTTGCCCGGAAAAAACGCACAATAGCACGTTGCTCTTCCACAGTACAATCTTCGAGCACGGTCGCCATTTTAACACTGCCTGTGTTCGCGCACACCAACTGTCACTTGAGAATTATAAAGCTGGATTGTGGTGACACCTATTGACAAATAGGGAAACAACTCACTCCTATTTTCAGCTTTCCTACAGCAGTTTGTGACTTATTTAATGACTTTCCCTCGTACAACTTTCTCATTTTCACACAATTCGGATGTTTTTCCTATAATTTTGGCATTTACGCAAATTAAAAATTAAAATAGTTGGAATTACAAGAAAGATAACAAAACAAGCGTAAATATTACATAATTTATTGACAAATACGTTTACATTTAACAAACAAAACATGTCTGTATCCATGACACACATTGCCTACTTGTTATTTCATTGTTTACTTTCTATTTTGCGAACGCCCACATAACTTACTGGATCAATATTTTTATTTAAATTATGTTTTTTTTACTCATCAGTCGTGGGTATATTTCTAACACACAATGCCAGTAATCTTGGGTTTATTTTCCTAATATGTATTTTTTGATACGCTTGTGAAAAAAACTCGTTTGTTTATAATAGCTGTAACGTTGATTTGTTACACTGCTTGAGAAGAAAAAAAGATGCAGTCTACGCGTTGTAAACATCCGGACGCGCCAGCAATAAAACGAATTAAGTTTATAGCTTGAAGAGGAGAATTGCTACAAGTGAAAATAGCGTGGAAGTGTTATTATTAAGCTTGCGTTAATACAGTGGGCGCCAAAATTATACTTACAGAGCTTGAACATTGTTTTTAAACTATCTATAGCAAGCGCCAAATAAGATGGCGAGCGGTGGGAGTAAGTTCGCCCAACGTGAGATTTGTATTTGGTTTTACATAAAATTGCAAGATACCATAGGCGGCGTAAACTACACATCTATCACTTAATAAATTAATAATTTATTAGATTCAAGTATATACAAACTTATTTTTTTAACAGTATAGATCAGTGGTTCCCAAACTTATTTTGTCTACTGCTCACTTTGAGAATAAATTATTTTTTAGCGCCCCCATTTTTTCACCTACTTAAAAACCACTATAACTTCAAATTAAATTAATTATTGTGAGCTATATTAGCGGAGATTAAGCATTCATTCTAAACGAGACTTTTACTATGGGTTATAGTGTTATACTTTTATAGTAAAAGTCTCGTTTAGAATGAATGAGTTAACTTGAGACCTGAGCGTAGTAGGTAGTACACAACGGCGGTCAGGTCTCAAGTTAACTTTTACGGGCTACACCTGCCAATGAGAATGATTATTGAAACGCAGCTTTATAGTATTCAGACAAAGTATCTTTTATTAAAAATTCAAAATAAAACAAACATAATCGATTCTAATATAAAAACTAATGTGAAGGATGAATCTGATGCTGTTTAATAAGTTTGTTGATATCAGGTTCCAATTTACTCAAGAACAGCCGCAAGTCACCACGTTCGGTAACATGCAAACGATTTCTCTTTTTAGTAAGCAGCGTTGCCACAGCACTAAATCCACGTTCACACAAATATGACGATGGGAATGCTATCAAGAATCGTTGAGCGATTGACCACAATCCAGGGTACAATTGCGGGATCGGTTTTTGTAGCCAAAATTCTTGGTAGCCATTTTTGAACTTGATTTTTATTTCCTCGTTCGTTGTCAATTCTATAAGTTCTTCTTCCAGATGTGGTGATATTGCTGTGTTGACATTTGAAAACGGATCCAACACCCAGTCTGGTATTTCCAAGGTCAAAATATCCTGGTATCGTTCGGTCAATGTGGAGGTTTGCCAAATGTTGGCAGTAGGCAAACAAGTCGTCGTTACTGCAGGATACTGATAAATTCGGAAAATTGTGAAACTCACGTCTGCCCATATTCTTTTTGTGTAGAAGCGGTTTGGCTGCGAAAGCAGACAGCAACGACATTTTTTGTTTTAATTAAATTTAGTTCATCGCCTTGCAGTTGGAGATTCATGTTGTTGAACAATTTATACAGGTCTGCCATGTAAGCTATATCATTTTTTGATGTAATGAGCTTGTTGCGCAATTCTGTATCTTTAGTTTCCAAAAACTCTATCACAGAGTCAAACAGGTTGTAAAATCGAGTCAGACAATTGCCTCTTGATAGCCAACGAACTTCGGTATGAAACAACAAACGGTTGAAATCTTCGTCATTAGTAACACAAAGCTGATGAAATAATCTATCATTCAAAGAGCAGTTACGGATTTTATTCACTGCTTTGATGACATATTGCAGTGATTGAAATAGTCGTTCACTTAAATTTCTAGCAACCAAATGTTGTCTATGAATAACGCAATGTACAGCAAGGACATCTGTTAACTCTTCTGCGATGTTGTGTGGTTTGCCTTTTTGAGCAATTAACAAAGAGATATTGTACGAAGCTCGAAGTCCGTCGTCATCTTGCTTAGCAGCCGCCGAAAAGAGTTTTGCTACACTTGGCTGAGTATTATGCTTCTTCTCTAGGTCTTGAAAATATGCTACATTCTTGTCTTTCTTATCTGGATGCATTTTATTCAAATGATCTTGCAGTCTTGAAGGCTTCATTGCTTCATTCGAAAATGTTTTTAGACATAGAAGGCACAAAGGCGACGATGGGTTTGTAGGATTTTCAATGAATCCGAATTTAATATATTCCGCACAGTATTGCCGTCTCTTCTTTTTTACTTCCGCCATTGTTTTGTTTTGGGAAATACGTAAGTAAGTGTTGAACTTAAGTACTGCTTATCTATTACGCGCGAAACCGCAAATGAAAATAAAATAAATATTACGTTGTTTATATAGGATTGCATAAGCAGCACGCACCGACAGGAATAAGACAAACATGCATAAACTCGTTTATCTCATTCGACGCGTCGAGAGTCGAGAGCTCAGTCGGTGTCTAAGAGTCTCCTCCCCGCCACCCTTTAGCGACCTGCAGCGCCCACAAGGGGGCGTTATCGCCCACTTTGGGAACCAGTGGTATAGATCTATCGGGAAATCAATTAGAATATATATGAACTATGAATAGTGGGTTGATAATTTAGCACGCCACCATCCACAACTAGTTTTCTCAACTAGGTTTTCTCAGCCGGTGAATTTGCAAATCTGAGACCTCTAACTTCTCGGGTTCCACTTAGGAAAGACGTGTCTAAAATATGAGTTGAGCGCCAGTACACTTGTACACAAAAAATTTATTTATCTATTTTATATAAGTTAAGTTTGAACTAATCTCTCTTTAAGTTTCTTTTAAATATATTCTTTTATATAGGTATAAATTAATTAGCAATATTGGAATGAGTAAATAAAACAAACACCGGTTAAAAATTGAAATAAAAATTTTATATATTAATACAAAAATAAAAAAAATAAAAAAAATAAAAAAATATATCTTTACAAAGTATAAAGATGCTGTATCATATAACAAAAATACTGGAGGTAAAAACATTAATTGACAATTGACCGCTAAATGAATGGAAAACGTCCTCCTTAATGACTCCGAACAAAACTTATCTAAAAATAATCGAGCTTTATAGTAAATTCTCCCCAGAAATCCACACTGTATATTCAGATACTGATACGCGAACAAAAACTACACATGTGCCTTGTCACACACAAAAAAAAACTGAATCCAATCGAACAAATTTTCATCTATAAAAGTATAACGAAGAATTTTAATACAAGCTGTATTATCTGTATGCCTAATAATTAACTCTCTTAACTACTAGCTTTGATACAATGGAAATATAATTATGACGTCATAAAATTTTAAATACTTACGAAACTAATGGAGACTTTCACGAAAAGGCGCTAAAGCAATTTAATCATAAAATATCGGGAATTTAATATCTAAATAACAACTATAAATCACTTTCAATCAATTAAAAAAACCGAAATAATTAAATATTTAAAAATATATCACGAAACTCGCACCTCTTCGTTCAATGGCCTAAAGTCATCTCCCCTTTCAACTTCGACCTCTACATGACATCCTCGAATAACAAATTTCTCTTCTTTCTTTTCTTGTTAACCTTCGAAACATGACAAATATTCAACGCAAAATTTATAAACATTTTCAATATACAGTCATGTCACATATAAATGTACATTTTTTAAGCATTCAAATATATCGCGTAATTTTCAGTATTTTTCTGATGAAAAATCCACAGCAATATGTATTATGACTAGAGAACGGACATTCTTACCACATGACTCGGCGTAATTCAATGAAGTATTTGTTAGACCATCTGGCCATCTGGTCGACAGCGATTACAATGGACAACACACCTATTGTATTCGGAGGATATATTCCATTAAACGCAATCGGCAATTGGAAATGTTTATAAACATCGCTGAGTACATCCCGGCGTAATACAATGAAGTACATATTTGTGTTTGGTTTTCTCGGCCACCTGATTTCGCCAGCGTTAACAATGGACAACGGCTATTGTATTTGGAGAACTTAGTCATGTGGTAAGAATGTCCGTTCTCTAATTATGACATATATGCATTACCTAACGAAATTATATTACGCTTCCCATAAAAAAAAAAAATGGGAAATTGACGTACACAGAAATGAGTGTTTTTTGTTTTTTTAATCTGTTGAATTATGGCTTCTTTCAAAGAGGTTAGAATTATCTGACATTGCCATCCCAATGATTAATCAAAATAATTTAATTAGACGTCGTAAAATAATATGCGGCAAGAAAATAAAGGTCATATTTTGTATTAGGTAGTTATTAACAGAAATATAATACTTTAGTATTTTGTTGCATTGTCATACTTTCTATCACCAAATTAATCCTTCTAGGCATAGATCTAATTAGAGCTTCACAATATTGTGCACTTAAATTTTGCCAACACTCGTTTATGCCAATAATCAATTCCTGTCTGTCTAAAATTATTACGACGCATTGTTTTTTCCATGTGGCCCACAAATTTTCAATTGGATTAAGATTCGGGCTTTTGGCATACTTAAAACCAATAGTAACGTTTGACAACCGATTGACACGAATGAAACTGTCATAAGCTCACAATTAATAGCACACGATCAAATTTTAGATTACCCATTTTTTTTTTAGTGTTGACAGTAATAATGAGATTGTAATGTACAAACAGGTTTTTAAGAATATTTTTAAAACAGTATAAATTTACAGAGGAAGGAATTTGAAGTTATAATTAATTAAACAATTTACATATGAAATGAGATTTAAATGTACATAACATATAGTTAAGAATATCGCAAAACACAAATCCATTTGCTTGCATACGTATAAAGAATATTTAATTTATAAATGGTTTATTCCTTTATTACTAGCAGCTCAATAGATTAAACAAACTAATCTTCTTCGGAACTGAAGTTGTCGTCATCACTGTAACTCTCATTATATACATTAATAATTAAACTTTCTGTCGTTTCACCAACTAATATTTCCGATTCTAAATATTTATTTCACTTAATAGCAATGATGCATTTTTATGTTCATAAAAATAATTGTAAACATTAAAAATTACTTCTCGCGTTTGAGCGTGTATCACTTTATGTTTCCCTAGCAAAGATATTATGTTCCGTCACTGACAATTACGTAAGTATAGCAAACGCCAATTTAGTTGGCGCGAGGAGGGGCTGCGCAGAAGCCGTTTTATAAAACGTCCACCCCCACTACTCAAGTAATTGTCAGAATACATTTGTCATTGACGTTTGACAGAACATATTTTGTAATGTCTTTGCTAGGGGATCATACACGCTCAGAGGTTAGAATTATCTGACATTTGATATAAAACCAAATACAAATCTCCCCACTACTTCTAATCCTGCGCGAACTTACCCCTTCTCGCGCCAACTTAATTGGCGTTTGCTATAAGTGGGCGTGTACGTTTTTAAAAACGACTACTGCGCACCCCCACCGCTTGCCATCTTATTTGGCGCTTGCTATACATAGCGTGTATAGGACGCAAAGATTATTATATAATTATATATAAAAATTACAAAGAGGTTGGGGTCTGAAATTGATATAGTAGGAAAAAGGTTGGATTAAATGTAATAGAAGTGCAAATCAATTAATATTTTCACATCATTTAATATACAGTAAAGGGAAAGACAACTGGAGACACTGAAAACTGAAAATACCGCACAACAATTTAGGTGTGCCGTACTATGTATGGTATACAAGGCGTCCCGTATCGTTATGTTCAAATTTTAGGAGTGTAAAGTAGACTTAATTTCAAGTAACAAAAACGCAAAACTTGTATATCCATTTTTATTTGTTTCAAAGTTACAGATCTATGAATGTGATTGTTAGATCATGAAAAAAAATGTAATGCTAAAGTCAATACAAACTCATTTTATTTAAAAAGATTCAATTAATAATATTTTCGGAATGTCCAACTCCTTGTTGAATGCAGGCTTGTGCCCGTAAGCCAACAGAAGAAGTACTTATCCGAATTTCATACTTGTTTTGTCGGATTTGCTCGATAGCCAGGTGAATACAATCCAACAACTCTTCCCTTGTGTTCGAAACTTGCGCGCAGACTAAATTTTTCATGTATACCCATAAATAAAAGTCAAGGGGATGAAGATCGGGTGATCTAGGTGGCCATGCAACAGGACCACCTCGACCAATCCATCTTGGATAATTGACGTTAACCCAATTTCGGACAGCAATTCCGAAATGTGGTGGTGTCCCATCCATGTGAAACCACATGTCTCGTCGAACATTCAGAGGGACATCCTCTAAAAGACCTGACAGTTCGTCAATAAGAAATTGAAGGTAATTGTCTGCATTTAACCTCTCAGGAAGAACGACAGGACCCATCAACAAGTCATCGATTAGGGCCGCCCAAACGTTAATAAAAAATTCATGTTGAAATTTAGATGGGCGTATAGCTTTGCAATTTTCTGATGACCACCTGTGCAGGTTTCTCAGATTTGTAACACTACTTCTCGTGAACGTAGATTTATCTGTCCAGAGGACTGTTCTGCAGAAATTAAAATGAAGCCGTGACTGTCTTAATATCCAGGTAGAATAAACTAGACCAGCATAGTGGTCTGCCTCAAGCAAACCGTGTCCCTTGCGATAGTGATATGTATATAAGCCTTCACGTTTTAAAATTCGTCAAACTGTCGTTCGTGGCACTCCTAGTTGTCTAGCGATTCGACTACATTGAGAGTTGGATCTCTTTTAAAAATAGCTACTGCTTCTTCCTCTAAGTCTGCTGGCAAATTTACTCCTCGGTCGAAAAGATAATCACGCAGTCCGCATTCCCGAAATTGTCTGTGTACTTCCAGAAACGTTAATGAGGAATGCGCCTATCGGGAAACCGATGTCGGTATTCAATAACTGCTTGACGTGCACTGTCGTTACAGTAGCCATACACAAAATGCATGCCCGCATACTCTTGAGAAGAAAATCGGTAAGGCATTTTGAATAAGGAAAACGTGTCCACTCACTAATAAGCTGTTGTATGAACTGAAACGTAATGTAATCCTTTATTAAAAAATGCAACGTTAACAGTCATCTGAACATTTATTTATTGTATGATATTCATGGTTCAGCACTTACGAAATAAGTAAGAACCTTCTTTATCATAAATAAATTTCCTGTACTCTTTTTTGTAGATCTCCAAGATATTACTGTATGCACTACGACACGTGTTTATTTATTTTAGGATAACATTTTATTATGCGACGTTAACAATCACAGGCCTGTTATTGAATCGTATAACTTTTTTTAAATAAAATCAGTTTGTATTGACTTTGGGATTACATTTTATTTCATGATCTGACAATCACATTCATAGATCTGTAACTTTAAAACAAATAAACATGGATATGCAAGTTTTGCGTTTTTGTTACTTGAAATGAAGTCTACTTTACACTCCTAAAATTTGAACATAGCGATACGTACGGGACACTTGTATATTTGACATTTTTCACCGTACTGTGTCAGAAGAGTCACCAAACTATACTTTTTTAATTAAGTTAAATACACTTTTATCATTTGTATGTGATAATTCAACAAGTTAATTTTATAAACGGTAAATAGATAAATAAAGAGAACGCCCGAAAATTAATTCTAAAACAATAAAAATAGTTTCTTCCAGCGGCAAAAAATAAAATTAAAAAATTCTTCAACAATAAATAGGCAATAAAGATTTAAGTTCATGACTTATTTCAACAAATTTTCAAACAGATTTTTAGCTAAATAATAACCTAATCTGTCATAGAAATCCTGTTGAAAATTTAATAACATTTAGGGTGTAATCCTATGAAGTGCTTCTATTATCTCTTCCCTTAATTCTGCTAAATCTGTCTCTATCTTGCTGGAAACCATTGATTTCTGATTCTGACAAAATCAACATAATCATTTGCATATAATGTATTTTATTTGCGTTTATGTAAAAATAATAAAATAAAAAAATAATAACAAAAGCTATACAAAATACTGGTGATAAATAAAATAAAACTTAACGTAAAATTCGTATGCTTCTTATCATCTTCAATCACTTTATATATTATTAAACATGGGGCTTACTTCGTAGCCGGCGAGAATTACGTTTACCGCTGTTGGATTCGCAAACATCGGTAGATAGTTGTAGTTATCAATCAAGAATTCCAACACTTTCTCCGTGATCCTGCTCTGATACTCAGAGGCCATGAATTTTTGTTGTATTTCATGGAATTCTTGACTTGAAAGCTTAAAATAAAATGAAAAAAATTTTATCGATATTTTTCATTTACGTGTGTTCTATTATTAGAGTGTTTTTACTGTACTGTAACTTCACAAGTTAGAAAATAACAAATCTATATGAAATTTATTTGAGTTATTTATAATAATCGAGACAGAATTATGTTAATACATACTTGTAATACCTTTAATGCAACTGACTAAGGGACACGTATGAAAAATGAGAAGATGCAATTTTACAGGGTTAGGCAAAATGTGTCTGTTCGAATATCTTCGATATAGCTACTTAGATTTTAAGAAAACCTTTCAAAATTGACTAAATGCAAATCGGTGATCCGATGAGTATATGTATATCCGAAACAGAATTCCGATTTAGCCAGGAACGATGTTATTTTTTTAAATTTTAAATGAGACACCTTGTATATTTTTACGAATTTCAATAAAGCTCTGCTCTGGGACTTCAACAATAATAAGGTTTGGCACCATTTCAACAACGACAGAGAACAACAGAAGCAGTTGAGACCATTGATCGCAAATTTAACTAAATTGTTTTCTTTATTATTCAGCTCAATAAAATTTTCTTCAATACTTTCTTCACAATTAAATGTTATTTTTGTACAATTAATTTAGGAAGACCTGTTTCTGTTTTTCAAAGTTCCAAATAAATAAAAACCTAAAGTTGTTAGATCTGGTGACCGTGTTGGTCATCGCCCTCTCCTAATTAGACAATCACCATAAAATTGTTCCAAGTATTGTATTGTCTGCAATGCTGTATGGACAGTCGGTCCATCCTGTTGGAAATAGCCCTTTTGCAATTCATCACCGTGTATTTGGTGAATAAATTGTTGTACGTCATTGCGATCATAAAAAAATATGGATCCAATTAAGCGGCGTTTTAATAACGCTACAGAGATTTCAATTTTAATTGGATGTAAGGATGTTTCTGCAAGATTGTGTGGATTTTCTGTTGACCAAGTTCGAGAATTCTGATTATTTACATAACCAGTTATCAGGGATGCACAGCCTAATAACGTAGACTATTTAGCTGTGACAAGTCACACTTCCAGGGTACACCACGAGGAGGCAGTTTACATTATAGCTCTCAATAGCGATTCAATTTTTGTCACTGGATTTTGCAGTAGAGACGGTATTAATAATTTCCACAATGACCATATTTGGTCTCGAGACAATCCATATGCGACCAGAACGCGTAATTTTCAGCAGAGATTTAGTGAAAATGTTTGGAGTTACAGTATTTGTAAATGTATTTGATGCAGAAAGATACCATAACCTTTTGAGTACCACATTTTTTGATCTTCTGAAAAATGTACCGCTCCACCTGATGCAAGATGTGTAGTATCAGTGTGACTGGGCTCCATCCCACCAAGGAAAACAAGTGATCGAATGGCTGTATACCAGGGAGGCACAGACATATAGGGAACAGGGGCCGCTCGGGAAAATTATAAGCCAAGGACGGGCTACTACAAAGAATACTTATTAACACAAATATTTTTATTTTTAAATAGTATGAATTACTACAAATGATAAAAATAAAAGAACATTCAAAAATGTTTGTTGTATGTAATTATGTAATCGTAATGTAATATAATCATTACAATGTAATATTTCATGTTTTATTATTTTGATGCATGACATTGCATTGACCTAACAATTTTGTTTATGTTTGGCTCCACATTACTTGTCGCCACACATAAAATTGCTTCCAGATTTTCATTTGCCAGACGGTTTCGATTTTTGTTAAGTTGTTTTGTTAAGTTTCATCACTGAAAACGTTTGCTCCCAAATATACGTCGATCCAAATAAGCTTGCGCATTTCAATGCATTTATTCGCAACTCTTTATAAGCGGTTTTGTCAACGCAACGGTAAAAGTTGAGTAAATTACCTTCATTGAACTTGTTTCGTAAATTATCATCATTTTGCATGTCTATCAATTCCAGCTGTATTGATTCCGGTGCATTTTCGGGTGAAATGTTGGAAGGATTGCTGAAATGTCTAATAGAGGTTTAACTTTTTTGAAGTCTAGAAAACGATCATGAAAAGCTTGTATTAAAATATCAATTTTTTCAACCTAAGCGAAATTAACATCAGTTTTATTGAATTTCTCCATAATTTTCTTGTAGTTCGGAAAATGGCTGTAATTGGCTGAATTGATTTGTGTCCTGAAAAGACTCAATTTGCATTGAAAGGACGAAACATGAGATTAGAACTGCGAAATCAATTGACCTTTGCTTTGGAGTCGCGTATTTAAAACATTCAAGTGACTTGTGATGTCTACAAGAAACGCTAAGTCACACAGCCAATCAGGGTTGTCGAGTTCGGAGACGTTCTTTTTCTTTTCCGCCAGAAATATTTTGATTTCTTCAATCAAGTTAAGAAACCGCTCTAGTGACAACCCCCGACTTAGCCACCTTACTTCAGTGTAAAACAGGAGATCACCATATTCGCTTTCAATATCCTCGAGAAATTGTGTGAATTGTCGGTGATTGAGACCTCGTGATTTTATAAAGTTTACAGTAGGTACTACAACTTTCATCACATTTTCAAATCCCAATAATTTTGAACAGAGGGCCTCTTGATGTATAATGCAATGAAACTACATAAATTCCTTGGTATCTATGTTTTTAGTTTGTAAATACTCTTTTAACGTAGTTATTATCCCAGATTTACTTCCAACCATTGAAGGTGCTCCGTCAGTCGTAATTCCAGATAATTTCCTTAAATCCAAATCCATTATAGAACATTTTTCCAGAAGAGCTTTGAGCGTGTCACTCCCCTTGGTTTGACTTGTCAAAGAACTCATACCAATCAGTTCTTCACTCACTTCAAAATTTTGCGTTACACCTCGTAAAAATATTAAGAGTTGAGCAGTGGAACTTATATCTGTAGATTCGTCGAGTGCTATAGAAAAATACTCAAACTTTTCGATTTCGTAGCTGATTGCTCTTCTATATTAGCTGCTAATGTGGTAAGTCTTCTTTGAACAGTCATCCGATTTATTTGAATTTTCTCAAACCTCTTTGCATCTTTCGGACACATTTCTTTTGCAGCGATATCTAAACACTGCTTAAGATTAAAAGGCCGACAAGTTTTCGCTATTATTCGAGATATTTCAAAGCTAGCTTCAGTAGCTGTTTCAGCGTCTTGAATTGGTTTTGTAAACATAGCTTGCTGGCCTATTAGTTCCCTTTGTAAAGTGGAAATTTTTTGCGTTCGATTTTCGCCGGTTAATTTGGTAAAAGTATGATGCTGGGTTTCATAATGCCTTTTCACATTATTTCCTTCGGAATAGAAACACTACTCTTGCATATTAAACAGACACTTTTGTTATGCGATGAAATAAAAAAGTATTTTTCGTCCAAATATCTTGAAACTGTCGATTTTCATCTTCAACCTTACGACTACGTTTTTTACTGGGGCCTGGCTTATCCATATCAAAATTGATATTATATTGTTACGTAGGTAGATGTCAAGATCGAACGACGAAATATTTATTCTTCACAGATTACAATTCAAACAATATAACGTTCGCTTGTCCGTAGTTAAAACTTAACTGCCCCGATATCGGGCGATGCGTTGTATTTATACGAGTTACCTAACATCGAGAACCTACCACATTGTTCCGGGATAATACCGACGTGTTTCGCGAATTTTCGAGTAATCTAGTTGGTTCGACAGATTTCTAGTCTCGTAACAATATGCTTGGAACGACGAGGAGCATACCTGTCCTACGTAGTAAACCTGAACAAGAAAGTAGTAGGTACTTAAAGATACATATCTTACTAACAATTAGAATAAGTTAGAATAAAATAAAAAGTTAAGAAATATTGATTTGAATGGATTTTTACCTACTTTTGTAGTTTTTCAAACAATTTTTAAAATTTGTTGGCGGGCCGCATAAATATCGACAGTGGACCGCATGCGGCCCGCAGGCCGCGGTATGTGCATCGCTGAGTTAAATGGAACAATGCTTCATCTAAGAAAAATGTGAAATCCATACGTGACTATAAACGTTCTTGAAACAATTGACAATATTATATTCTGAACAAAACTCGTAATACAATATAGGGAATCGTAGAAATGAGGTACAAGCCCGACCTCAAGAACGATAGCTGACAGACAATACCCCTACTATAACATCTGCTAAACACCTTCCACTTTTTTGACAACGTTAGTAGGGACAATTCTAGTTATTAAAGATAAGCTCTCTTAAGACTTTATTTCTTTCGTTTATTTCTAAACTAAATCAAGTATAAGTAACCAAGTAAATAACCTCCACCCAATTCAGACTTTCCTCAAGAATTTATAGGAAAGCTATTATTATTTACCCCTAGTTAACGTACCTTTTTCCAATTATGTTTAGTAAGTTTCTGTATAATATCAATCAATAAGGAATCTTCTTCATTGTCCTAAAAAAAGCATTTTATTCCGTATTATTCTGAAAGGTAAATTGATAGTTACCGTAAGCAGTGTTAGAATTTCTGTTATGTCTTCGCGTAACTTATCGAATCTGTCGTGATAGATGGGAAAAGTCCACGGTTCCGAAAAGAAGGTGAACAGGTCGGTAATTGTAACCATTTCGAATCTCTTCACCAAATTGTTCAGCAGTCGTTCGTGTTTACCCCAGAGATGTGTAAGATTTACTTTTTCCAGTTCCTACAAAAATTAGATGAAAGAAAGATGAAAAGAAGAAATAATTAATTTATTTAGATTAAAAACTACCTTTATGACTATGTAATTTAAATGTTTTATATCTAGTTTAATTATAATAATATTTTTGAATTAAATAAATCACTTTATACACGGCGGGCAATTCGTAAAGTAAGTTAAGTTTCCGCTTAAGGAGCAGACGAGTGGGGATGTCGGCGCGATCGCAGCACTGCGGTGTAGTCTGGTTCAGTGTGAGTGTGGTAGTGCTAGTGAGAGAATCGTTCGGACATTTTTTCGTTTAAAATGTTTGTTGGAATTGAAAATCCCATCGTCTGTGAATTGCATGCTGTTAGCCGATTTCTGTATGCAAAGAACGTGATAGTTGCTGAGATTCATCGTGAACTTTGTTCTGTTTATGGTGAAAATGTCAAGAGTAACAGTATGATTAGAAGATGATATCGTATCTTTCGAGAAAGACGAACTAATATTCATGATGAAGAACGAAATGGAAGACTAACTGTTGTGACGAACGAACTTGTGGGTAATAGGAACATTTAGGTTACCACAAATTGTGTTGACGATGAGTGCCAAAACTTCTTACCGAAGACCATAAAACAAAGAGATCCCATTCTCTTTGCACTAGCTTTTTTGACACGTTACGATGTTTAAGGTGAAAATTTCCTCAGGTATACCGTAACAGGTGATGAGACTTGGGTCGCCTATATCAACGTTGAGACGAAAAGACAGTCAAAGCAACCCCACAATGCAGTGGGGTCGCTCTAACTCACCTGGGAGAAACCGTGCCGTCAAACTTTTTTTGCGATAAAAGTCATGGTTAGTGTCTTTTGGGGTAAGAAAAGCGTCCTTTTTGTAGATTTCATGGAACGAGGGACCACAATAAACAGTGTTACAGCATGGCTTATTTCAAAGGCGGCAGAATTCTATGAAGAGGGCATTAAAAGCTGATTCGTTGCTATGACAAATGTCATAATTTTAATGGCAACTATGTAGAAAAATAGCTGTATATAATAAAAACTTCTTCGTGTATTAGTGCTCTTTTTAATAACCAAACGGAACTTACTTTATGAATCGGCCTCGTATATATAAAAAGTAGGAATGGGGAAATTGGAGGTGAACATACCGTGAATAAATGGATGATTTTTCTATGAAAGGAACACATAGGAAAACAAAATTTTTAATTGAAAAATATTGTCTACGTTGGGACTTGAACTAAGGTCTATCGTGGCTTAAGTGGTAAAGCAACGGCCCGGCAAACCGTAGACTTGGGTTCAAGTCCCAACGTAGACAATATTTTTCAATTAAAAATTTCGTATGATTTGCTTTGTAATTTGTAGACAGCAATGTTTACATCCCCACTTACTTTGCAATTACATACTAATTTGATATTTGTAAATATTTCATATAAAAGCCGAAAAACTCCAAGAATTTATCAATTGATATATTTAATGAACAGCTAAGAAATTATCTAACATTATATATATATATAGATTAACACTTATAAAAAATAATATAAAAAACAATGGAAGATTAAATATAATAAATAAGGGCATAACAAGTGAAAATTTTTAATAAATGGTAATCAAAAAACCGAAAATCACAGGTGACGTCAAATAGTCACATTTTCAGCATTGGAGTAATCCTATTAGACGTTTACTATCCTTGGGGGTAACCCCCTTTACTTTAAATAATATAGATCCGGAAACACCACAATAAATAAGTTATCATTTGCAATTGTATTTCTTAGAAACAACATTTATCAACCTGTGGGGATGTCTTCTTTTAACTCAATAATTCTCAGTGTTTTATATATATATATATATATATATATATATATATATATATATATATATATATATATATATATATATATATATACAGGCTTAGGTAAAAGTATGGAGACGGCGATTTATTGTCGTTAATATTCATTTTAGAGAATTATGTTCAATATAAAAGTTTGTTAGGATATTTTTATCTACATTTGAGAATATTTGAATTTTTTTTTCTTGAATTGTTTTTTAGCTACGCCTGTCCGCGCAGTTTTTTTTTTTTAATGGGAACTAGTAAATTTTACTCTACCATTCGATAGAGAATTTTTTTCTCTTTACAATAATATTTTTGTTTTTTTAAAATTCATTTTAATAACTTTTTTATAAGAAAAGGCCGGCTCATGTGTTTAACAGATGTTCGGTACATCGCAGATAGACAGAAGCGTAGCGATAAACAAACTTGTGCGACATAATTTTATCAGTGGTAATTGTGTACGTCAAATCTTTGACAGAAATAATTCATTTGTGCAATTTGTTGCTGTTAATATTAACAATGGCGAGTTTAAGTGAACATGAACGAATTGAAATACTTATGATGTTGGGTTATGGAGATAGACGCAGAAGTTTACAAGACGTTTGTAATTTATTTAATGATACGCATCCAAATTGAAATCCAATTTCTAAATCCGTTGTTGGTAAAACTTTAAGACGCTTTGAATAAACGGGTAGCGTTAAAGATTTGCCAAGGAGTGGTAGACCTAGAACAGCAAAAAGCGATGATAACAAACTGGATATTTTATTGGCTGTATCTGAATATCCCCATTTATCAACCAATCAATTAGCGGCCAATTTCAATATTTCACAGTCATCGATCGTGTCATTTTTAAAAAGTGAAAAGTATAAACCTTATAAGGTACACCTTGTACACGAGTTAACGGAAGATGATTTTGATAGGAGATTACAATTTTCTGAAGAAATGTTAAATATTTGAAATAATAATGAAAATTTTGTCAACAATATTCTTTTCAAAGGTATTTTTAATAATATAAAATACCTTTGTATTATACAAAACTGGTGGGGGTTACCTACTCATGTATGTTTCAATTATTCTGATAAATATTCTTTTCTCTGACGAAGCTACTTTTTGCCTTACTGGTGAAGTAAACAGACATAACTGCAGATACTGGTCATCGGAAAATCCCTCTTGGTTTTTGGAGCACCATACGCAGTACCCCCAAAAGGTTAATGTTTGGGTTGGCATTCTAGGCGGTCATATTATCGGTCCCTTTTTCATCAATGGCAATTTAACTTCGGCTCTGTATTTGAAGTTATTGCAAAATGAAATAATACCTGCTTGTGCTACGCTCTATCCTCATGAAAGCAATGAACACCTGCCCAATGACAGTATCTGGTTCCAGCAAGATGGCGCCCCACCACATTATGGTGTAAATGTTCGTCAATATCTGGACTACGCTTTTCCCCACAGATGGATTGGAAGACGAGGAACCATTGAATGGCCAGCCCGTTCGCCAGATTTAAGTTCTTTAGATTTTTTTCTTTGGGGATACGTAAAAAACAAAGTTTACAAAGATAAGCCCGATAACGTCGAAGATTTACAAATCCGAATTACCAGAACGATACAAGAAATTCCCCGAGATTTTTTACAGAACTCTGTTCGCGGTTTTGTAAATCGATTGGGTCATTGTCAAATTACTAATGGACGACAATTTGAACACTTACTTTAATTTACTTTGTTTTTATTTTGTTTAATTTTTCTTGTAAAAAAGTTATTAAAATGAATTTTAAAAATACAAAAATATTATTGTAAAATGAAAAAAATTCTCTTTCGAATGGTAGAGCAAAATTTACCAGTTCCCATTTAAAAAAAACTGCGCGGACAGGCGTAACTAAAAAACAATTGAAGAAAAAAAAATTCAAATATTCTCAAATGTAGATAAAAATATCCTAACAAACTTTTATATTGAACATAATTCCCTAAAATGAATATTAACGACAATAAATCGCCGTCTCCATACTTTTAACTAACCCGGTATATATATGTATATATATATATATATATTTTCGAATTTTCAACCGTAGTTTTAATTACACAGCCATTTATTAAGTATAATTTTTGTTTTAGTTGGATACGTTTAGAAGTAAATATTATTCAAAGAACTCTTATAATTATAGTTACAAAAAAAATCCAATTATACTATAACGTCAATTCTGACTTACGTTTTTCGTCAAACAAGTTATCGTCTCAACTGTATTATAATAATTCAGGTGTAACCTGAAATAACCTTGCTTCTCGATGTATTTGCAGTACCCGCTTGTGAGAACTTGTCCCTGAAAAATTATTCAAATATTTTCCGGAATATACAATATTGATATTCTATACAGAGAGCATATAAAGTTTCAAATTTAATAAATAAATAAACTGTACAGATTTTGGTTTAAAAGTATTTATTATAACGATACTAAACTTCTAGTTTCAAATTCAATTTTTTTTTTCTTAATGTAAATCTACTACAATATTATTTCGCCATACAATGGCTCCATCAGGTGGATGAAATATTGAATATTTAAAATATAAATTTGAATATTTATGTACATATTATTGAGCAAAAAAGTGATGGAAACTGTTAAGAAAGCTTAAGACAAAGGTGAACATTTGTTTGACACTGTATATGTATACAAGCTGTCCCGTATCGTTATGTTCAAATTTTAGGAGTGTAAAGTAAACTTCATTTCAAGTAACAAAAACGCAAAACTTGTATATCAATTTTTATTTGTTTCAAAGTTACAAAGTAAATATCCACCTCTTTGTTGAATGCAGGCTTGTGCCCGTAAGCCAACAGAAGAAATACTTATCCGAATTTCATACTTGTTTTG
Source organism: Melolontha melolontha (assembly GCA_935421215.2). NCBI lineage: Eukaryota > Metazoa > Arthropoda > Insecta > Coleoptera > Scarabaeidae > Melolontha > Melolontha melolontha. The sequence goes on from OW285241.1 coordinate 7,480,066, forward strand.
TCGGATTTGCTCGGCAGCCAGGTGAATACGATCCAACAACTCTTCTCTTGTGTTCGAAACTTGCGCGTAGACTTAATTTTTCATGTACCCCCAAAAATAAAAGTCAAGAGGATTAAGATCGGGTGATCTGGGTGGCCATGCAACAGGACCACCTCAACCAATCCATCTTGGATAATTGACGTTAGCCCAATTTCGGACAGCAATTCCGAAATGTTGTGGTGCTCATCCATGTGAAACCACATGTCTCGTCGAACATTCAGTGGGATATCCTCTAAAAGACCTGGTACTTCGCCAATAAGAAATTGAAGGTAATTGTCCGCATTTAACCTCCCAGGAAGAACGACAGGACCAATCAACAAGTCTTCGATTAGGGCCGCCCAAACGTTAATAGAAAATTCGTGTTAAAATTTAGATGGGCGTATATCTTTGGGATTTTCAGATGACCACCTGTGCAGGTTTCTCAGATTTGTACCACCACTTCTCGTGAACGTAGATTGATCTGTCCAGAGGACTGTTCTGCAGAAATTAAAATGAACCCGTGACTGTCTTAATATCCAGGTGGAATAAACTAGACGGGCATAGTGGTCTGCCTCAAGCAAACCGTGTCCCCTGCGAAAGTGATATGGATATAAGCCCTCACGTTTTAAAATTCGCCAAACTGTCGTTCGTGGCACTCCTAGTTGTCTAGCGATTCGACGTACACTGAGAGTTGGATCCCTTGTAACAATAGCTACTGCTTCTTCCTCTAAGTCTGCTGGCAAATTTACTCCTCGGTCGAAAAGATAATCACACAGTCCGCATTCCCGAAATTGTCTGTGTACTTCCAGAAACGTTTTGTAATGAGGAGTGTGCCTATTGAGAAACCGTTGTCGGTGTTCAATAACTGCTTGACGTGCACTGCCGTTACAATAGCCATACACAAAATGCATGTCCGCATACTCTTGAGAAGAAAATCGGTAAGGCATTTTGAATAAAGAAAACGTGTCCACTTACTAATAAGCTGTTGTATGAACTCAAACGTAATGTAATCCTTTATTAAAAAATGCAACGCAACGTTAACAGTCATCTGAACATTTGTTTATTGTATGATATTCATGGTTCAGCACTTACGAAATAAGTAAGAATCGTCTTTATCATAAATCAATTTCCAGTACTCTTTTTTGTAGATCTCCAAGAAATTACTGTATGCACTACGACACGTGTTTATTTATTTTAGGATAACATTTTATTATGCAACGTTAACAATCACAGGCCTGTTATTGAATCGTATAACTTTTTTTAAAATAAAATCATTTTTTATTGACTTTAGGATTACATTTTTTTTTCATGATCTGACAATCACATTCATAGATCTGTAACTTTGATACAAATAAAAATGGATATATAAGTTTTGCGTTTTTGTTACTTGAAATGAAGTCTACTTTACACTCCTAAAATTTCAACATAACGATACGGGACAGCTTGTATAGTTTATAGTAAATACAAATTTCTATTGTGGTAAGGGTTTTTAATTTTTTTTATTCACTTAAAAGCCACAGTCTCCGATTTTTCAGACAAATTTATACGTTATAAATTCAGTTAGAGGAGTGGGGAATTACATAGATCAGTTTGGCCTAAATTTTTATATCTATAAATTTCTAATGATTCAAGGAGATCTAGTTTCTCACTTTTATCTTTAATATGTAGGACTTTAAAATTCCAATTGAATTTATAATTATGTTCTATGCAATGCTTGGCAAAGGTACAGTTCGATTTTTTATCTCTATAGCTTCTTTGATATTCCGATATCCGGTTGGCGAAAGACGTTCTTATTTGGTCGATATAAACTAAGTTACATTCGCAAGTCACCTTTTAAACCCGCGAGTTCTTCCTAGTGTGTTATCCGTTTTGTAAGGTACTATCCCATTAATTAATAGTAGCGTACAAAACGCCTAATTGCTGACTATTTTATTCTTGGCAATATGCCATTCGATGCCGAATGCCCAACAAAGAGAGAACTTCAATTGTTCAAATGGGGTTGGCGTCGATTAAAGTATACCTACTCGTTAAAAGTAAGATGTGAAAAATCTAAATGGGTCAGGTCTGAGGACCGTGTTGACCATTCAACAAAACCCTTACTGCTAATCTACATGCTTTGGAAGGCTTCGTTGAAATAGTAGCGTACCAATCGGCTGTAATGAAGTGGAGCTTCACCTTGCTGAAAACACAAGTCCTCATTTGGAATGTCGAGATTTCGTTGGTTTGGAAATAGAACCGCCAAAGCTGGAACGAGGTAATTTCTCAATAGTTCCAAATATTTTTGGCCTAACAACGAAGCATCAATAAAGAATGACCTCAATATAATTTCACCGACTATTCTTGCCCAAAGGTTAATTTTTTTTTGCGATAACCGATTCCCTATTACAAAATAGCATCATTTGTGTTGACACTAATAGACTACATTTTTTTTTACTTTAAAAAATTAATATCTCGACAACTCTAAGAAATAAGTAATTAAACTTCTAGTTTCAAAAATTCTTTTATTGTAAATACCACTGCAATATTGTTTCGCCATACAATGGCTTCATCAGGTGGATGAAATACTGAATATGTACAATACAAGTTTGAATATTTATGTGAAAATTATTGGGGAAATGGTGGGGGAAATTTTTTTTTTTTACAATCTTAAATTTAATAGCGGGGAGTTGTTTAAATCTAGTTGGTCATTTAAAGCTAATCCTAAACTATTGTATCTATTAATTTCAAAGTTTTTTAACAGGTTAAGTTTTTTACTTTTTTCTTGAATGTGTAAAATTTTGAAATCTATATTAAATCTATGATTAATTTCTAAACAATGATTTGCGAAAGTTGAATCTGTTTTCTTTTCTTTATGGCTTCTCTCGTGTTCTTTCATCCTAATTTTGAATGTCCTCCCCGTTTGTCCTATGTATACCTTATTACAATCTTCGCATGTTAACTTATATACACCAGAGTTTGATTCTTTGTCTATTTTATCTTTGTTGTTTTTAATAATGTTCTGTATAGTATTGTCTGTTTTAAATGATATATGTTCGTTATTAAGTTTTCTAATGAAAGTACCAATTTTTTCCGAAATTTTTCCTAAGTAAGTGATTGAATTATAGGAATTAATTATCTCGTATTTTAATTTTGGATAAACTAAGGAAAGGGTTTTAGATTTTTGTTGGCTATTTAGGATGTTATTGACAATATTTATAGAGTAACCATTGTTTAATGCTATTGTGTATATTCTATTTAGTTCAAGGTCGAAATTACTTTTACTCATAGGTACATGAATTAATCTATATACCATTGATTGGTATGCTGATAATTTGTGTGTTATAGGATGAAAAGAATTAGCGTGTATTGTGGTATCTGTATGTGTTGGTTTATGGTATATAGCGAACTCGTGTTTATTAGTTTTGTGTGATATGGTTAAATCTAGAAAATTAATGCTTTTATTTATTTCTGTTTCTATAGTAAAATTTATTTTGGGGTGAATAGTGTTAATATAATTATGTAAAGTTTTTAATTGTCTATCTGAACCGTTAAAGCAAATTAATATGTCATCAACATACCTAAACCAATATACACAATTACCAAACAAGGGATGTGTACTAATTATAGTTTCTAAATTATTCATGAAAATTTCCGCTAATAAGGGGCTTAGTGGGTTTCCCTTTGCTAGACCCTCTGTTTGTTTATAAAATTTCTTTTTAAATTGAAAATAATTTTGTTCCAGGCACGTTTCTAAGAGCTGTAAGATTTCGGTCTTTGTGACAATGTTCGTGTTTCTACATTCTAGTTGTAAAGTAATTCAATCTATTACCTCCTGGGGTGGTACGAGTGAACAAATTCGAGACATCAAAAGAAATGAGTTTACATTTGTTTGGTAATTGAACTAAATAGAATATACACAATAGCATTAAACAATGGTTACTCTATAAATATTGCCAATAACATCCTAAATAGCCAACAAAATTCTAAAACCTTTTCCTTAGTTTATCCAAAATTAAAATACAAGATAATTAATTCCTATAATTCAATCACTTACTTAGGAAACATTTCGGAAAAAAATGGTACTTTCATTAAAAAACTTAATAACGAACATATATCATTTAAAACAGACAATACTATACAGAACATTATTAAAAACAACAAAGATAAAATAGACAAAGAATAAAACTCTGGTGTATATAAGTTAACATGCGAAAATTGTAATAAGGTATACATAGGACAAACGGGGAGGACATTCAAAATTAGGATGAAAGAACACGACAGAAGCCATAAAGAAAAGAAAACAGATTCAACTTTCGCAAGTCATTGTATAGATATCAATCATAGATTTAATATAGATTTCAAAATTTTACACATTCAAGAAAAAAGTAAAAAACTTAACCTGTTAGAACACTTAGAAATTAATAGATACAATAGTTTAGGATTAGCTTTAAATGACCAACCAGATTTAAACAACTACCCTCTACTAAATTTAAGATTGTAAAAATTTTTCCACCACCATTTCTCCAATAATTTTCACATAAATATTCAAACTTGTATTGTACATATTCAGTATTTCATCCACCTGATGAAGCCATTGTATGGCGAAACAATATTGTAGTGGTATTTACAATAAAAGAATTTTTGAAACTAGAAGTTTAATTACTTATTTCTTAGCGTTATAATGAAGTTTCAACAAGTATCTCGTTCGTCAATTAACTATCTCGATAACTATTGGCCAGAAAGCTGAACATGTGAATTAGAATTTTATGATCTATCCAAATTCAGTATATATAAAAAAAAAATCTGACGTCATAACTTCAAAAGGGATAGGATGACAAAAGGAAAATGTTGTCAAAGTATTTGTTTCAAAACAAATTAATTTGATGTGTTCAAGCATTTTTACGGGGGAACAAATAAATCCAGTCTTTGAAACTTTATACCCTCTCTATATATTACCGGCTTAAACTTACATAGTCATCAGCTGTCATCGCCACGTCTAAAGGTATATCGGGTCCCGGTTTCTTGACATTCATATAATTAATTTTTCCTGGCAATTTAGCAAAGACCATAAGCGGCGCTGTGTATCTCGGCACAAGGTTTTTACCTTCAAATCGACAGGAGGAGAAGAGATTTAGGGTGTCGGACTTGTAGGCACCGTGCATAAGCTTGTTCAATATTTGAATACCTAATTTGTGACCTATCTCCGTCTGATTATAATACTCTTGTTTCATATGCTCCGCATAATAACTGTAAAAATTTATTTTAACTTACGCGCGCTAAATAAGAAACTGTAAGACAATAAAATTAAATCTGAGTAAGTTTAAAATGTGTTAAAACGGTTGAAATTATTTAAATTTTGTTTTCTTAAATTAAGTTGGCAACAATTCTAATTCTAAGCTTATGTTGACATGCCCGATTTTTGAATTGAAATTTGTCAATTTCAAATAAATAATGCTATAGTTACTTACGTTTACCATTTTTAGATAACTTAGTAATTAGGAATGATAAAAACTTAGAGTTTGATATTTACCGAAAAGAAACCAACGTCAACAGATTTATAACCGCAGATTCAAACCATACTTTTCAGCACAAGAGTGCCTCTTTCAATTTTCTTATCAATCGTTTGTTAAGCATGCCATTGACAAAGGATAGATATGAAAAGGAATTAACTTTAATTAAAAACATCGCGAGTTACAACGGTTTCGATTCAGAAATAATAAACAAGCTAGTTAGAATACATAAAGTAAGAAAAACATTTGAGGATTTCACATGTTTGCTACCTCAAATTGATTCGAGCAAAAAATTTTTTAGCTTGCCGTTTCACGAAACTACGAAAAAAAATTTTATATAAAACCTTTAGACAGTATAATCTTCAAGTAGCATTTCGGTCGAATAACTCCTTGAAATCTCTTTTAAGCCACGCGAAAGACAAAGTTGAGGTAAACAATAAATCTGGAATCTATGAAATAAATTGTAAGGATTGTGATAAGAAATATGTCGGCCAAACAAAGCGTTCGATTATAACTCGTTATAAAGAACATGTTTCGCATATTAGATTAAATAGGCCGGAAAAATCAAGTGTTGCCCGACATATTCTTGAATCAGGTCACAACGTAACATCTGACTGTCTGAGATTAATAAAAAACGACACTAGCCACCGCGAATTAGATAGTTTTGAGAGCATTTTTATCTTTAAAAATAGGAATAACGTAATTAATGCAGATTTGGATCCTATACCAGGTTCATCTTTATTCGAGTTAATTGACAGTTAGATGTTATGAAACCAAAAAAAGATAGGAAAACCATTAACAAATTAATCTAATTCTATGTAATTTTTTAAATTTCGTTTCGTTACAACATTAGCCTTTAACAGATATTATGACTCAATATTAATTTCTAAATGACATATATAATTTAAGATGAGTTTTATAATGGTTTCTTTATGTATATTAAATTAGGGTGTCCCCTTTGCGTAATTTTCTAAAGGGCCTTTCTATAGAATAAAGCATTAATCGGTTAATGGTCTCTTAATGCATGTACGTATTTAAGTAGGGTTTTTCCAATAAGGTAAGTTCTGTAGTATTCAGGTTCTTAAAATTTTAAAATTTATTGTTAAACGAGAAGCCGTTCAATATAGCGCTCAGTGAGTGTTGTGTGTTTTTTGTGCTTTCAAGTGTTACACTGCTTTTCCTACTGAGGATGACAACGTGGTTGTCGAAATACGTATATAGAATTGTTAAATTCTATTGTGGTAAGGGTTAATAAATTTTTTTATTCACTTAAAAGCCACAGTCTCCGATTTTTCAGTCAATTTTCAATGCATGTTTTACATATTTTATAAATCGCATTCTCTTTACAGTTTTAAAACCTTAGCTGAAATCTACGACGGGTAGTACACAGAAATGATTTGGGTAAAATTTTGTGCGAAATTTTCGCGAGGTGACGAATTAGAGGATATACCGCGATATCATAAAGTTTCTGGGTCCAAGATGGCATTGAAATAGAAAATATATGTCTGAACTTTATCCATATTATCATACTGGTAACTTAACCTTAATTTTTGAAAATTATTTTGATAGTGTCATCGTGACATCAATAAATATGTCATTTGATTTAATAAAGATACAATAAAACAACAAGCTCAGCTTGTATTCAAAATTTTATTAATAAAAAAAGGCAAAATTAAAGCAAATGTTGAAATTGTTGTCCGTTATTTTCAATTCCCAATGTGACACGCCTTTTCATGCTGTTAAAGGCATTTTGCAGCATTGCGGGCGTTATTAATGCACATTCGTCAATAATTCTTTGTTGCATATCTTGCAAATTAGCAACAGGAGTTTTAAATATTCTATTCTTTAGGTGAGGAAACACAAAAAAGTCCATAATTGTCAAACAAGGTGATCGTGGTGGAAACTCAACTTCCGTATGTAAACTTATGATCCGATCGTCAAAAAACTCACGAAGAAAAGCAATATTTTCTCGTGTTGTGTGTGCCGTTGCACCATCTTGTTGAAAGTATCCATATTGCAATTCATCATCATGCAACTGTTCAATAAATTCATTCAGAATGTTTCTATACCTCTCAGCATTAATTGTGAAATTAAAAAAAATAGGGCCAACAACTCTGCGGCGAGAAACTGCTAGCCAAACACCAAGTTTCGCATTATGGAGAAACGATTCAATAAAAATATGAGGATTTTCACTACTCCACATTCGAGTATTTTGGGAATTGACATACCCCGAAAGATGAAACCATGCTTCATCAGAGAAAAATGACAAATTTAGCAGGTCATCATCTTCTATTAAGTTATTTGCAAACCACTGGCAGTACGCACGACGTCTAGGGTAGTCTACCGGAAAAATAGCCTGATGTGATTGCATCTTATACGGATGCATGTGTAAGTTTTTCTTTACAATTTTCTGACATGTTCCATAAGAAAGTCCAATCTCTTGAGAAAGGCGTTTCAAAGGTTTTGTGGGTTCATTTACCATACGTTGACGAACATCATTTATAACTTGTTCCGAACGAACAGTTGGTCTACCAGTACGTGATTTATGACCCACAGAACCAGTCTCACGAAACACACCAACACAATTGGAAAGGCAATTATAAACATTTTTGGGAATTACAGCTAACTCTGGAAAATGCTCTCTAAAATCATGCAAACATGCACGTTGACTGTACACCCAAATTCCATCAATTCGCACTCCACTCCGAAAATAGGCTTCAATCATGTACGCTTTTTGCACTATATTGTAAACCATATTTGAATTTACTCGAATGTGCTATGTTTCAAACTCGACGTTCAAACTTGCTTTCAGCAATTCTAACACATTAATGGATGACAGATAATGTCACTGTCAAAATAATTTACAAAACAGAGTTATAGTTCCTAACTTAAGTTCAGACATACAATTTATATTACAAAGCCATCTTCGTCCTAGAAACTTTATGATATCACGGTATATTATGTTAGTACATGAATAAATGTTATTCTAGGATATATTTCAAATGAATGCCACAAACTAGTGTTAGTTTGGACATGGTGAAGTCTAAAATTTGGTGTGAAGTTGGGAGTTTAATTAAAATATTTTTCTCTAAACTACGTATTTAGCATCATACCGTCTAGAATATTTAGTGAAGGTACCAGCTGCGTAAATATTGGGATCGTTCGTACAGCAGTTAGTATCGATGACGACTCCCCCGTCAAAAGTCAAATTCGCATTGGTGATTGCCTTGAAAGTGTTTGCACTAATTTTCTTTTCATCGTACATGAACACCGCTATACAATCCACTTCCAAAATCCTGGTCCATGACTCAAACCTAATAGAGACGATGTTGAAGTGCCTCTCGTCGAAAATCCAATCGGTAAATTTGTACCCCATGTACATCTCGATCCCCAATCTCTGAATGTTTTCATTGACGGCTTCCTCGACATCGTTATCGTTGAATATTGTATTGTGACAGTAAGGATCTTCACTTGGAGGGGACGGCTGGACAAAGTACACCCTCGAAGTGGGCACACCCAATTCCAAAAGGGCTTCGACGCAACAATAAGCATCTAATGTGTATCCATAGACGATAATGGAACCTGAATATCGATGTAATGATTAACACGTGGGGGAGAACAGGCCGTTCTATATCAAAACTAACCTTTTCCGTCGCCCTGAAGCAAACCCATCAATATCTGCATTACGTGGTCTATATCTAATTCCGTATTAACTATGAAAACATTGTTTGGTCTTTCGATAGTCGTTCCACGTTTATCTTCGCTTCTTTTCGGCATTTGATATTGCTTTCCGCACATCAAGAGCAACATGTCGTAACTTAGCACAGATCCATTTACTAGAATTGTTTTATTCTTTCTGTCGATTGCCGTCATCACTCCCGTGATTACAGTGACAAACGTGGGTAACGATAACAGAGACAGATAATAACCGGAAACGACTCCTGTAACTGGTTTCATTATATCTCGGAAGCGATTACTCCTGTAATATATAGTTATTAAACATAATCACAATTATATTCTTGTCATTACCTGAAGCTTATTAAACCGTGCGTAGAAACTAATATGATATTGTTAAAAGTAACTCTGATATCGGGATTGTTGTGGAAGATTAAGCTGACCAAAAAGGCTATACCCACATCGCTGGCGCCCACCACAATTATTCTATCATTTAGTTCTTGTCTCGCCAAACCGCAGTAGACAGGTGTAGAGATGTAAATGGCGTACGGTCTTTCGACACGTCCTATCGATTCTGGTAGTTGCCAACTGCTGGTCTTGACTTCGCTGTATTCAGGCATCTTGGCTGGTACAACGGGGAGTAAATCTCCTAACACACAGGCTAACGCTTTTGGGCTATCACCTCAAAAAGAAATGGTGATTATTAGAGTGGACCAATCCGGAGCGATATTGGTAAATATTTCATATAAAAGCCGAAAAACTCCAATAATTTAGCAATTAATATACATATATATATATATATATATATATATATATATATATATATATATATATATATATTTAGTGTTTAAAGAATGTTTTTGTTTTTCTTTTTTATTTTATTGGCCGTGTTTTAATATTAAAAATAATAGATTTTTATTGGTTTTAGCGACCTTTTATTGAATTTAGATGTTTGTTTGCGACGTTTCGACTTTTATCAATTCAGTCTTTTTCAAGCATCTGGAAACAAGAATCATTACAATGAACATGAGAACTGTGTTTGTTTTGTGTGATATAACAATTGAATTAACCATTTTAAATTTAACCTTATATTAAGAAATGAATTACGGATTAGGTTAGTGTTTTACGTTGAAAATTAAATAACATTAAATTAAAATAGCTTAGAATGGTAGGGGGACATTTATATGATTAATATCTGTATGAATTAATTGGAGACTTAACAAATATTAACAATTTTTAAGTTTAAAATTAGATTAAGATGATTACAAATTGAGTTAACATTTAACGTTGAAACTTACATAAAATAAAAATAAGAATGGCTAAAATGAACAGGAAAGTTGAATTACAATACAATACGTAAAGAGAACAAAGAAAAGTCAAATAAAACTCACATTGTGGTTTTTTCTACACGGGTACGCATTCATGTGCCACATGTGTTTGGACACCCAGGACCAATTTTCTTAGAACGAACATGCTTGTGCGGATTTTGTAAGTGAACTAATGCTTTAGTTTGCGGGGGTTTAATTTCTGTTTTTTGGAATGAGCATGGTAGTCAGAACCGTATTTAGGGGTATAAGTTAACATTGTTATTTCTAATGGGAGATATTTTTTCCCGTTTTTGTCTTGTGCGTGCAGGGGTTTTTTTTTTTTATTTTTCTATGATTTTATGAGAGGGTAATAAAGTTTTGAAAGCCCATCGATTTCGTTCCTGTCGTTGATTGTTTTGCTATTTTTGAAAATGTGTATCATTTCTAAGACCTCTCTAGCTTTTGTGTTCGTTTTTTGTGTTATTACTTTGGTGTTTTCAAAATCAAAATTATGTTTTAGTGTCAATTGGTGTTTTTTTAAAGCAGTTTGATTTTTTGCGTATTTGTGACCTTTCAATCTTTCTTGTAGTAACTGTTTTGTTTGGCCTATGTATATTTTGTCACAGTCTTTGCAGGGTATGTTGTATATTGTGTGTGATTGTTTTAGTGTAGGTGTTGAGTCTTTAACAAACATCTAAATTCAATAAAAGGTCGCTAAAACCAATAAAAATCTATTATTTTTAATATATATACATATATATATATATATATATATATATATATATATATAATAACTTCGTGACCTTGGTATGATATGGTAAACCTAATCAGTAGGCGATTAAAGGTCTGTATATTACTTCAAAATATATGTATTTAAAAAACTCTACATGTTTCGGCTGTGTACGCCTTTATCAAGAGAATACAAAATATGAAGTAATATACAGACCTTTAATCGCCTACTGATTAGGTTTACCATATATATATATATATATATATATATATATATATATATATATATATAACAATTGATAAATTATTGGAGTTTTTCGGGTTTTATATGAAATATTTACAAATATCAAGTTAGTATGTATGTAATTGCAAAGTAAGGGGGGATGTAAACATTGCTGTCTACAAATTACAAAGCAAATCATACGGAATTTTTTAATTGAAAAAATTGTCTATGTTGGGACTCGAACCCAATATTTCATATAAAAGCCGAAAAACTCCAATAATTTATCAATTGTTATATTTAATAAACGGCTATGAAATTATCTAAACATATATATATATATATATATATACCGGGTGGTCCATTTATCGTGGCGCCCCAAAAATTTGGAAGCAGTCAATTTTATGAAAAAAAGTTTCAAGTAAAAGTTTTACTACAAGAAGTGCCCTATCTGATGGTTAAGCAGTCGTACACCAAGGAGAACGTATGAAGATCATACGAAGGTCAATTTTTTTTTTTAAATAGAACATGCATTTTTTTCCAAATTCTGAAAAAGGATGTAATTGCGAGTAGAAAAGTACTAAAACTCATGTGGCATAAAATTAAGATTCAGCGAAATATTCAAGAAAAACACAAAAAAAATGATAAAAATTTATTAAAAGAATAACATAAATAGACATAAATAACAAAATATCCGATCACCCCCCGGGCTACACTAATTTAATTTAATCGGGACAATTGTTTCGGAAACTTCGGACTCATTAAAGTAAATGTTCAAAGTGTTGACCTTCAACCTCGATACACTTTAGAATTCTGCGACTAAACGAATCATGGACGTTTATTAGCACGTCTTCCGTAATTTCTGAGCATGCATTTATTATCATTTCCTGCATATCTTCCGGTGTTGTTGGGGCAGTACGGTACACTTTCTCTTTCATTGAACCCCACAGAAAATAATCGAGAGGGGTCAAATCTGGAGAACGAGCAGGCCAAGATTTAGGTCCGCGGCGTCCTATCCAGTGATCGCTGTAATCCCTGTTTAATATTTCTCGAGCCGCGTGTGAATAATGAGCTGGACACCCATCATGTTGGTACCACATTGTAGCTCGCCGCTCTAAGGGTACATCTTCAAGTAGTGTCGGTAACACATTGTGTAGAAAGTCGCTATACTTATTACCATCTAAATTGCCAGTAATAAAGAAAGGTCCAATTATTTTCATACCAATTATCCCACACCAGACGTTGACATTCCATGGATGTTGCCGGTCTACTTGTCGTAACCATTTTGGATTTTCCGTTGCCCAATAATGCATATTATGCCTATTTATCTGCCCATGATTCGTAAAAGTGGATTCGTCGGAAAATAGCACATTGAGAAAAAAGTTATTGTTATCGCGAATTTTTTGCTGAGCCCATTCACAAAATTGTACACGATGTTCAAAATCAGTTCCGTGAAGGTCTTGATGCATCGATATGCGTTATGGGTGAAATTTTTTGTGTTTCAGTATTCGACCAATGCTAGTTCGTGAGATTCCAGACTGGCCGGCAATTTCTCTAGTACTGACGTGTGGATAATAAGCCACTGCCGCTAGAACAGCAATTTGCGCGTTTTCATCGGTAACAGTCTTTTTTCGAATTTTTTTCTTCTTCACAATACTTCCTGTGGTAGTGAACTGTTGTACAACACGACGAACGCTCGTACGACTCACATTTAGACGCAAAAGCACTGTTAATAGACAACGCACCAAGACACCCAGAAGATTTATGTTCAGATGATAAAAAAAATTCGTGTAATATTTTTCCCGCCAAATGTAACACCGCTAGTTCAACCAATGGACCAAAATGTAATTGGAGCAATCAAGTTGCATTATAGAAAAGAACTTTTGAAACGGATTGTTTCTTCTGAAGAAGTAGATCTTTCTGCAGAGCTTAAAAAAGTTAACCTAAAAGATGTTGTAATAGGATAACAAGAGCCTGGAAAAATGTAAGACCAGAACTCATTAAAAAATCTTGGGGTAAACTTCTAATGCATGATGATAATGTTTACGATGGTGGTTGGAGTGAAGATGCTAATCTTCCACTGCCTCAATGGAAGAATAAAATGGAGTTACAGGGTACAGAGAAACAAATAAAGGAAGTTACCGCGCTGATGAACCACCTTTCTGGCAATGTAACTAACAAGAAATTGTTGACTGGGCCGTCGGAAAAACTGAATCATCTGAATCTATGAACGATATGGATTTTTGGAGCATGTTCAAGATAAATCGAGCCCTGGTGAAGAAGAAACGATATTATACACACAGAAGCCGTCAAAAGTTTCGAAACGTGTTTGAAGTGGGCTCAGGAAAATACTGAATCAGAACATTATATATATATATATATGATAAATTCAATCAGTCGGCGATTAAAGGTCTGGTTTACTTCAAAGTATATATATTTAAAACAACCCTACATGTTTCGGCAATGATGCCTTTATCAAGGATATACAATATAATATAATATATTTTAATAACAGTATTAATTTTCTTGATATTTCTTTAAGCTATGATAGACAGGGTACTATTTATACAAATTGGTATTATAAACCCACAGCTTCTTTTCGATGTATGAATTACCACTCAAATACACCTACAGTATTCAATAAAATGATTATAAATAATCTGACTGATAGAGCAGTAAAACTATCACATACTCAGTACAGAAAAGATAACATCAAGAAAATTAAAACAATCTTAACAGATAATAATTATCCACCACAACTTATAGACCAAACAATTAAAAAAAGAATCCACCAAATATACAACACTGCAGACACCAATAACAACTTAAACAATGACACAACATATGTCACGATTCCATATGTTCCACAACTATCAGAAAAAAATAAATACATTTTAAAAAAAGTATGATATAGCTACTACATATAAACTTAGTAATACTAATAAACATCTATTTACAAAACTTAAACCTAAAATAGAAAAAATTCGAGAAACACATGTCATCTATAAAATACCATGTCGCGATTGCGATAGTTACTACATAGGCCAAACTAAACAATATTTATACAAAAGAATACAAGCCCACAAATACTCTAAAACAGACAAAACTGCTTTAGCTACACACAAACTACAACGCGATCACCATTTTGATTTTGAAAACACACAGATAATTGATAAAGAACAACACACAATGAAAAGGGAAATTAAAGAAATGATTAGTATTAAACAGGAAAAAACTCAATTAACAACAGAAGTGATATAAAAAATTTAAGCAGTATATACTCTAACTTAATTATGTAACGATCTGCAATTTAACATCATAATATATGTTGCTGTTATATAATCATATATCTCATGTTATTTAAATATCTATACATTTGCTTATCATGCTGACTGTTCCGTGTTTTGATTCCTGTCTGATTGTCCGGGTAGGTTTTCGTGGTTTTCCTTCTCGTTTAAGGCGAATGCCGACAGCTTTGCATCTTAAGTCGCTCCACGGGCGCATACATAATAATAACTCATGTCTTGTGTTTCCCTGTTTTTGTTGTTTATCCATTTTAAAATACCAAGGCATGATTTATTATTATTAAATTGGAATGTATCTTTGAATTATTTTATCCATAGCAACTGCAAATGTATGACATTAATATACTGTCATTTATATTTTGTATTCCTTGAGAAAGGCATCATTAGCCGAAACATGTACATGAAGGATTGTTTAAAATATATAGTTTTTGAAGTAAAACCAGAGCTTAAATCGCATACAAATTGAATTTACGATATATATATTTTAATTCTATCTGAAATGAAAAAAGGAGCTCAAAAGGCAGAAGAAGCAAGCATTAAACAGAGTAAAATTACTGATTTTTTCTCATTCTCTTAGCGTTGGCATTTACTAGTTTAGATTGATACTAGATACTAGATATATATACTATGTTATACATTTAAGTGTATCTACTTCTGATATCTAAGAAAATACATATGCGATAGTAGTGTAATTACTTTTTTATTTGAAAATAAAAGGTTTTTCCTCACAAGAATGATAAAATTCATAGATAATAGGGTATCTGTGTATTTTTAATCAATTTTCGATAATCCGAACATTCCAAAAATCCGGATCAATCAGTACAATTATTAGTTCGGTTTAAAGAGGTCATACTGTATATATTTTTTGGCTATATTCGGATTGGATTTTTTCCCTGAATTCAACGATGTATAAACATGTCTATTTTCGATAAAAGTTTATTGAAAAAAAAAACATTTATTAAAATAAACTTTGTTTTTAATAAATGTTCTAATGTACCATGAATCATTGGAAATGTAAGTATTATAAGTATTAGAAGAAACAAAACAAAACACTTTACAATAATTGTTCAAATTGCTCCCCACCTTGTTCGACACATACCTTAACAACTATTAAGAACGAGTAGTAAGTTTAAATTGGACTCGAATGTATGGCGTTATTTCCGTTAAAATTTTTTAACATAGTAATGTAAGCATGGTAGTAAAATTAATGAAGATATGCGTTACAAAATGCAAGAGGTAGTACCCAAAAGTTTCTGTAATTTGTAACGCGTGTACGCGGGCACATTTACAATAAAATGTCACTAGATGGAGTTACCCACACCTGTTGTGAATCAGTACACCACGCGGCGTCGTTGTTAAGACACGATACAGGAGATTTCAAACTGAATCGCAGAAGGCGCTGAAACACATTAATAAAAAAAACTTCCACAATGCATTCGTTTCATAGCAGAGGCGTTGGAATCAGTATTTGCACTCCCAAAGGGACTAGTTTGACGGTAACAGAGATATTCTGCAATTTTATTCATCGCTACATTTTGGAAACTTTTGAGTACCACCGAGTAGATATTAACTTACCTGCAGTATCATATGGATTTATAATATAAAACAGCATCGAGTAATCACTCAGTCTGTGCAGTTCTAACAGGAAGAATCGCGTGTGCCTTTGAAAGATAGGCGAAAGAACGAAATGCCTTATAAGACCGTGTGATCCGGGTTTGTGTTTTGACATATCGGTCCATGTAGATAGCTGATAATGCGAAGCGATATACGCCATATCTTCAACGTCCGATAATATAGCCAAACCGATCAAATGCTTATTGCAGTGTATCACGTACGTCTTGATCCAGTCAGATTTTGCTCTGGACCACATATTAAAATCATTCATCACCGACGCACCTTTGGTTATGCTAGCAAGGAACCCTTTTACTAACTTCGTGTCCGACAGACGGGCTTCCCGAACATGTAGACGTCCGTTGATGGCGCTGCGATGGATCACATATAATTCTTGCGCGAAGTTAGAGCCTCCTTTCGGAGGCACACGGACGAATATTTTGGAGGTTAGCACAATACTATAGGTTTGACTCGGCATCGTTAAGACACAATAGTCTCTCTCCGGAAACAGTTCAAAAGCCGTTTCCAGGAGCTGATTTAGGGCGTATTCGTGATTGGGTTGCGCCGTCGCTATTTCTAGTGTGAAAGCATTTTCGTCACCACAAAATTGCACGTGGGGCTCCTCCTCGTAAATAACTAGAGGAAATAAAAACGATATAAGAAATTAACAAATATATCTTAGAGGATCACGGCTAACTACAGCATATAGGTAAATAATTTATTCAGAAAAATATTTCTTCCGCCGTCCGATAGATGTCCTCGGTATATGTACGAGAGACTATTCTAATAATTAATTGGAAAAACGAATTTAAAAAAGACAAACCGCGAATCCACAAGTTTGATATCTTAACGTAATCAAGAGAAAAAGTACATGTGTTTACATAAGTACATAAAATAACGAAAAACATTAGTAGAGTTGTTTAAGAACAAGTTGCTTTTCGGTCCGGAAATACCATCAAAAGTCTCCGAGATAATACCAAAGATAAAGTTAATTTGTATGGAATTGTAATTTGAAATATATAGGTCAAGTGAAACGCTCAAGAATAACCCGTTTTAAAGAACACATATCATATATTAAATTTAATAGATCAGAAAAATCGAACGTCGCACACCATGCATTGGCCACGGATCACAACGTCTTGGTAAAAGGTTTAAAACTTGTCAAAAGCATCAACAACCCCAGAGTTCTCGACGCATACGAAAGCATTCATATCGTTACAAAACAAATTTAAAACATGATTAGTGATGATGACAACTTAGTTGTCGAAATACGTATTTAGGATACGATTATTAATTGTGGAGTTTTATAACTCTTTTTGAATTTATACATTGATGTCACATCAAAACATTGTAGAAATATTATGTAAAAAATTAGCATATTTCTTCAGTTATTTAATTTATTAGAAAGATAATTTTGAATGAACGTTTAAATTTATAATAATTTACTGTTTATAGCATAATAATAATGAAAATTGCATTTTTGGTAGTAAAAATTCGGAACTTTCGCGACCTTGTGTAAAGTTATTATCAACCGTTGGAAATTTATTTATAAGGAATATATCGAAGAATAACAAAAGGAAAGAAGCCACGTGTAGATTGTCCGCTAATTTCTACACACCCTATACCGTCTGGAAATGTGGTGAGTTAACGGCGGAGGCGCGAACGATACCACACCAGTATATTAAATAAGAGATAAGGGAGGTACCATACCAGGCGCCAGGCGTGTCTGTGCCCAGTCTGAGAAGATACGTCGACGATGGTTACGATAGAAATACGAGGGCATACACAATATATATGTGTATACCACACCTACTTCTGACCTATCCCTATTGCTTATCCACTCAAATTCTACACCTCCGCAGCAGTGTCGTTAACTTACCACATTTCCAGACGGTATATTAAATGTAAAGAATAAATTTAAACATCTCGTATAGCTATGAATATAAAAATAACATTACTGCCAAGGGAACGTCGTTTCATTCTTCTGAACGTTTCCATCTGTCTCTCCGTAAATTCGAGTACATCGTAACTGATTTCCGGATGCGCATGGCCTTTAAACGCCTTGAACTCTTCTTCTTCCTCTTCAACTTCTTCTTCGGGCTCTTCTTCCATTAGGATTAACTCGTCTAGAGCGTCGTTAAGATCAAAAAGTGAATTTTGTCTGTCGATTCTGCTATCAACCACCAGTTCACAATGGTCATCGCCGCACCTGAATTAAATACTTTTTACGTTAATGGTTAGAATATGCATCTTTATTTTAAGTACTGCTTAGATTTTATGTTGGTACCCTTAGGTTTGTCAGTTTCAATTCGTGAAAAGTCACATCTATGCAGGAATGTGTGGATGCATTTAGCGATGCACTTCACGAATTTTTCACTATTTTGACAAGCAGGAAGGTGGCGTCGCGACGTGTAGCATTCTGCATGCTGGGACAAACTTAGTTTGTCGAATTGTAGAAATTAACACATTAGGCGTACATTTACATGTAAAGTGAGATTTAATACTCATTGATTCTCATTTGCATTAAATTCAATATATTAACTATACAGGCTTATTCAGATTCGAAGCTTACCATTAGGATCTCGAAAACCGTAAGTTAAAGGTAAAGTAGAAAAAAGGCAAAGAAATTTCTATTATCATTTTTCGTTTTCGAGATTTTTGGGAAAAAACAAATTTTCACATTTTCTTCTTTCTTCAATAACTTGGTTGTCGTGCAACGAATTGAAAAATCAAAAGCATTTCTCCATAGTAACTTTTTTGCTGCATCCAGCGGTGCACGCCATTTTTCAGTACAACGTTTCTTCACTTTACAACCGCTATCAACTGAAAAAATTTAAATACGGACCTGGATTTTAAAATCGCTTTTATAATTGCTACTTATCTTTATAACATTACTATAAGGGTATTTGTTAAGTTTTAAAATTTGTTTATATTATCCTTAACGTGTTATCGCCTTCGATTTAAATTTCATTTTCATTTTCTCACGAGTACGTGTCACCATCTGTGTGGTTGTTTTCTCACGGTATCTCCCTATCCCCGTACACCGGCCTTCGATTCAATCAGCGCCTGGGTAGTTGGGCATTCGTTGACGTGCCGTAAGTGAGGTAAGTTGGGTAATTTGAGTGATTGTACCTCTTGAGAGGCTCCAATTTGTCAATCTACGTAATATGGAATATCGCCTAGAGCGGATAACAGTGTACAACGCAAATAAATTTTGAATTTACCGTTATCGTGTGAGGCTTCGAGGTAATAAGTAGAGAACGGACACGCTTACCACATGACGCAAAGCCCAGTGCAGTACTGGCGAAAGGCTGTATTTCTAAAATATTTAATTTTATTTATATAATTGGAAAACGAACGGGTGGTGATCTATAAAATTACGAAATACATATTTATTTGTTGAAAAGTTGTATTTATAAAGTTTTTAATTTTATTTATATAATTGGAAAACATACGGGTGGTGATCTATCTATCTAAAATTGCGAAATACATATTTATTAATTAATTTTATTTATATAATTGGAAAACAAACGGGTGGTGATCTATAAAATTACGAAATCCATATGTATTTGTTGAAAAGTTGTATTTTTAAAGTTTTTAATTTTATTTCTATAATTGGAACATTTTTATTTGTTCATTTTGTCGTTCAAGTTGAGTAAAGGAGTATTAATATTGACTAGCAATAGTTTCTCAAGGTTTTCTTCTGTCAATTTTGTTCTCTTTGAATTAAGTACATCCTCATAAATAGAAAACGTCCTTTCTACATCGCAACTGGTTATAGCTGTATACTGGAAATATTCTTTTATTTCTTCATATTTAGCCGTTAGATTTTGTGGAATTGTCTCCATACATCATTGCTGCAATGTAATTAAATCTGGATTTCTATTAAGAATTGCTTCAAACTTTTGCCGAAGGCCACATCCGAAGTCACTTGGAATACTTTTCAAATTATTAACAGCCACATCTAATGTGGTTAATCCGTCATTTAATTTGAGATTTCGATTTTCAAAATAAGTGATTAGTTTTGGCAATTTTCCAAAGTGTTCGTGAAGAAAGTACAACTGATTTTTTAAATTTGGGATTTGTGTGAGCTCCTTGAACTCACCAATACTTCTAGCATCCTCCTTTATTTAGCAGTGTTACGAAATGTTTTAAACTATCGAAATTCTCAGCATAATAACTAGTAGCTTCCAGCCATGTTCCCCATCTAGTTATTACTGGAGTGGGAGGCAGTGACAGAGATGGAAATTTTTCCCTGAAAAGAGCTACTCTCAATGGTGCTTTTCTGAAAACTTTTTTAAAAGCTGATACAAGTCTATCAACTTCCGGAAAAGTGTCTCTGATATATTCACAGATTCTGTGGAGAGCATGTGCTACACAAGTAATATGCAGCATATTAGGATATGTTTTCTTCAATAGTCTGCCTGTTTTTAACATATACGCAGCACTATCACTGACAAATAAAAGTATTTCTTCTTTGTACGTGGCGTCCGAATGAAGCATTTTTTGCATATTCTTCTTAATGGTTTCAGCAACTGTTTCCGCATCAACTCTATTTATAACACTTGTTGCTATTACATATGAGTTATAGGGAATAGTTGGATGTAGTACACCAGCTACAACATTTACCACACAGCGTCCTAACATATCCACCGTTTCGTCGGCGCTTATCCATATGTATTGATTTAAAAGATGGCTTCTAATGCGTTCTACTGTTCTCTTATAGCACCTAGAAACATAATATTTGCGTAAAGTTGATTCATCAGGAACATTTCGACCAGTATATTTTTTCAGAAATGTCTTCAAAATTGGATTGTTTAATTTAAATAATGGAATATTAGCTGCCATAAAAGTTTCACAGAGTTCTTCGTTAAAATTGTCAGATTCCAACGGGTCCAATTTTTTTTCGTGCTTTAACGATCCTACATGATGTTTTACGGTTGATTTATTGCAATCTTTCAATAACTATTTCTCTTACGAAATACGATAAACTTATTTATTTTATCTACGTACACGACACCACTGAAAACTATATTCTGAACACTATATTCTCTGAATATAATAGCTCAGTTGTCCATTGTTATCGCAGCGAGACCAGGTGGCCGAGTAAGTCAAACAAATTGAATTACGCCGGGATGTACTGAGCGACGTTATACACAATTCCAATTGCCGATTGCGTTTTATGGAAATTGCATCCGTTCTCTAGTATTAAGGGAAAAAAAACCCTTCTTCCGCTAGAGTTTTGAGCAGCAATTCTGGAACGCGTTGCGGACCTTTTTGAGAACCCCTTGGAAGTCGTAAGCTAGTCACCGGTACCCTTGATTGATCTAAATCACGAAATTTCCGGCGGACGATCCGACACCCCCCGGCATATCCCGTACTCGAAACCAGGATCGTTGAAAACGAACTAGAACTCGTTCCGGTTTTAATTACCAAGCAAATTAGCAACCGCAGATCTGTCTAAGTATCCCCTCGCATATAAAGTTACATGTTCCCCCCAGCTTACCTTTCCCCGCCACAATTCCCTATAAAAAATGCAAAATGAATCTACGTAAGAAAATACATGGCATTTTGCGCTAGAACCTGCTACTTACATGTAAATTAAGATTTATTTCTCATTTGCATTAAGTTCAATATAATAAATGTTAGGCTTACAAAATAAATAATTTACTCGTAAATAAGGGTTATGTATGGTTTTATTGCTTGAAGGAAGCCTGATGAAACCTTCTTTTAGTTTGAAGTGTATATAATAATTTTAGTTTCAAATTTAATTTCATTAATTTTAGTTTCATCGTCATAGACACAGCGTGTCACCTAGACCGCACCCGGGCAGTTACGATCAGATATTTAAATTCGGGTAGTTAAGGGTTAAGAGGAGATTATGTAGAAAAATAAATTAACATTTGGAATTTACTGCAAGTGAGAATTAATGAATATTAAATCACATTCTTACATGTAAATGTCGACTTATTTAATGTGTTCGAAACTACAGTCCGACAAACTAAGTTTGTACTAGTATGCAGAACACACCCTTTCGCGACAACGAACTTCCTGGTGATTAGGTTAATTAAGAATTAAGAAACACTGAAAAAAACAAGTCTATCACCGGGCGGAAACGCACAGACGACGTTTCGTTCTAGTTGGAACTTTTCAATGTACGGCATTCCCTCGATGACGGACATTGCTTTTTCATTTCTATACTTTCTGTATATATAGTTAACATTTGGAATTTACTGCAAGTGAGAATTAATGAATATTAAATCACATTCTTACTTGCAGTAAATTCCAAATGTTAACTATATATACAGAAAGTATAGAAATGAAAAAGCAATGTCCGTCATCGAGGGAATGCCGTACATTGAAAAGTTCCAACTAGAACGAAACGTCGTCTGTGCGTTTCCTCCCGGTGATAGACTTGTTTTTTTCAGTGTTTCTTAATTCTTAATTAACCTAATCACCAGGAAGTTCGTTGTCGCGAAAGGGTGTGTTCTGCATACTAGTACAAACTTAGTTTGTCGGACTGTAGTTTCGAACACATTAAATAAGTCGACATTTACATGTAAGAATGTGATTTAATATTCATTAATTCTCACTTGCAGTAAATTCCAAATGTTAACTATATATACAGAAAGTATAGAAATGAAAAAGCAATGTCCGTCATCGAGGGAATGCCGTACATTGAAAAGTTCCAACTAGAACGAAACGTCGTCTGTGCGTTTCCTCCCGGTGATAGACTTGTTTTTTTCAGTGTTTCTTAATTCTTAATTAACCTAATCACCAGGAAGTTCGTTGTCGCGAAAGGGTGTGTTCTGCATACTAGTACAAACTTAGTTTGTCGGACTGTAGTTTCGAACACATTAAATAAGTCGACATTTACATGTAAGAATGTGATTTAATATTCATTAATTCTCACTTGCAGTAAATTCCAAATGTTAACTATATATACAGAAAGTATAGAAATGAAAAAGCAATGTCCGTCATCGAGGGAATGCCGTACATTGAAAAGTTCCAACTAGAACGAAACGTCGTCTGTGCGTTTCCTCCCGGTGATAGACTTGTTTTTTTCAGTGTTTCTTAATTAGAAAAATAAACTTTATTTAAATTATTCCTTTGTTCCTGACGATCGCAACTCGCCGTCGTAATTCTAACGAGCGATCATTAAAATTTTCACTCGTAGCTGGCCGTGTATATAAAAATTATGTCGTAGCTTTAGTCATGAAGATGTTATTTCAAACATCTGTCAGTGTCAAATATATATTTTAAAGTTTCATCAAAAGAAAAAGTAATGGCCTTTAATGATATGCATAAAGCGTTTTGGTAGAATGTTACTTCCTAACATCTCAAAAAATTGATGGTATTTGGCAGCACTCAATAGAAAATTGCCTTGCGGAGTTTGAAGAGAGATATCCAAATACTGTTCCTAGCTATAAAACTTTCCGTGATACGCTAATGCATTGTGTAAATCTTTTTCGTCAAACAGGCAGTATTTTAAGGAAAAAAGGAAGCGGTCCTCCTCTCAAGAGAAGTCGCGGCGTAATTGAAAATGTCAGACAAATTATTAACGAATCTCCTCAAACATCTATTCGCAGAGTTTCGCAACAAGTAGGGCTTTCGTATGGAACATGTCCAAAAATTTTAAAAAAGGACTTGCACATGTATCCATATAAATTAACTTCTGTACAAAATCTATTACCTACGGATTATGAAAGAAAAACACAATTTTGCCAATGGTTTATTCAAACAATGACAGACAATATTTTAAATCATACTTTTTTCACCGATGAAGCTTGGTTTTATTTGAAAGGTTATGTTAATTCGCAAAATATGCGTATGTGGTCCAGTGAAAATCCTCATTTCTACAGAGAAGTTCCTCTACATCCAGAAAAAATAGGCGTATGGGTAGGTATGAGTCGTCACCGATTAATAGGACCAATATTCTTTGAGGGCACGATAACATCGGAGAAATATCGTAACGAAATTCTCAGTGTTTTTACTAATCAATTGATTAATGATGAACTCCAGGTCGGATATTTTCAACAGGATGGGGCTACATCTCACGTTACACTTGAAAATATTCAGTTTTTGCAACAATTTTATGGCGATAGGATAATAAGTAGAAATACAGCGATTCCATATCCACCACGATCGTGTGATTTAACAGTCATGGATTTTTTTGTGTGGCCATATATAAAGAATATTATTTATGAAACACCAATTAATAATCTACAAGAGTTAAGACATAAAATCATAGAAAAATGTGAACACATCAATAACTCACCGCAAATACTGATCAATGTTTTCAATGCTCTACGAAATAGAGTGCGATTATGCATTATAAATATATTTAATATAAAAGTCAGCATTTCAAATTATTTTTTAACAATCATGACGTTTGAAATTATAATGACAGATCTCCTCTAATAACTTAAGTTAGGACATACTTTTTGTGTACATGGCTTACTTGAGCGAAAATTTTAATGATCACTCGTTATTAAACGTCCTACATATTTTAGAAATACTTACACAAAATACAGCGAGTGTATAGAATCTCTGTCCGGGTCAACTGTGGTATCAATCGTACTCAAAGCTATTCGCATAATATCTTTGGTACTTGGTTTTCTTAATCCGCAAAACGGAACCAGATGAAAACCATCATTTAAGAGTTTATAGTTCAAATTCTTGTTTAAACCTAGCACAGCGATAGCCGTTCCTTCATATTCTGCCACGATTAAGTGTCTGTCCTTATGTTTTTGTCTATCTAATATTATTTCTGCTATATAAAATTCTCCGTATGCTTGCTTTACGCGTTTTGAATGCGTATCAATCAGCGGTACTAAATCGTCATTGTCCTCAGCTACGGCTTTCCGCGTCTTGTAATTTATCACGAAATTGTGTCTTGGATACAGGCGCAAAGTTTGTACAGATTTGCTGTCGCCACATCCTATAAAATAGAACTAGTTTTATTAAAAGATCTCGTTAGATTAAATGGGTGGTGATTACCAAATGGAATTATGTCCATTCCACCGCGATCTAACCAATCTAATACGTAGGTATTAGGCGGTATAACGAAGAATATATAATTTACGTAAAAACATTTCACAAACAGAGCTTGCAATAAAGGTTTCAAAAACACGGATTTGCAATAGTTTTCGAAGACGGTAAAGTGAACCCAAATGCTGTTTCTGGAATTTACATGGTCCATGCGATATATACGCAGCAGCCAACTCCTCCAAGCCGATGGTGGTATGCTCGGAACGTTGGGGTAATTGTTTACGCAAATAGCTGCCACGATGTCTTTCTGCTCATTTTCCAAAACTAGCGTTATATAACACAGGTGTCTACAATGAAAAACATCATAAAAGGAAGTATTAGACGCAAGTGGGCGGCGAACCTTTTGTTAAGTTTAAATTTCCTATTGAGCAACTCGAAGTAACTTGTATCTCTTACGTTAAATGTACGATTAATAACTCATTACTCATTAGTTGGACATTTGTTGTTAAAACAGGTGTGAGCAGATAATGAACAAGTTAATCTCTTCTCTGTTCATACCTGTTTTGCGTTATTCAACTCTCAAATGACCTTGAATTGCACAAGTAACCCTTACGGGCAAGGGGGCCTGCCAGGCCCGAGCGACGATAAAAAATTCGATATCTTAATGAGTAATTTTAGTACGACTTAATGCTCTTTAGAATTCCTCAGAAATGTTAATTACTGTTTTCTTGTTAAGTAATATTTGTTAAATTATGAATAATCGTTAGTTAATTGACGGATTGAACTTAAAATCCCATTAACGGGCAAGCCGGGCTTAGCAGGCCCATACTTTAGGCAATTATGGTAACTTTATTTTCCGTTTTTGTTTTCTAATCCTCTTTACGTAATTAGTGTTTCCGATCATTTTTGTGTCATTTGTGCAGCAAATACATTTAATGACGTATATAGGTCGTAATTTTTTGAGGAAAGTAATATTAGGTAAAGTAGGGGTTCCCTGTCTATTTGTATATATACGAGCATTTTTTGTTCATTGCTTTTAGTTTATGCATTATAGTGAAAGTGTTATAATCATTTAGCAATGTCGAGAAAATTTTTATCGGACGCCGAACTCGCAGATATACTGGAAAACCTATCGGACGATGACCAGGCGCCTGTAAATTTTGAGTCGGATGTCGAAGATGAGGACGAAGAGGACCACCTTTCTAATGCTAGTGAAACGGAAGACGTGCAAGAAGGCAGTGAGGGACTGTGTGACACTCTTGTTGTCAGTATTTTCAAATTTGTTGCTAAAGATGATTCAGTGTGGAGCAGCCAGCCTCCTTCGACAGGACGGGTTCGTTCGTGCAATATAATACAATCGCAAATGCATAAACTTATCTTATCGCCGGGAAAAATTGTTGAAGATCCAATTGATGCATTGATGCAACAAGGAGGCAGAGAGGGTACTGATAGATATTCCCTGGAAACCATGTGATAATATCGAAATTCGCGAAATTCTTGGAGATCTACAAAAAAGAGTACTGGAAATTGATTTATGATAAAAAAAGGTTCTTACTTATTTCGTAGGTGCTGAACCATGAATATCATACAATAAATAAATGTTCAGATGACTGTTAACGTTGCATTTTTTAATAAAGGATTACATTACGTTACAGCTTATTAGTAAGTGGCCACGTTTTCTTTATTCAAAATGCCTTGCCGATTTTCTTCACAAGAGTATGCGGACATGCATTTTGTGTATGGCTACTGTAACGGCAGTGCACGTCAAGCAGTTATTGAATACCGACATCGGTTTCCCGATAGGCGCATTTCTCATTACAGAACGTTTCTGGAAGTACACAGACAATTTCGGGAATGCGGACTGCGTGATTGTCTTTTCGACCGAGGAGTAAATTTGCCAGCTGACTTAGAGGAAGAAGCAGTAGCTATTGTTACAAGGTATCCAACTCTCAATGTACGTCGAATCGCTTGACAACTAGGAGTGCCACGAACTACAGTTTGGCGAATTTTAAAACATGAGGGCTTATATCTATGTCACTATCGCAGCGGACACGGTTTGCTTGAGGTAGACCACTATGCTCGTCTAGTTTATTCTACCTGGATATTAAGTCACGGTTTCATTTTAATTTCTGCAGAACAGTCCTCTGAACAGATGAATCTACGTTCACGAGAAGTGGTATTACAAATCTGAGAAATCTGCACAGGTGGTCATCAGAAAATCCCAAAGCTATACGCCCAATCTAAATTTCAACATGAATTTTCTATTAACGTTTGGGCGGCTCTAATCGATGACTTGTTGATTGGTCCTGTCGTTCTTCCTGGGTGGTTAAATGCGGACAATTACCTTCAATTTCTTATTGACGAACTGCCAGGTCTTTTAGAGGATGTCCCACTGAATCTTCGACGAGACATGTGGTTTCACATAGATGGGGGCACCACCACATTTCGGAATTGCTGTCCGAAATTGGGGTAACGTCAATTATCCAAGATGGATTGGTCGAGGTGGTCTTGTTGTATGGCCACCCAGATCACCCGATCTTAATCCCCTTGACTTTTATTTATGGGGGTACATGAGAAATTTAGTCTACGCGCAAGCTTCGAACACAAGAGAAGAGTTGTTGGATCGTATTCACCTGGCTGCCGAGCAAATCCGACAAAACAAGTATGAAATTCGCATAAGTACTTCTTCTGTTGGCTTACGGGCACAAGCCTGCATTTAACAAGGAGGTGGACATTTCGAAAATATTATTAATTGAGCTTTTTTAAATAAAATCAGTTTTTATTGACTTTAGGTTTACATTTTTTTTCATGATCTGAGAATCACATTCATAGATTTGTAACTTTGAAACAAATAAAAATGGATATACAAGTTTTACGTTTTTGTTACTTGAAATGAAGTCTACTTTACACTCCTAAAATTTGAACACAACGATACGGGACACTTGTATATTGTATGTTATATGTTCCTGACATTTTTTCCAGGTAAAAATAAAACCATTGTCTAGATGTATTAATGTAATAGTGTATTATTTAACAGCTACATCAAAAGATTTGGCGTTGCAATCTTAAAAATAATTGCCAATAATAATAAGTTTTATTCACTAACTTAGATTGAATATTGAGAATAACCCACTTGGCTATATTGATAATGATGTTCTAATTTTTTTTTTTTGATGAGGCCTGTTCCATTTGAATGGTTACATTAAACGCCAAAACGAATGTGAGCGACAGATAATCCACATTTCTTTAGAGAAGCTACAATGGATTGTGAGAAAATAGGTGTGTGGTTAGCAATTAGCCGAAGGAGTATAATTGGAATATTTTTTTCGACCAAACTATAAATGCTCAAAGATATCGTAACATTATGTTGCAACCTTTCATTAATCAACTTGATGATGATGAACAACGCACTGACCGTTTTCAACAGGATTCGGCACGTCCGCATGTTGCACAAGCTAACATGAATTACTACGAGAATTTTTTAGGTTGAAAAGTAAGGCTCGTTTTCCACCACGTTTATATCACCTTACGGCTTTAAATTTCTTTGTGTTTCCTTATTTAAAAAATAAAGTTTTTCAAAACCCAGTGTACACTTTGGACGATCTCCAGAACTATATTATGCGTGTATGCCAAGAAATTAATGCTGATATGTTTGAAAATGTTTACATTGACATGAAGCGGAGAATAAATTTATGTACTGAACATAATAGACAACATATTCAACCATATTTATAAATTAAATTTTAAATTAAATATTTGTAATGTTAATTTTAAATTAAACACAGAAACATTTTGACAGCTATTCACAAATAAATTTACGTCTTTCAAATCATGAAGTTTCTAATTTTTGGTTAAACGTTGAATTGTGATACGTTTTTTTAAAAATAAGCTACTAGCCGACCACAACGATGTCGCGTGTGTATAAACATCCGTTATATCAACCTAATTCATTTAGGCTGTTCAAATAAGTGAAACTCACATCAATTCGTCGATGTCAACGCTTCCGAATAATCTACATGTCTGCTCTGTCACCAACTTTTTAATGGCATCGGCATCTTTGGCTTGACCCCTTCTTGTAGTAAAATTAATTTCAACCTTTTTGGATTTGCTATCTGCCTTTCGAATCAAATTCTGTTTCATTTTAAGCAGGGAACTTTGAACAAGAAACGACAAGTCTAACGTACCCTGACGCTTTGACACTGTCAAAAATGACAATATTACTTTGATTTTTGATTAGGTATAGGGACCGGACACGAGAGGCTGATGACTCATCGCCCATGGGCGTACTATTGAAAATTTATATTTTTAATGAGTCTTTAATTTTATTTATATAAATACGAAATACATTTTTATCATTTTGTAGTTCAAGTCGAGTAAAGGAGTATTAACTAGCAACTTTCGCAAGGTTCTCTTCTGTAAAATTTGTTCTCTTTAAATGAAATACAGTGTACTCTCTCTTAAGGGGACAGCCATGGGACTGAAAAATTTGTCCGCTTATGAGAAGTGTCCGCTTATGAGAAAAGTACAAAAAGAGTAAATAATAATTTGTAATATATTTATCTTTAAACAATTTTATTTCTAAAACAAGAACATATAAATATTAGATAAAGTAAACAGAATTTTCATTAACATTTTTGCGAGAAGTAAAAAAAACAAAATTTGTTATGCAAGGTATTCAAATAGATTTAAAAAAGTCAGAAATTTTAGCTTGGCGCGTTTTTACTTTAATTTCATTATCTTGGAGATGTATTTGAAGATCAGTAAGCAATTGAACACCTTTAAGGTCGCTGTGATACAAAGAAAAAGCCTTTAGTTTTCTTATAGCTAAATAAACCTCTTTATAGGAAGTTAACTTGTCTTCAATTTGACTTTCTAGCTCATCTTCAGACGAGTTGGCGAGCGTTTCTTGGGAAGCAATTAACATTTCAGTATTAATGTTTTCCACATCTTCATCATTAATGAAGACTTCATTATCTAAATTAATATAGTCTTCGACGTCAATTTGGATTTGGCTCTGAACTTGATTAATAATATTGGAGAACTGAGCAAGTGCTGATAGTGGAAGCTCATCTTCTGCGGTCCAACCGCTATTCGTCATTTAGGATATCTGTTTTCTCAAAACCAGCTTTCCTGAAACAATGTTTTATTGTCTGGGGACCCACTTGCTCCCACGCTTTGTGTATGAAATAAACGACATCTAACAAATTTATTGATTTTGATAAATCCAAAGCAGAATTTGCGTCTTCCATCTGCAGCAAAATATTTTTTAAAAATAACGATTTGTACAAAAACTTAAAGTTTTTTAACGCCTTGATCCAGGGGCTGACAAAATGCTGTTGTGTTTGCTGGAAGAAAAATAACTTTAATTAACATTTTTCAATTTAAGATCGCGAGGATGAGTGGGCGCATTGTCTAAAAATAGCAGGACGTTCCGTTCTTGAAGTTGCATTTTTCTATCGAACTGCGCTTGAAAATCAGTCATCAAATCAGACGTCATCCAAGCCTTTTTGTTTGATCGCCACGTAACTGGTAAATTGTTCAAATTAATATTACGAAACGCCCGAGATTTTGCAGCTTTCCCAATAACAAAAAGGGGTTCCTTTTCTCCAGCCATATTGACGCAGTGCAAAATCGTTAGCCTATCCTTAGCCATTTTTCCACCAGTGCATTTTTCACCTGTTAATGCAAATGTTTTATCGGGTAATGCCCGAAAAAACAATCCAGTCTCATCCGCATTATAAATATCTCGCGAATCATATCCTTGAATCAAAAATGGCACTTTTTCAGTAAAACTTTTGACATCATCTTGGTTTACACTAGCGGCTTCTCCAGAAATGGCACGGAAGGTTATGTTATGCCGTTTTTTTTAACCTTTCCAGCCAGCCAGATGATGCACTAAAATCTGCGTAATTCATTTATCTGCAATTTATTTAGCCTTGCTTCTGATAAGTGTGCCCGAGAGAGGAATACATTTATTTCGAGCCTTCACAAACCATTCGTAGCACAATTTATCAATGTTAACGCCTTTGACGTTCAGCATACTCCTTTTTCTATCCGGATTGACGTCAGTGTCCCACAATCTTAAA
This sequence comes from Melolontha melolontha, assembly GCA_935421215.2. Taxonomy (NCBI): domain Eukaryota; kingdom Metazoa; phylum Arthropoda; class Insecta; order Coleoptera; family Scarabaeidae; genus Melolontha; species Melolontha melolontha. Next base: position 7,511,497 of record OW285241.1, read on the forward strand.
ATTTGGTCGCTGTTTTTGATGATACAAGCAGCTTGAGTTTTACTGATCTTACATTTCTTTGCTAACTCGCGTACAGTAAGTTTTTCATTTTTTTGAATTTCAATGACATTAGCTTTGTCTTTAATAGTCAACACTGCTTTAGGCATAGCGATTCAAGTATGTATACAATAAGAATCTATAAATGTACTATGTATTTACGTACTACATTCAAAACAACAAGCTGTGCGTATTTAGGGAATTCCCCTTTGTACATACACGTATTATTCAATAAGCAACATCTGTACAAATGTACGAATATGAAGAAGAGTAAACGGAAAAACAGTGTTACAATGTTGTAAGCTGTCCGGTTATGGGGAACTAAAATCACTTTGGTGTGAGAAAAAAGTGTCCGCGTCCGGTTATGGGAGGGTTGTCCGCTCAAGAGAGAAAAATTTTAAAAATCCCTAAGTAATCTTTTGGTACTGCAAAAAGTGTCCGTTTATGGGAGGTGTCCGCTTAGGAGAGGTGTCCGTAAAGAGAGAGTACACTGTACATCCTTGTAGATAGAAAACGTCCTTTCTACATCGCAACTGGTTATAGGTGCATACTGGAAATATTCTTTTATTTCAGCGTATTTACCAGTTAGATTTTGGGGCATTGTCCTCATATGCAATTGCCGCAATGTTATTAAATCTTGATTTCTATTAAGAACTGCGTCTAACTCTTGTCGAAGGTCACATCCGAAGTCACTTGGAGTATTTTTCAAATTATTAATAGCCACATCTAATGTAGTTAATCCATCATTTAATTTGAGATTTTGATTTTCGAAATAAGTGATTAGTTTTGGCAAATTTCCAAAGTGTTCCTGAAGAAAGTACAATTGATTTTTTTATATTGGAATTTGTATTAGTTCCTTGCACTCAGAAATACTTCGAGCATCGTCATTTAAACATGTAACGAAATTTTGTAAACTATCGAAATGCTCTGCATAAAAACTAGTAGCTTCCAACCATGTTCCTCATCTAGTTATTACTGGAGAGGGAGGCAGTGACAAAGATTGATGTTTTTTCCTGTAAAGAGCTGCTCTCAATGGTACTTTTCCGAAAACTTTTTTAAAAGCGGATACAAGTCTACCAACTTCCATAAAGGTGTCTCTGATACATCCACAGATTCTGTGGAGAGCATGTGCTACACAAGTAATATGCAGCATATTAGGATATGTTTCCTTTAATAGTCTGCCTGTTTTTAACATATATCCAGCACTGTCACTGACATGACTGAATTTGGTACATATTCTCGTAAAGGATTTTAGCTACTGTTTCCGCATCAACTGTATTTATAACTTTTGTAGCTATTACATATTGCTATGTATAGTGAGTTCGTGGTTGAATGAACCACTATTTACCACAACACTGTCCAACTTTAATGCTCAATCGGTTAATTTTCTTTTATGAGACAGCTTTCCTCTCCGGGTTTCCAATAGGAAAACGTGGTAACAATACTCCTACAACAGTTAATATGGGCGCCAGAATCAATAGTTCAAACAAAGTGTTAAATATAATTAAAAATCACAATATCCAAACTAACTCTTTATTTTAAAAAAAAATTAAAAAAAATCTTAATAAAGTATTAAGATAAATATTGCAACAATAAACGATATTTTTAAGGCAAAAAATATTATATGAAAATGACTGGGCATATAATAAAAAAACCTTAGTTACTCCGATCAAAATGAAACCTAATAAATGGCAAAGAAATATTCTAATTTTCACCCACACTAATCATCTCAAAAGTAAACAGATAAAACTGTCAAACCCGATATCTCTAACACCTGCGCGATACCACAAGTATAAAAACCCCAACCTTGAATAACTAAAACGTTCTAGAATTTAACGTTATAAAAAATTACTAGAAACGATGAAAATATCTTTGTCATCTATATTAATTACTATTAAAATATAGAGAAATTCATACAATTAATTATACGATAATAAAATGCATACAAATTATAATATGATAGAATATAAAATTCAACTTACGAAAAAATATATATATTTTCTTTAACCTTGAGAACTCGTGCAAGTGAGATTAATTAAATTCAAATTTACGAGGTTTTCAAACTCGTATAAATTCGATAATGAATTAAAGCAATCACAAACACAATGAATTAAAAAAAAAAACAAACACCGAAATTATTGAAATAAAGATAAAAAAGTTTTATCTTCAAATATGCAACACTCTCACTTGAATATCAAAACGTGTCTGAGGCGGAATTCGGAACCGACATCCCACCACAAAAAATCAAAATAAATCAAGTCAAACATCAAAGTTCATACAACAATAAAATTTCAAAAAACATGCAGAGTTATCGAAAATCATAATTTAAACATAAAATAATATTTTTTCCACGGTCGGGAGTAGAAATCAGTTTCTATGACATCAAAATTAAAACAGAAGTAGTCGATTATTCCCAAGGGAGTATAATGCTCCCAAGGGAGTTTAGATTATGGAGAACGTTTGTGATTCATGCAAAAAAAAGATAACATTGAAATTATTTATTGACATTTAAATTAAATGTTACATACCATAAACGCTTTATGCATATCATTAAAGGCCATTACTTTTTCTTTTGATGAAACTTTAAAATATATATTTGACACTGACAGATGTTTGAAATAACATCTTAATGACTAAAACTACGACATAATTTTTGGAGTTATAATGACAAAATATGTGTTTTTAAGTTAATGAGACCGTGGAAAAAATAGTATATACCATTCGGGAGAGATGCTATTTTGTCCTCGGTGCATTGTAGCCCTCGGGCTTCAAATTGCACCTCTGCCAAAATAACGCATTTCTCTCCCTTATAGTATAATATACTATTTCACTAAATGTTGCGGGGAAAAAACCATATCAATATGCATTATATGGAATAGTTGGATGCAGTTCACCAGCTACAATTTACCACACGGCGCCCTAATATATCGACAGTTTCGTCGGCACTTATCTATAGATACTGATTTGAAAGATGGCTTCTAATGCGGTCTACCGTTTTCGTGTAGCACTTAGAAACGTAATATTTGCATAAGATGGATTTATCATGAACATTCCGACAGTATATTTTTGGTGAAATGTTTTGAAGCTGGGATTGTTAAGTTTATTTAATGGAATATTTACCGTCATTAAAGTTTCACAGAATTCTTCGTTCAAATTGTCAGATTCCAACGGGTCTAATTTCTGTGTGTGTGTGTTTGCGATGATAAGTGACGTTTTACGTGCGATTTCATATAATTTTTTAACGGTATTTTACAGACTTTGCAATAAATTTCAGAATCACTAGCAATGGACATACAATCAGTATGACCCTTAATCTAACTCGCCATTGTTTCACGATGCCATTCTTGACGTTGTTTCATATCATATCTGAAAATGTAACTTAAGCAATGTTCTAGATCTAAATAAATGAAAATTAAAAGTGTTTGCTTAAGTTATTGAAACTTAACGAAATTCACTGGACACTTATGTCAAAATAATCGGGAGGAGTAGATTCGATGAAACGATACTAAACAGGATCTATTACAAAAATTACGAAGTATTTAATTATGCAATTAACAGTTAACAGTATTTTGAGTGACGCGGTCGACCCTCAAAAGGTCTCGGGCAGGTCCGACCTCACATGTACACAAATATGTGTTTTAAAACGGAATAAATCGTCACTTGAAAAAGACTTAATAATAAAAAGAGTCGAAACGTCGTAGAGAAAAACATTGAAATTCATTAAAGGTCGCTAAACCGATAAAAAAGTCTATTATTTTAATATATATATATATATATATATATATATATATATATATATATATATATATATATATATATATATATATATGGTAAACTCAATCAGTCGGCGATTAAAGGTCTGTTTTACTTCAAAGTATATATATTTAAAAAAGCATTTATATTTTATATCCTTGATAAAGGCATCATTGCCGAAACATGTAGGGTTTTTTTAAATATATATATACTTTGAAGTAAAACAGACCTTTAATCGCCGACTGATTGAGTTTACCATATCATACCAATGTCACGAAAATATTATATTTACATATATATATAATTAATTCGTGACCTTGGTATGATATGGTAAATTAAATCAGTTGGCGATTTAAGGTCTGGCTTTACTTTAAAGTATATATATTTAAAACAACCCTACATGTTTCGGCAATGATGCCTTTATCAAGGCTATAAAATATAAATAACAGTATACAAATGTCATATAATTGAGTTGCTATGGATAAAATTATTCAAAGATACATTCCAATTGAATAATAGTAAATCATGCCTTAGCATTCCAAAAACAGATAGACAACAAAAACAGGGAAAAGCAAGACATGAGTTATTATTATGTATGCGTCCGTGGAGCGTCTTAAGATGCAAAGTTGTCGGCTTTGTCAACTTTGCATCTTAAAACGCTCCACGCTTATTTATCTATGTTTAGCTGATGAGAACTAAGTTATTTTGTTTTACATTTCACTACCATACACTTAGGGGAAACATATCGACGAGGAGCCTGTAGACGGTCAACTTTGCTATAATATTCATGCTCACCGACACCTAGCCGTAACCAGAGATAATACATGTAAGTCGCGGATGATCTACATTGTGTATTCTATATGAAAGCGCCCAATTCAAAAGTATTATTCTTATACTATACAATTAACTACTATTATCTTTTATTATTGTATCTGTTGGATCATCTGCGCATATATCAATATATATACCGCCTAATTCTGAGCAAACGCAACGATCCGAATGTATGAATATTTCTCCCGCTTCGAATGCAAATCCCCTGAACGCGTTTAGCCAATCACAAAACAGTCTGTCGCGCAACGATTTGACAATTAATGTCACAAATTAGTGTCACCACCGTCACCCTATACGGAGTCTCTTAAGCGTTTGAATAGTGATCATGCCGCGTTATACACTAGAAGAGAAAGCCGAAATGATGAAATGGTACCACGCTGATAATTCTTATCAAAGAGTATGTGACTTATTTGCCGGAATGTATCCCGACAGGCCCATCCCGAACAAAGCTACCATTTGTAGACTTAAACAGAAAATAGACATTGCTGGTTCTCTACAAAGTTTAAAACCATTATTCCTAAATAGCAGAGTTCCTGATGATATGTCCATTTTAGTATGCGCTGCAATAGAACTAAATTCAAATTTGACATTTAGCGATATTTCCAACGATTTAGGCAAATGTTGTTCTTCCGTTAACCGCTAAAATTAAATGGTTTTCGTAATTAGAAATATTCCAAACATCATAAATTATTTTACGGCGATTGTGATAACGCAATGCAGTTGTGTGTATGCAAGCAATCTCAATCAGGTCACAGCCTCGTTCCCGTAACGCAAGTGTAACGTGTGTTACAAATACGTCCTCGCTAACGCGAGTTGTTTGCAAACACCAACTACATGTCAGGGTTTGTATTACATTCCCTAAGTAGTCCGAGGATCTTATCTTATGTATATATACTGTAATGTAAGTAAGAAGGATCATTCATATTCAGACATTCACGACAGACATTCACATTCACACATTCAGTCTACATACTAGTTAGTAAGAATGTATATAATTGTTATGCAGTTCTAAGTGTTATGTATTAAATTATATGTTACCCGAACTTTGTGTATCATTTATCGGGACAACGATATCTGCGTGAAGACTCAACGATGTAGCCCTCAGGACCAGGCTAACATCACGTGGCGATTCTGCCTTAGGGCTTAAGGCCCCACTAATATCACATGCCGATCCTCCAGGCACGTAGGGCCCTATCACTTAAGGCCCTAATATCACATGGCGATCCTGCCAGGATCGCCATGTGATGTTAGTGGGGCCTTAAGCCCCAAGGCAGAATCGCCATGTGATATTAGTGCCGTTTGTGCACTTCGTGGCAGTACGCCATGTGATGAGAGGGCCTTAAGTGATAGGGCCCTACGCGCCTGGAGGATCGGCATGTAATATGGGCCGCTTGGGCGGCCCCATTGGAAAGCAGGTTGAGCGGCTTATGGTCGTAAATGATACTCACAACGAACGGGTAACATAATATAATATAAACAACACTTAAAACTGGTTAACAATTATATACATTCTTACTAACTAGTATGTAGACTGAATGTGTGAATGTGAACGAATGTGAACGTGAATCTGAATCTGAATCATCTTGCTCACACTACAGTATATATACATAAGAGAAGGTCCTCGGACTACTTAGGGAATATAATACAAACCCTGACATGTAGTTGGTGTTTGCAAACAACTCGCGTTAGCGAGGACGTATTTGTAACACACGTTACACTTGCGTTACGGGAACGAGGCTGTGACCTGATTGAGATTGTTTGCATACACACAAACTGCATTGCGTTATCACACGATGAGTTTGAACGGATGAATTTGCGTTATTATATAATTAATTTCTCATTATGAATAATTTATTTTATTATTTGTAAGAGTAAATTATTCTTTACATTACTAGAATTTAATTTAGTTTTTGTTTATTTCTGAAGTTTATTTAGTTTACTATGAATAGTTTTTGTGACCTTTATTATTAAAATTTAATTTATTAAATCTCTTGATGCCTTATTTGCAATTTTCTTAACCGCTTATTAATAATTTCATTACGCTTTGTGTGACCATCGTCAGTATAACATATTGCAATTTACTCATTACCATAACACAGGACTGAACAATTTATAGTCCTTTAATAGTAATTTGGTAATCAGATAATTTTTCTTACGCGGCTCCATAGTATGTAAGTATGTATGACATATGACATCGATGTTGACGCGCCTACAGCATTCAGGGGAATTCTATTCGGAGCGGGAGAAATATTCATACATTCGCATCGTTGCGTTTGCTCGGAATGAGGCGGTATATATATCACAATACAATCCGACGGCGATTACTCGTTGAATGAATCATCTCCTTATATTTGGAGTTATTATATAGGTCTATAACTTGCGCGTGATATCCCGCGCCTGACTTATCGTCGGATGACTCACATCAAATTGGGGCAAGTTTCGAATTTTAAGAAAATGAACATCATATTACACCTTGTTTCACGTAGATTGGGAATATGTATAGTTTATTGGGTCTTAAAACGTACTGTAATTGAGAAAATTAGCTCGGAAAGGGAAATTTACGAATTTTTTTTTCCGAGTTTATGGATTAAAACATAAAAAATCACGCGAGATGTTTAGTGATTTTATGATTTTTCTATCGAAAGTCATTTAATAAAGTTAAATATACGGCGTGAGTCTGTAGTTATGGCCCTTTGAAAATATGTCTACATTTTCTTGGGTGTTCGTCATTGATTATATAGAATTGCTAAAAATCGCATTTTTTGTTCCAGTTAAGCCTAGGCGTTGAGGAAGGGGCACTGCAGGCCTACAATTCCGACTTTGAAATTCAATTCACCCACAGACTCTGCATGATGACCAGATTCTCTCAAGCCGATATGGACCAGTGTACCTTCCTGTATTTGCTTAGAGAAGACACTGAACAATTGCTTTATTGTTACCTATTCCATGCCTCCAAACCATCAGATGTAAGTACGCATTTGTTTTCACATCCGCATTAAAGATTAAAATTGTATTTAATAATTCTCTTGCGTCAATTCTGACGTCAATCACGGTAACTTAAAAAAAAATAATAATTTCGCCGGTTCATCAACATTATCTCGGAAGAAATGTAACAAGATGCAGATGTCACATTATCTGTCGTTTACCGCGAAGTTATTAAGATAGGAACAACAGTTCCATGATCGTAAAAAATAACGTAAACAAAAGTTGTGTTTGGTTCGCACGTGTTTCGTTTTGCTGGCGGGCGAATAGGAAAACGGAAAGGCAATATTTTGGAATGGTATTTCGGGACATGCATTGCGCAATGTCTGCTGCACATATGAACGGCAGCAGAAACACATGTCCGATATGTAGCGTGTATTAATAATTGCTATTTGCCCATGCACCGACTGTAGGTCGCTTACCCATTTTACCTGTAAATTTAAAAGTGTAGTAACAGATATCTTAATGAGAACGTTTTGCAGGAAATCCGGTAACATTGAAATTACAACGCTGCGTATTATTAAATTCGGCATAAAGATATCACAACATCGCTAAATATTGGTTCTCTATGGGTGTAGATTTTGACGTTGATCTACCTAAACGAAAAAACAACGAAAGTGTCACATTGACATTGAATTATAAAATTAAAACTTTTCACCAAAGAGCAGGAGAAAAAAAATCAACCAGCAAACTAATAAATTAATCAACTAACGGCCAATTGCACCGCCTATGACTTTAATCTTGGATTTAATAACTTGAGATTAAATAATAAACTCTAGTTAAATATAATGCCATTGCTCCGTTCCAAATTAGAGGATAGTTAAGTAACTATCGGTTTTAGAAAGCTTGTTAGGGATTTTTTGTATTATAATTAATATTGCTAATGTCACACGTGATTTTGTGTTGTCTCAGTTCTCTGGTGTTGTCTGCTTATTACACAGGCCTGCATTTTTCAACACTTTGAAAGTTGATTTAAAAATTTTAACTGTTTTCTAGTAATTGGGTAGCGCTGATTTCAAATCTGCTTTTATTTTTTTTGTATCACGTAAGATTATTTTTCAAACCAGTAAAATCAAAAAATATAGAAAAAACACGATTTATTTAATTTATAAGCTAGTTTTATATTATATTTAAAAAAATACAAAAATATACACATAGAAACTATTAGAAATAGTTATTTATTCTTTATGCTTCTTAAAAAAACGTTTTCGTTTTTCAGAAAAGCTTCGTTTGATTGTTTTTCTGTCATATTCAGCTAAAGGAAGATCTGAAGGTAGTTTCTAGGGCAAACAAATTTCTTTGTTTCAACCTAGACCCCAGTACTTCAGAAAGATCTATTGAAAGTCCCAAATCTCTTACTAAATCATTCAGTTCGGCTTGTGAAAATAGCTGAGGTTGGTTTTGACCTGAGGTTGATGGTTCAAAATCACTATCCATCTGTACGGAGCCGGAAGTTGAAGAGGTTTCAATATCTTCTTGTAGTACTTTGGGGGGTATAGGTATAGGTACATGATCACTGTGAGGAACTGGTCTGATAGCTGATTTAATATTGTTTGGGTACAAAATATGTTTCAAAGTTTTTCTATTATGCCCCTTAATATCACAAAGACAAAAGTAGCAATCTTCATGATGATTTTGCGGTTCTCTCCAAACCATCGGTATTCCAAAAGGAAGGCTTTTTCTATTCCCTTTGGTCCAATGTCTTAAACCTTCTTTACATACCTTACAAACAACGTGCGGTGCCCAATCTTTATCTTGATCTCCTAATTTGATTTTGAAATAAGCATAATATGCATTTTTCACAAATTCACCAATTGGTCTCTTAAACTTTTTCAAGACGAAATATCCACAAATATAACAAAATTCATCTGGTTTGTTTTTGCAACACCGGCTAGACATATTTTTAAGCAATGTTTATTTATCAAATACCACGCACAACACTAAAGACAGATTAAAAAAAAAAAAAAATCTGTGGCTGGTAGAGACCAAGTGTATTTTAATTAGTTATTGCTATATAAAAACTGAGTTTAACAAACAAAAATCACGTCATCACAAATTTTATGCAGGCCTGTATTATCTTTAGAAACGGTTTAAATTTTGTTGTGTCTGAAGTGTCATATGACACCGGTTTGTTGAAGTATCCATACCAACAAAGTCTGCCAATAAATTAAGATGTCCTACTACCTGATTTATTGGGGTGATGCTATTAGGTATTTCTATAAAATTATAGGTTATATACTTTCATATTTAAAGCAATTATCACATGCAAAACACATAAGTACCTGCAGATTCTAATCCTTGTTCAATTAATGTGAGAAGATGATATACAGTTTTTTTATGCAAGTGTCTCGTATCGTTATGTTCAAATTTTAGGAGTGTAAAGTAGACTTCATTTCAAGTAACAAAAACGCAAAACTTGTATATCCATTTTTATTTGTTTCAAAGTTACAGATCTATGAATTTGATTGTCAGATCATGAAAAAAATGTAATCCTAAAGTCAATGAAAACTGATTTTATTTAAAAAAGTTCAATTAATAATATTTTCGAAATGTCCACTTCCTTGTTGAATGCAGGCTTGCACCCGTAAGCCAACAGAATTTCATACTTGTTTTGTCGGATTTGCTCGGCAGCCAGGTGGAGACGATCCAACAACTCTTTTTAAAAATGTTGAATTTGGTTGGTAGTCGGATCAGACACAACCCCGACCGTAAATATCTAGGCGTAACATTAGATCGGTCTCCGATATTCAGACAACACCTCTGTAAAATTAGTTAAAAGGTGGTAGTTAATTAGAAGAATTCCATTCACATCTCAAAAAATCACGCCATCACCTTCCTAGGTAATAGAACGCATTTTCATTTTTTTTCGGAGCCAGTTCTTTTCTTGTGATCCATTATTTTAACTGTTGTTTCGTTTCCGGCATATATTGATGAATTCAAGTTTCGTACATCGTTGAAAAACGGCGCAAGAATTCATTGGATTCTCCTTGAATAGTCTCAAGCATTCAAAAGATAACATTTGGAATTTACTGCAAGTGAGAATTAATGAATATTAAATCACATTCTTACATGTAAATGTCGACTTATTTAATGCGTATAAATCTACAATCCGTCAAACTAAGTTTGTACTAGTATGCAGAACACACTCTTTCGCGACAACGAACTTCCTGGTAGTTAGGTTAATTAAGAATTAAGAAATACTGAAAAAACAAGCCTATCAACGCGAGGAAACGTACAGACGACCGTTTCGTTCTAATTGGAACTTCTCAATGTACGGCATTCCCTTTCGATGACGACCTTGCTTTTTCATTTCTATACTTTCTGTATATATAGTTAACATTTGGAATTTACTGCAAGTGAGAATTAATGAATATTAAATCACATTCTTACATGTAAATGTCGACTTATTTAATGCGTATAAATCTACAATCCGTCAAACTAAGTTTGTACTAGTATGCAGAACACACTCTTTCGCGACAACGAACTTCCTGGTAGTTAGGTTAATTAAGAATTAAGAAATACTGAAAAAACAAGCCTATCAACGCGAGGAAACGTACAGACGACCGTTTCGTTCTAATTGGAACTTCTCAATGTACGGCATTCCCTTTCGATGACGACCTTGCTTTTTCATTTCTATACTTTCTGTATATATAGTTAACATTTGGAATTTACTGCAAGTGAGAATTAATGAATATTAAATCACATTCTTACATGTAAATGTCGACTTATTTAATGCGTATAAATCTACAATCCGTCAAACTAAGTTTGTACTAGTATGCAGAACACACTCTTTCGCGACAACGAACTTCCTGGTAGTTAGGTTAATTAAGAATTAACCTAACTACCAGGAAGTTATTATCTCTTATTATCGCTTATTATCTCTTATTATTTCTCTTCTTCTTATTATTATCTCTTCTTCTTATTATTATCTCGCTTATTATCTCTTATTATCGCTTATTATCTCAAAGATTTGAACGACACTTACTTGGAGTCGATCCAAAGAGGTCTACCACCGTTGTGGGTGAGGAGATATAACGGCGAAATTTACATCAACAACGCCAGAGTGTTAGAAACACGTTCCAACTATTACGCGAATCACAGGGTGGATAATTTGGGAAAACCGCAGGTACTACACGTGATTGATGAAGTTTTAAATCCGGTCGTTGAAAATTCCGATATGCCCCAAACAGCTTACGATGTTGCGATGTCCACGAAAGCTTTTGCTATTAAAAAATTCGTATCTAAAATATCGCAGTACGATTTAGAAGAACTATACCAGAACGAAGGCGGACATACCTTTTTTATACCTGCCGATGAAGGGATGGACGATTACAGAACTAAAATGACAGATAATTATATTGTTAAAGCCCATATTATACCAAATAGAGTTTTATTTACAGGTCCTGTACCTAAAAATTCTATATACGATTCTATGGCTGATGTCGATTATATTTATATTTTGTTATCTCTTCAAAAAGAAAATGTAAAGTACTATGTGAAAAGCAACACCATCCTGGGGGATGCCAACCATCGCAATGGCGAAGTAAAAGCTGAGATACTCCATGCTAATATTCCTGTTAAAAATGGAGTCGTCCACATTATAAGCAGGCCTTTAGGTGTGTTCGATAAGATTTTGACAAAATTCCCGTACTTGCCAGTTTTAGATAAATTAGCAACGGATCCTTATTTAAATATAAGTTACAATATAGGCAATGCAAGTGGTTTTAATCATTACTTAAACCAACCTAAGAAGTTCACGTTTTTCGTGCCTAGAGATCAAGGTTGGAAAAGTCTAAAACACCATTACGATTACGATAAGCTGGTGAATTTACACTACGAGGATGAACTTAAAAAAATAATGGGTAGGCATTTAGTAGTTGGTGATATCGCGTATAGCATGGAAACTTTGTTCAATGCTTCCGGTTCTGGTTGCGTCTACCTGAAAACCTCTTCGGGTCGAAGCTGCATAATGGTTTTGTATAAAAATCCAGAGAAAAAGTTTGTAATCAAATGGAACAATATCTATATCGATGTGTACAAGGCAAATTACGAATGCAGCAATGGATTAATTCACATCATAGATAGACCGTTCGTTGCAAACGAAGATTTCAAAAATGTCCCTGAGGATTCGCCCAGTATCTTCCAATTATGGAACGCTTTACATAAGATACTTTCCGCAACTTAATAGTGTTTATAACAAACAATTCACAGGATTAATAGGAATTATAATAAGCGGACGCATTTAATATTTTAATTTAATTTTTGTATTTTATAAATTACAGAAAATTAGGAATACAATTTTCGTCCCGGTTTTATTTTGTGGTTATTTTGCTTTTGAATATCTCTCTGTTTGTCTATATCCTGTCAGTGTTTTTAAAAATAGTGAAAGATTGCAAAAGTTCCCGTTCGATTAAAAATAGAATTTAAGCAGTTACATTTTCAAAAAAAAAATCTGATCGCTTTCCCAATAATTTACAAGATGTTTGATTCTTCTTTGATAGAAACTTCTGTTTTTTTTTTAATATTTCCCCCAAAAAGGTTACGAGATAGTTTTCAATACCTCTAAGACTAGATGGTTTTAAGGCAGATAAATAACTGCAAAAGACATCTCAGTTTGAAAATAATAAAATAAAATAAAACAATAACTTTGATATACCACTTTATTCACATGTAATAGTGACCGCGGTTTCGACATACAATGTCGTTATCAAACTGCAAAAGTTACAGGCCTACATAGATCTTATAAATGACACAAAAATATATGGGGGTGGTTTATGATGTTATTTAAAATTACTACTATATACTTAACTATTATATACAACATTGGAAAAGAGGTGTATATTTAAGATCCAACTGGTCGTTAAGAACAATATCTATTCTGTTGTTTCCGCTTTTAAAAATTTCTAGTGACTCTGAAAGATTTAATTTACGACCTTTCTCGGCCAAATGCATTATTTTATGATGACCAAATGTATGCCTTTCTGTAATAAGATGGTTTGCGAATGTTGAATCTATCTTCTTTAGTTCATATGACCTCATGTGTTCTTTTACCCGTATAATAAAACTTCGACCAGTCTGACCTATATATACACTTTTACAATCATTACAATATAATTTGTACACTCCTGATTTATTATTGATATCTGTTTTAGGTTTTGCGTTAAAAATGAAATTACTTGTTTTTGCATATGGTTTGTAAGCTATACTAACATTACTATTATTTTTTGAAATTATATTTTCAATTTGCTCGCTTATTTTACCGAAGTAAGTTAACGAGACAAATTGATTCAAATTAGCACTATATTCAGGATATACTAAACTAAGGGCCACTTGTAACTGTTTTTTCTTTAGTATACTGTCAATTACGCTACTTTTATAACTATTGTTCAATACTATAAAACAAATAGCGGTAAACAATAGTTATAAAAGTAGCGTAATTGACAGTATACTCAAGAAAAAACAGTTACAAGTGGCCCTTAGTTTAGTATATCCTAAAGATAGTGCTAATTTGAAACAATTCGTCTCGTTAACTTACTTCGATAAAATAAGCGAGCAAGTTGGAAATGTAGTTAGTATAGCCTACAAACCATATGTAAAAACAAGTAATTTCATTTTTAACGCAAAACCTAAAACAGATATCAATAATAAATCAGGAGTGTACAAATTATATTGTAATGATTGTAAAAGTGTATATATAGGTCAGACTGGTCGAAGTTTTATTATACGGGTAAAAGAACACATGAGGTCATATAAACTAAAGAAGAGAAATTCAACATTCGCAAACCATCTTATTACAGAAATGCATACATTTGGTCATCATAAAATATTGCATTTGGCCGAGAAAGGTCGTAAATTAAATCTTTTAGAGTCACTAGAAATTTTTAAAAGCGGAAACAACACAATAGATATTGTTCTTAACGACCAGTTGGATCTTATATATACACCTCTTTTCCAATGTTGTATATAATAGTTAAGTATATAGTAGTAATTTTAAATAACATCATAAACCACCCACATATATTTTTGTGTAATTTATAAGGTCTATGTAGGCCTGTAACTTTTGCAGTTTGATAATGACATTGTATGTCGAAACCGCGGTTACTACTATATGTGAATAAAGTGGTATAACAAAGTTATTGTTTTATTTTATTTTATTATTTTCAAAATGAATTACCACAAAGTTACGGCTACCAGTACTAACATCTCAGTTTACTATATTCCGTCAAAAAGTATCTAAGAGCCTGTTATTTCAGTTGTAATCCTGGCGTTATGCACCATAATGACAATTTGTCATTATCGGGCCTGTTTCTTTAGTTGCAATCATTGCGTTATTCTCTACCAACGCATGCAAAATGTACCCATCTTCCACCCTTGAAAATGAATCCAAGTTTCTTTAGATGGTGAAATGCATCAATACTAGACAATTTGTCATTATCGGGCCTATTTCTTTAGTTGCAATCATTGAGTTATTCTCTTCCAACGCATACAAAATGTATCCATCTTCCACGCTAAAAAATGGATCCAAATTTTTTAAGATGATAAAATGCATCAATGCTAGACAATTTGTCATTATCGAGCCTGATTCTTCAGTTGTAATCCTTGAGTTATTCTCCGACAACGCACACAAAATGTACCCATCTTCCACGCTTAAAAATTAATCCCAGTTTCTTTAGATGGTGAAATGCACCAATGCTAGACAATTTTCCATTATCGAGTCTCTACCAATGCACGCAAAACGTCCTCATCAACACCGGAACGCCGACCAGTGCAAGGTTGATCAATTATGATTAAAAGATCAATTCTTAAATCTGCTAAAGTGCTTTTAAACTGTTCAAAGAGATGGAACTGGATCAAAATAAACGTCTTGAATATTTATTTTCTAGAACTCAATGATGTGTGATCCTAAAACGCCCTAGAACGTTACTACCTGTTAATAGGTATGGACGTCAACGTAAAACTGAGTTCTAGAGTTTTATATTTCTAGAGATTATATGCAAAATATGCTTTTTTTTTAAATTGCCTTATTTCATTCAAAAAACATTAAATAAAGTCAGAAAACTCATTATTTTGATGTTGAAAGGTATATCAACAAAATGATGAGTTTTCTGGGGCTATTTAATGTTTTTTTTAATTAAATAAGGCAATTAAAAAAAAACATATTTTGTATATAATCCGGACTGTACTGATAGCTAGAGTGGACCAATTCGGAGCGAAAGTAGAGGCGTGACTTTCAAACTTACTTAAAATACACTCATTTCTTGCGTCTTCTATCGAACATAGCTGTGCAACATTATTAAATACACAGAATACACTTTCCTGCTGCTATTATACGTGTACACACGATGACCGTGAATAACATACTAAGTACTCGTGAACCAATTCGTTAGTCACGCCTCTGCTTTCGCTCCGGATTGGTCCACTCTACTGATAGCAGTGTTGTTTTGATTATTTGTCAAAATCAGACGCGAATTTTTGCAAATATCCAATATCCAATAAGCATAAAAACACAGATCTATTAAGTAGCTAAATTCGGAAGTAGTTGTACTGCTAACAACACAGACTGTAAAAGCCTGCGAAATTTTTTATGGAATGTTGATTTATTCTTAAGAAATTGTAACTAAATATTGTAAATATCAACTAAAAAATTTGTAAATATGTATTTTATACTAATAAAATATATACAACTATGTAATAAAATGTCTACATTTCATTACTTGTAAAATGTTATCAAGGGATTAGAAAAATGGGTTGTTACAATAATTCGTGAATTTTAAAACCATTGTTGGGGATTGATGTACCAATGTTATGGTTGATGTTGGCTCGTGTACCAAATGTTTGCAATGCTTCACCGTGCACATGTTGTAAGGCTATTTACACTTTACTATTTAAACCTTCGGTGACTGTTGGTTAAATGAATAAATGTATTTTCATATAATAGCTATTTATGTAACCAGTTATGAAATGGGTTATTTTGTGTAACGAAATGGAATGTTTGCAGGACGAGCGAGCGTAGCGAGCGAGATCCTGCAAAATGACATGAGTTACACAAAATAACATTTCATAACGTGTTTCATACAAGATTTTATCTAATTTTGACCAAAACATAGATTTATAATTTTCCAGTTGATCTGATATTAAACGTCATAAGTCGTATTAAATAATTAGTGACAGTTTTCATGCTATTGATAATAATTCATTTGACTTGACAGGTGTTTATTAATTTAAGTATAAGTATTTACTTTTATTAGCTAAATATTTCGGTGCATTGTACGAGTAAAAATGTCGGATTCAGATTCAGGTGGACTACCAAGCGATATAGAAGAGGCTGCACAAAGTGCATTATCGACTGTGATTCCACAAAAGTCGAAAGCCCAGTACGATTTGGCTTATGAAAAATTTGGGAAGTGGCTTAAAGATAAAAAAATTAAATGTGTTAATGAGAAGGTTTTATTAGCCTATTTAGAGGGAAGAAATAATAAAAAAGCTTCAACACTCTGGACTCTTTATTCCATGTTACGAAGTGAATTGTCTTTGAAGAAGAATATTGATATTGCAAAATATGCCAGTTTACATGCATTTCTAAAGAGGCAGTCAGAGGGATATCATGCAAAAAAGTCTAATATTTTGTCAAAGGAAAACGTCTCCCGGTTTATGACAGAAGCTGAGGATAAAATATATTAAATGACAAAGGTCGCATTGATCGTTGGAATAGCTGGTGCTTGTCGAAAAAGTGAGCTAACTTTTCTACGTGTGGGGGATATTTTAGACGAGTTTTCTCATTTTGTAATAAAAATCCCTAATACAAAGACAAAAGTAACGCGCGAGTTTGTGATCACAGAAGGAAATATTGAAGGGCAAAATTTTCTTGATCTTATTAGAAAATATATTTCTTTGCGTCCACAAAACGTTAATCACGATAGGTTTTTCGTCAAATATAATAATGGTAAATGCGGGGCACAGCCAGTTGGCATTAATACAATCGGTAATCTACCGAAAAGAATTGCTCAGTTTTTGAAACTACCAAATCCCTTCTTATTTACCGGACACTGCTTCAGAAGGTCATCGGCTATCTTTTTGGCAGATTCTGGTGCGGATATTTTTAAGGTTAAACGACATGGAGGCTGGAAGTCCAATACTGTAGCTGAGGGCTATGTAGAGAATTCTATAGAAAATAAGAAAAGGATTGCCAATGATATTCTTGGTGAATCAAGCTCAAATGCACATTCCGTTTTGCATCATAACATCAGAGTACCTGCCATGAATTCTACGTGTGCAGGAATTAACCTCACCAATTGTACACATTGTGTCATAAATGTTTATAATGCATAAAATAAAAATTTAACCAGTTTGTGTCATTTAACGTTCCCCTTTATTAACTTGAGATGAAATGATTTTTTCAAAATATTTCGTGATGAAAAGAACTTTTCAACACTAGTTACGAAATATTTTACTTTTCGTAACTAGTTACGAAAAGTAAACCGTTTCCTAACGTCATACAGTTTTGAAAAGTGTCACTTTATGTGTCAAAATTAGATAAATACATATATTTATTTACACTATATTCATTTATTTTGGATCTACAACGACTTATACTAACATAAAAGTGCTGTTGAGTATGGTGTCTCTTGTTAAAGTATGATTGTTATGATGTTATGACGAAGACTGTGTGTCTTGTACTGATGTTGAGTTGATACATCTCGAAGACCCACTTTGCTCGTTTCCACGTAGCGAGGACTTCTCTGAACCGCTTCGAAGAGGTCTCTGGGTGGCCATGGGAAGATATTGGCATTATCTTCCCATGGCCGCCCAGATTTTCCGACCTATCGCTAATCGAACACGTGTGAGATATTATAGGAAGAAAACTGATGACCTTAGCGAATCGTCCGAATACTAGAAGCTTTCCGGCATAAATTACATGTTGCTTGGGACACCATACACCATCGACCAACTACTGAATCGGTGCCACCAAGAGTGAAGGAGTGTGAAGCTAATAGTGACGCCCCAGTACATTAATAATAAAGATACAATTAAATTGTGGTAATCTTTTCTTCTTTTCGTTTGAAATTATAATCAATTATTTCTTTTTCTGGTGAGTTCGGTCAAAAAATTTGCACCTCTTGGTGTTGCAATTTTCATGTCATGTAGTATATATACGAGTATTGTTAGTACTATAATTTCTCTTCTAAAGTTTCTCATCCACCCATCCAGTTTAATGAAGTAGGAGTAATACAGTATTTCTAATAAAACGATGTGTCATCCATCTTTTATTATATACTTCGCTACGAAGTTCGAGGAATAATCAATATATCGAAGTATAAACTTTATCACTTTAAGACATAGTTATTTACGCTTATTCGAAGGTTGATTGCAGTTGATTGAGTGTTTTTCAAGAAATTAATAATTGAAATACTTGTTTTATGATTGAATGCGTTAAAAGCAGATGAGATTGCTTTACAAATATCTAATGTATGTATAGTTTAAACGAGATGATTCCAGAATTTTAGTATTTTATTTTTTGCACGCATTTTTAGATTATTGAAAAATTAGTATTAGAAGATCGCTGTTTGAAAATGAGCATATATAAATATTATAGTAATTCGAAATTGGTGGAGACTGTGGCTTGTAATCTGAAACAGAAATAAGAAAAACACCCTAACCACAATATATAACAATAAATACTATATACGTATTTCGACAACTAAGTTGCCATCTTCGGTAGAATAACCTTAAAACTGAAAAAAAAAATGGCGATTTGGTGAAGAGCATATCTTCTAAGGTTTACCTTAGCCAAAAACGCTACGTTTAACACTTTTTTTTTCAGTTTTTAAGGTTATTCTACTGAAGATGGCAACTTAGTTGCCAAAATACGTATATAGTATTTATCGTTATATATTGTGGTTAGGGTGTTTTTCTTATTTCTGTTTCACATTATAGTAATTATTAAAGGCCGTATTATATGAAAAAAAAAAACTGAAAATATTCGTAAATATGCAGATGTTTTAACATAAATATGCACTTCTTTATGAACAATATGATTAACTATGAAAACAATTTACAATCACATATTTCTCAAAGTTTTCAACAGAAAAATTGTGACGCTTGTCTGAAAACATGTATGTATTTATAGTACAGTAATTCACACGCGACTGAAGGTCAGCCGGCATTAACTGATGCACTGTTTGCACTTTGTATGGGAACATGTGTAAGTCTTTCACTAAAATTCGCTGTAGGGTCCGTCTGCTGACGCCCAATTGCGTGGCACGTCGTCTGGTTGATGTTTCTTCGTTCTCAGCAACATCAGCAGCCACAGCCGCGATATTCTTGACAGAACGACCAGTCCGGTGGCGGCCACGCCTTGGAAGATCTCTTGTGGTTCCAGTCTGTTCGAGTCGAGCAGCTAAGCGGCGTAATGTTTGTCCAGTTGGCGCGACACGATTAGGAAATCGACGACGAAATTCACGCTGCGCTAACACCACCGACCGATTATTGGTAAAAAAATTCGACACAATTATTCCACGCTCTTGCGGAGTATAGCGCTCCATTGTTTGTCTGTTTGTATTCTGCAGCTGTCTAGTTCACAAATGTCAAATATGATTGACGTACGACGCCATTTGCAAAAGTTATAACATCTTCCGACAGGGTGATTAATTTTGCGCCACCTTATATATTGAAAAGGTTCGTTCTACGTCGACGGTTGTTATAGGAGCATATTTAAAATTAGAAATATCATCTATTGTCAACTCAATATTTTCTACTGAATCACCACACAAGATTTTAGCAATATCCTTTAGCTTTTTAAAACCCTAATTTTTTCCTATTACACTTAAAAAATTTTCATACACCGACTACCCCACTCCTCCTTTAACATCAAAACATGATAAATTTGTTTATTATTTCAACGCTCTCGATCAGCGACATAAATTGTTTTTCCAACGGCATTATAGAAGTGGAAATAAAACTGTAATTGGTTTTAATAAATGCCAACTCTTGAGGTATTTCTTTACTCGAATACACCTTTTGGGCGTCTAAAACAGATTGTGCATCCCTATCAAGATCCATAATAAATTGTCTTTATTCCTTCATAATGATTTGCATGAAAAATAGCAGCCTCCAATTACGTTCCCCATCGTGCGATTACTGGTTAAGGAGGAAGCGGAACACCGGGTAGATGTTTGTAAAACTGAACTCGTAATGGGGCCTTTAAAAATACTTTCTTAACACTACTAATTAAATTTACTAAGGGAAAATGATGTCTTGACTTCTTCTGCAACACGATTTAGTCCGTGCGCCAAGCAAGCTGTGTGAATTAAATTTGGGTAAAAGATTTTCAAGTTGAAAGCTGCCTTCACCATGTATGGTGCAGCATCCGTCAAAAACAATAGAATTTTCTCTGTTGGAATCGATTCCGGTAAGAAGAAAGTTGCCAGTTCTTCCTGTATAAAACTTGTTATTGTCAAATTATTTGCCTTTTCCAACTGTTTGGATGAAACTAAATAAGATTTTGCTGGAACCGATACGTTAAAGATACCAATCATTAAATAAACTATGTATCGGCCCACACTATCAGTAGTTTCATCTACGCATATATGCAGATAATTGTTTGAAACATCCTTCTTAATGCTATTCAATGTTTCTGCGTAGATACAGCGAATATAATTTTTTCTTAACGTGCTCTTATTGGGAATGTTATATTTGCTGAAGTACTTTTGCAAAAATAACTTGACATTTAAATTGTTCAATTTAGTAGTGGAATATCTGCCGGCACAAACAGTTCACACAAATCTTCATTAAATTGTTCTTGTTCCGACTTTTTGGAAGTTGATGGCAAACATTTCGGTAATGTTTGCTGACTCTTCTTCGCCAATTTCATCTTTGTTAGTTTTGCAGCATGAGATGGAGTTTTCATATGTTGGTCGACTTGGAACTTTCTTTCACTTGTAATCTGCAAAAAATATCACATCATCGGTTTCTTATAGAATAAATGTTAGTAAACAATTAAGGAATAATTAAAAACTTAATTGATTGATTAATTAATAAGAGGAAATAAACTTCAAATTTTACTCACAATCTTGCAGCATACTACGCAAAACACTTTTTTTCCATTCATACACAATTCTGAATAAGGTGCAATCCATCCAGGCACGGTCGTTATTTTCGGCATTTTTGCTATTATATATCACAACTCACAAGTTTACACTTCGAAAAGCCAACGTAAAATGACGTTTAAAATAAAATTACTTTCCCCGAATAGCAAAGAAACACATATACTCCTAATTTTCAGATAAAATGTATTTTTATATTTATTTAGAAGTTCTAAGGTATTAGCTTTCCCTGGAATTTTGACTCGGCCTGGATGTATGGGAAGAGCATTAATAAATTCTTGGAGACGCTTATCGTAAAAGTAACGGGAAGAGGGTTAATAAAATGCTATTTTTAATTTAAAGAGGGCTGTTTAATTTTTGTTTGTTTGTTACATCCACGACATATTTCTAGTAATGCCTATAATAAATTTGATTTAGTAAATAAATAAATCTCGGCTACTTAAAATATGCAAAAATTCTGAATTACTACAAAATATGCAAATAATATACAAAATGCATCTGCTATGCAATAGTGCAATATGTAAATTTAAGCAAACTGCATATAATTCGGCCTTTAATTATAAGTATTTTTAATTGCCTATTTTCAATATTTTTGTGCATATTTTGACTAAATGATTTGTATATTTATGCGCATATTTTTGGGTTTTCCACTGGCATACTTGAGTTTCCCTACTTATAGCATGCGTATTGAATATACTTGTAAAATAATCACAACATACAACCTATTTAGATTATGGCAACTGTGAACCGACTGCTCTTTTCTATGTAACTTGATTCCGGTCGTCAGTAACATTTCATTCATTAAAAAAATATGATCAGGCATAAAAATATTGTATAGATTATGTGTTCTAGACCGTCAACCTTTTCGTTAATATAACTATACATAAGCTTAACATACTCGTATAACAGCAAATATATGTTTACTTGTTTGAAATTACAAAATTTATCTTTGTGTAAATTACAATCAGATTGCAGTGTCATCTGCTCCTTTCTTAGATTGAATGGGGGGTATAGTGAATATTATTTATTTTTGTATTAAAAAAAAGGATTCATAGGGGATGTCATTTTTATGACGCATATTAAGCTATAAACATCTGCATTACGGCTGTTTGTAAGCGAAAAATTTAGATTCTTTTTGCAACGATATAGAATACTAATTAATAGAGCAGACCAATTTCCGTGCGGGCCATGTGCGCGGATGTGAGGATGATTGTATTGCATCAGAACTAATAAAAAGCATTCATTATGTGTTTGGTACTTGCTTAGACTGCATGTAAGAGTAAGCATACCTAATAAAATGTCGTCGATACATAAATCGAGAAAACGACCGTTGTCAGACGAAGTGAATAAGTTTATTATGGATTTCCCGGACTTAATATACGATGGCTCAAAAATTAAATGTTTAGTGTGCAATACATATCTAATGTGTTGGTCAAAAACATATTGTAAAGAACGAGTAAGCAGTTCGAAGCACAATAATAACAAAATTAATCGGCAAGAGTTTATACATGAACTACGATATGTGTAACTATGATTGTGTGTACACTGCCGTTTACCTTGTTAAGTAATGATTCATTTATTTCATTTTGGAATAAATACGCGAATCAAACATTACCGAGCACGACAACGTTACGAAGGAATTTATCATCGGTGCGTAAACAGGTTGAAAATAAAATTAAAGCCAAACTGAAAAATAAAAAACTGTGGTTATGTGTAGACGAAACAACTGACAGCAAAAAACAATCTGTAGTTAATGTGATGGCGCGTAATATGGAACCACATCAACCAACGTCTTCAATTTATTAGCATCCAGACGACTAGAACAATGTAATGCCGAAAAAATTTCAGAGGTGCTATTAGATACTTTGGAAAAATTTAAACTTTCGAAAGACCAAGTATTAATGTTTATGACCGATGGTGCCGCAACCATGTGTTCTGTAGGCCGGTCTCTTAGAAAATATTGTCCTAACTTGTTACATATTACTTGTAAACTCCATGCTGCTCTACAACTTGTGGCAGAACAGGTTCGTAGATGTTATCCAGAGGTAGATGCTTTAATATCGAGTACAAAGGCAGTATTCCTGAAATCTTCAAAACGTATTCGGAAATTTCACGAATTGTATCCCCATACCCCTGAGCCACCACAGCCGATTCTGACACGTTGGGGTGCATGGTTGCGGGCGGGGTTTTACTATCATGAACATTTTGAAAAAATTAAGGACGTGGTTGTATCATTCGATCCGAAAGAAAGTGCAGCTATCAATACAAGCCAGAAAAAATTTCAAGATGCCCAGTTTAAAATGGATTTACAAAGTATTCGTGAGAATTACTTGGGACTAGAAGAAGCAATAACAAAATTAGAAAATTCGTCGCTGTCGTTAGAGGAATCACTACAGATCGTTAAAGATGTTCACGCACAACTGTGTGCTGTAGAAGACGCAAAAAGTGAAAGTGTTCTATTTAAATTTGAAAGTGTTTTAGACAGAAATGCAGATTTTGACACCTTGACACGTATTTGTGAGGGCACGTCTACAGATGCGTAAGTTGCTTAAAAAAGTATTTTGATTATGCGAATATAACATCACTAGATGTAGAACGCTCGTTTTCCGAATATAAACATATTTTTTCCTCACGGCGGACATGTTTTTCAGAAATAACCTTAGAAACGCACCTGATGTTGAAAATATACAATCTGAGTTTCTCCAGTTTGTCAATCCTTGGAAGACACTTAAAACGGTGTGTTTTTTTAAATCCTCTGTCGTGCACACAATCACTGTTTTCATAGATTTTCCATTTTATTTATAAGTACATACAACGCTGATATAATATGTACTATTCTTATTTTTCGTGTGTTTATGCAGATTTAGTAGCAGAAAACCAAATGTATATTTAATTATTTCTGATAGAATAAATGTCTCTACTTCTATACTTATATCTAGAGCTGAGGATGTTTGCGGTACGGCAGGACCGTATGTAGTGCATCCCCACATTTAACTATTTATCTAAATATTCTCTGAAATGATTTGCCGGAAGTTATAACTTATAACTTCTAACTTCATTCACCTAGTTCAAGTAGGTAGTATATATAAAATATATGCAAAATATGTGCTGCCAGGCTTTGAAAGGCTGTGTGACAAGATTTTAATAAATCGAGGTTTCTTTTGTTTTCGTAGCTTTTATTGCATTTGGTTATAAAAATAATATAATAAATAGTAATAAACACAGCTTCTAATCTAGTAATATATTATCAGAATGTGTTTTTCTGGATTTTAGTTAAATTTACACCTTGTTTTAGAATATTGTGAATGAACACTTTACAATTGACTACTTACAACATGGAAATTCAATGAAACTAAAACTTCAACACTAATAAAAGGCCTTTGTTGTTTATAATAATAGTTCTTAACGACAGTAATAAAATTTTCTAAGAATAGGGGCTTTACTTCAGCTCCAAAATGTCCATTTTCGATCAATTATGGAAGTTATTCGTAGAGTTGCACACTTTGTCTCGAATGCATGTATTGTAAGGACGGCTTGTCGTTAAAATATTACGATTCGTTTTAAGTTTAAATTGAATTCACAACCAAATACAAATACATGCGTATTATTATTTATGATCCATAAATACAATTGGCTATTATGATTTTGTATAATAATAATATCCCGTGCATACTAAAATATCACTCTATTAATTTATGAGATCCGGCAAATCATTTCAGAGAATATTTAGATAAATAGTTAAATGTGGGGATGCACTACATACGGTCCTGCCGTACCGCAAACATCCTCAGCTCTACTTATATCGGTAACAAGCTCATGTTGCGTCACTATTCTATCGCATATTCTAATATATTACGAATTACACTCCCATACCGGCGCTCATGGCGCCCACGGAAATTGGTCTGCTCTACTAATTAATCACTGTAATAAATACATTTAAATTGATGAAAATTGTATTGAAAAATTAGCAGAGCCTGTACATAGCATAGGTAAAAGGTAAAATTATTTTCTCAAGAAATTATTGTAATAAACACATTATGTGCAACAAATCGGAAAACAAGATTTTGTTTTTTCACCATCAAACTATTTTTAATTCCTATTTGTTCGTCCCATTTTGTAAATATTATAGTTCTTACTCTCTTAAATAAGTTAACCGTTCATAGATCCACTCAAAAACCGTCCAATATCACAATATTTTTATCGTAAAGTTTGCCAAGTTTTTACTTGATTTCAAACATCTAGTCAACAATACACAAGATCCTAAAGCCAGTACAACTGTATTCGTTAAACAGTCAAAACGCTTAATCAATCGTTACATAATAAGATTGAAGAAGTGATAACACTGATAATAAATTTAGAAAAAAATTATTCGTCCGCGAAGACATGACTTTTTATATTGTTGCAATGGATTTTTTAGTGTCATTTTCGATGATATTCTTATGTAGAAGTCTGATATTAACAATTTAGTGTGTGAGTAATTTTAATTAATACAATTGGATCAATTAAACCAAGCAACTTTGACAAACTCTTAGTTAAAATAGTGTTTTTAGTGATTTTAACGCCTGCACGAATTTTAAGGTAATTAAAAATGTATTCTGTATGTATACTGTGTATTTTGTAAGTGTGATTAAATAGAATTTCAATTTTTCCTAATGAAAACGAGGTAAGGATTAAAATTGATACATCTTATCTAATATTTAGGTTAAAGCGTTTAAATTCTAACCTATATTTTTAATTATAGAATTTTTTCTTATTATTAACGTGTCAAGGTCGCTTTTGTCGACAATAACTGGGATATAAATGTGTTACACGTGTCCACAAACTGAAATGTATTTTTGCGGATAGTAATCTGTGTACTAAGGCCGGTATTAAAAATATGGAAGGAGCACATTGTTTAACGTTTTTTTTTTTAAATTTATTTCTGAATATACGGGGATGATTCGATGGGGAAAGTGGTTTTTCAATAAAATACTTACTGTAGGGTAAAAAATATATATTATTTTTTAACATAACTCTAATCCAATTCTATACAGATAGGCGGCCGATTTTATATATTTTTTAACAGGCTAAAAAGTAATCTTTGGTTAATTAGCCATGAAAAAATTAAGTGACAACAATAATCTCAGATTCACGCTAAGTAATTAAACTTCCAGTTTCAAAAATTATTTTATTGTAAATACCACTACAATATTGTTTCGCCATACAATGGCTTCATCAGGTGGATGAAATACTGAATATGTACAATGCAAGTTTGAATATTTATGTGAAAATTATTGGGGAAATGGTGGTGGAAATTTTTTTTTTTTTTTTACAATCTTAAATTTAGTAGAGGGGAGTTGTTTAAATCTAGTTGGTCATTTAAAGCTAATCCTAAACTATTGTATCTATTAATTTCTAAGTTTTCTAACAGGTTAAGTTTTTTACTTTTTTCTCTTGAATGTGTAAAATTTTGAAATCTATATTAAATCTATGATTGATATCTATACAATGACTTGCGAAAGTTGAATCTGTTTTCTTTTCTTTATGGCTTCTCTCGTGTTCTTTCATCCTAATTTTGAATGTCCTCCCCGTTTGGCCTATGTATACCTTATTACAATCTTCGCATGTTAACTTATATACACCAGAGTTTGATTCTTTGTCTATTTTATCTTTATATAATGAAACAGATATGCAAAATACATATCCGTCACTGTAAACATGGACAAACACCTCGTATTTTTAGCATTTACTTCTGTTCAATACATATGTTTCAGCCATCTAGGCCTCATCGGTTGAATTAGTGAAGCAATGTGTTTACAAATTAATACAGATCTGTTAAACAACGGATCTGTATCTGTATCTACATTTACGCTAAAATCGTCTCCAGGCTATAACCAGTTTCGTTCTATCAGACGACACCAATTTAATCAGTGACATCTGACGGAAGAAAGCGACTAGGCCAGAAAAGGCGATCTTCCGCTCGAATAGCAAGGCTATTACGAAAAAAAGCGGAAAAATACGTATATTGGTGCTGTCCATTAACACGCGCCAGATGGCGGTAAATATACAAAAAAGGGATATTTATCAATACGTTTTTGCCGTATTACGCAGTTGTTATATAATGAAACAGATATGCAAAATACATATCCGTCACTGTAAACATGGACAAACACCTCGTATTTTTAGCATTTACTTCTGTTCAATACATATGTTTCATATGGCCTAGATGGCTGAAACATATGTATTGAACAGAAGTAAATGCTAAAAATACGAGGTGTTTGTCCATGTTTACAGTGACGGATATGTATTTTGCATATCTGTTTCATTATATAACAACTGCGTAATACGGCAAAAACGTATTGATAAATATCCCTTTTTTGTATATTTTATCTTTGTTGTTTTTGATAATGTTCTGTATAGTATTGTCTGTTTTAAATGATATATGTTCGTTATTAAGTTTTTTAATGAAAGTACCAATTTTTTCCGAAATTTTTCCTAAGTAAGTGATTGAATTATAGGAATTAATTATCTTGTATTTTAATTTTGAATAAACTAAGGAAAGGGTTTTAGATTTTTGTTGGATATTTAGGATGTTATTGACAATATTTATAGAGTAACCATTGTTTAATGCTATTGTGTATATTCTATTTAGTTCAAGGTCGAAATTACTTTTACTCATAGGTACATGAATTAATCTATATACCATTGCTTGGTATGCTGATAATTTGTGTGTTATAGGATGAAAAGAATTAGCGTGTATTGTGGTATCTGTATGTGTTGGTTTATGGTATATAGCGAACTCGTGTTTATTAGTTTTGTGTGATATGGTTAAATCTAGAAAATTAATGCTTTTATTTATTTCTGTTTTTATAGTAAAATTTATTAAATGTTTGTAAACGATAAAGGAATAATTAAAAACTTAATTAATAAGAGGAAATAAACTTAAAATTTTACTAACAATCTTGCAGCATGCTACGCAGAACACTTTTTCTCCATCCATACGCAATTCTGAATAAGGTGCAATCCATCCAGGCACAGTCGCTATTTTCGGCATTTTTGCTATTATATATCACAACTCACAAGTTTACACTTCGAAAAGCCAACGTAAAATGACGTTTAAAATAAAATTACTTTCCCCGAATAGCAAAGAATCACATATACTCCTAATTTTCAGATAAAATGTATTTTTATATTTATTTAGAAGTTCTAAGGTATTAGCTTTTCCTGGAATTTTGTCTCGGCCTGGATGTATGGGAAGAGCATTAATAAATTCTTGGAGACGCTTATCGGAAAAGTAACGGGAAGAGGGTTAGTAAAATGCTATTTTTAATTTAAAGAGGGCTGTTTAATTTTTGTTTGTTTGTTACATCCACGACATATTTCTAGTAATGCCTATAATAAATTATAGAAACTAAGGAAAGGGTTTTAGATTTTTGTTGGATATTTAGGATGTTATTGACAATATTTATAGAGTAACCATTGTTTAATGCTATTGTGTATATTCTATTTAGTTCAAGGTCGAAATTACTTTTACTCATAGGTACATGAATTAATCTATATACAATTGATTGGTATGCTGATAATTTGTGTGTTATAGGATGAAAAGAATTAGCGTGTATTGTGGTATCTGTATGTGTTGGTTTATGGTATATAGCGAACTCGTGTTTATTAGTTTTGTGTGATATGGTTAAATCTAGAAAATTATTGCTTTTATTTATTTCTGTTTCTATAGTAAAATATATTTTAGGGTGAATAGTGTTGATATAATTATGTAAAGTTTTTAATTGTCTATCTGAACCGTTAAAGCAAATTAATATGTCATCAACATACCTAAACCAATATACAATAAACGTCAATTAACTATTTAATCTCAGATTCACTTAAATCCACCCGTTAATGTCAAAATGAATGCCAGCAAAAACTAGAAGGATTATCTACAATTTTTCAGCAGTTTTTTCATTATCAACTTCTATCTTACAATATTCAACTCTAAATAAATTTAATACAATTGCTTGTACGTTTTGCTTATAAATTTAAATATTCTGTCAATATTGTTTATAGATTTCGCATTTAATATTGTTACAGAATGTTAGAAATAAGAAACAAAATAATAATTCCAGTAACTTTTTAATTAATAAAATTTTCTAAAGTGTAATACCTACTTAGTAATTATAATAAATAAACTTAATATATTAGGTATTAAATCAAATTATGTAATTCCATTACAATTCAAATATATGTTTTATTTTTTATTTAACCTTGCTATTATGTTATATATTAATTATTAATCTGTTTAGTTATTAAATGCAATTATAACCAGTTTTGAACACGAATATAAATATATAGAAATCATTAAAATAAAGATAATATAAAAATTCTCTTCAATTATAATTAATAAACACATTCAAATTAATAACTACAATTTAATTATTCTATTTCTGGTTAGTTTTAAATCATTAATCAATATGTCTCCGTCGAAAATCTAGTTGAATTCAACAACAAATATGTTTCTCTTTAGAATCAGCTGAACGATTTTAACGCTGCAGTTGTGTGGTTTAGTGCTGATGTAAAAAATGGCAGCATAGTATCAATTTTTTCAAACAAAATAAACATAGCAGACCCCTAATCTAATGATGGTTAACCAAAACATCTAAGTGAGGTTATCACAATTTTGGCAACATTTCTGGTGACACTCAATAGTAAACTAAATTCTGATGGATTGGCCTTATATCGAGGTTATATGTATCCTTGTCAAGAATTATGAAGGTAGATAATAATTTTTATGATATGGTGAAATGTAGGGTTTAGAACGAAACCATATCTGACTCATTAAGGTAAACTATGTGTTTTACTGGAATATAAATATCAGGATAGTTTTTAGGAGGCAAAAGTACGTAGGAATACCCAATTACAATGAAATCGGTGACATGATGAAAATTGACAATTTTTGAAGGGGTACCGCTTCGGAAATTTTCGATTTTTTGGTCAGTTTGGACAACACGTCAAATATTAGTGTTGAATTTTTTATAAACTAAATCGAGTGCCTAGAAAACGAATCCGGCATTAATTTTGACGGGGAATGTGCGGATTGGTAGATAATAATAAGGGACTTAATCGTAAAATTTTCTTGATGTTCTAATTATGTCGCCTTTGAGTTACCAAATCTTAAAATATTGAACTAAGAGAAAATGGGTGTATTCCATAAAGCAATCGAACTAATTTTTGTGAAATAATGTTTAATATGTTAAATGAAAACGAAGAAATTTTAAATAAAATAATTTTTGCTGATGAAGCTCCATTTACCGTAAATGGTGATGGTCAACTCTCAAACCTTGAACTAAGAGTAACGAATTTACCGAATACTTATTTTATTTGCATTAAAATAGATCTGTAGTAGTGCTGGCAACACTGGTTTTACTAAAAGCACATGGTTCTCTCTCGTCGAAACATAAATATATGACTGATTGCTTACTATGTTGCTAATACATTGACAATTTTCTTTTTAAAGTTACACATAGGAAAAGTGTATGTGTAATAGGGTGGAACGTTTTTTTTAAATTTAGCAATAGCTTTGGAATACCTGTAAAAAGTTGCTCTATTATCTCCCAAATATACACAGAAAATTTCATTTCGCACATGATATATTTAGAGGTGCCCCCGATATTATTAAGTTTGGCAAAATTCATGAATTTAGTCGAAAAATCAAAAATATTTAATGAACGCTAAATTACACACTGAGTGTTGCGCAGATAGTATAAGATAGAAAAATATAAACCAAAGCGAGCGTATTAAGACGCGTGGGTGTTGAAGCACGTGGAGACGATTCCGCAACTCTCCTAAAACGTTATTCGAACGCTATAGTCAACTCGCGTGAGTATTATTTCACTTGTGATACCCTTTGAATTTTACGTCTGAGATCAAGAAATAAGACTCGTGTAAGTAGTATTTTCAATTTACTATTTAGGTTTCAGATATTATTGTAATACTTTAGCACATATAATATATCTTTATTACAGTAAAATGTCTCAAGTCAAAACACGACAAATGATGACCTGTGCTGTGTTCGGATTACCAGAGAAGTTACCAGTATCTCAATTACCAACTTATAATGACGTTATGAAAAATTACCTATTCATTAAAAATGAATTAAAGCCCAATAAAACAGTAAAAGAGCCAACCGTTCATGACATATCCGAAATATTGGCTCAAGAAGTTTTAGAAATTTGGCAAAAAGCTTCGCTGCCAACTGTTAGTGTTAAGAGAATTCTACAACTTATTCGTTCCTACCATGACAAATATAGAATCTTAATGAAACCTTATAAAGGTCGTAAAACAAACAAAAATTACGAAGAAAAGATCAATAGATTTATAACTGAGTCCCACAGATTATTTGATGTTTGCAGTTGCAAATGTAAACTTTTCTCAAATTGTATTTGTTTAAAAGGCAGTCGTGTTCCCAAGGAAGAAATAAATTTTTTACTCGATCAAAGAACAACAAGAAAAATGGTCATAGGCGGTGTAGATGTGGTTGAAACTTCAAACTAAAAGAACACCCGATTTAGAGGAAGCTGTTCTGCAGATAATCGATGAACATCCAGAAACCATTTGTTAATGAAAGTATCAAGTTCTTCCGACAATAAAAAAATAAGAAAAAAGAAGAAAGAAAACAAAAAAGTTTATCGCGTAACAGAGAGATAACTGATTTTGAGAAACCGTGTTGTTCGCGTTCTTTACCTGAAGACTGGCAATCGAAAGCGACAGTTCAAGCGATAGCGTAGCTTCTAGTCCTTACCTTGAAGCACCAAAAAAAAACAGTTGATCCGCCACCAAAAAAAAAGGAGATTAAATTTACCATCATTAGCTCTTGCCTGCGATCGTACTGGAGGTTCTGAGAGAGCCGCTGCCATTATAGCTTCTTCTGTGTTTAAACATGTTGGCATTATTTCACCAAAGGATCCAAGTGGTGTTATTGATCGTTCAAAGTTGCGCCGTGAGAGAACTAACGTCAGAACAGCTTTACGGGATGCAGATCGCAAGAAAACCCTACGCGGTATGTATTTTGATGGGAAAAAGGATAAAACGTTGATTAGTATTCGGAAAAAAAAATAAATTTTACAGAAAAAGGGTACTAGAAGACCATTATGTGATTTTATCAGAGCCAGGAAGCGACTATTTCGGGCATGTCACATGTGAGTTGGGAACTGCTAAATGTATTAAAGATACTATATTAACTCACTTGAAATCCAAATCGGTGAAAATCAGTGAAATAGTTGTGGGTTGCGATGGAACAGTAGTAAACACAGGTTTTAAAGCTGGTATTATTCGTTTGATGGAAGAAGAACTGAATAAACCATTCATTACAGTGGTTTATCTGCCAGTTGCATTCCAATGAATTACCACTGCGACATCTGTTGTTACATTTGGACGGAAAAACTACAGGGCCTAAATGCTTTTCAGGTGCCATTGGATATCAGTTACAAAAATGTGAAACAATGCCAATAGTCGAATTCAACGCCATTCCTACAATATTACCTCAAATTTCCAGGGGTGATTTGAGTACCGACCAAAAATATCTGTACAATATTATGATCGCTATCAGCACTGGCGTTTTTTCTTCAGATTTAGCTATCATTGAACCTGGATCTCTCAACGACTCTAGATGGCTTACAACAGCAAATCGAATTCTAAGATTATATGCTACTAAACCGGACACCGAAGAAAAATTGGTGATATTAGCCACGTACGTGATGAGAGTTTATGGTCCGATGTGGTTTAGAATAAAATGTAATCCCTCGTGTATAAACGGAGCTAAGCACCAGTGGCGAACAATTAGTCTGAGTCGCTATTTGAACGTCGATATGAAGAAGGTCATTGACAAGGTAATCCAACGAAATGGATTTTTTGGTCACCCCGAAAATGTTCTTATTTCTATGCTTGGAGATGAAAGGGAAATCATACGAGATCTAGCATATCGACGAATTTTAAAAGCAAGAAGTGAGAAAGCTCCAGGATTTCGAACGTTTAAACTGCCTTCATTTAATTTCGATGCTGAAGATTATACCGACATTATAACGTGGCGAGACTGTGAGATAACTGAGCCACCTCTGACTTTAAATTTATCTAATGACGACTTGAAAGCCATTGTCAAAGACGGTCTCGGCACATGTCAAAAAATTAAGGATTTTCCATGCCATACTCAAGCCGTTGAGCGCTGCATCAAAGTGGTGACAGAAGCTTCAAGTGCAGTTTGTGGAAAAAATAAACGAGACGGTTTCATCAGGGCAAGGCTACTATCACGTCAACAAATGCCTACTTTTGATACAAAAAAACAATTTAATATATAATGATTGTATTTCTGAATAATTATCTAGTTTACCATTATTTCTTGTATCTCGCTTCTTTAAATCTGTATAAAAAATATAAGATATTGACCTAACAAATAAAATATATAGTTTGATCACAATATGAAAAATAGGTAGTTTTTTTTTAATTTTCAATTGTGTTGGGGCACCTCAAAACATCATTACAAATAGGTAATATTTCGTACTTTTAATTTACTCATTGAAATGCAACTTTATATCGCTATACCATTTTAAAAAACAAAATTTTTTTTTTTATTCGTACATTATCGCTCCACCCTAATGTGTAATAATAAAAAATAACCGGATATTTACCTGCAGTATAGAAATGAACGTCAGTTCGTCTCCTGACGAGTTCTAATAAGAATGAAATACCAGTATATATACATTCCAAGATAGACAGACGTGGCTTTCATAAATTTTTGACAACTTAGTTGTTTAAATATGTATCCAAGATTAAAATTACATTGTGGTAAGATGCTTATCCTCAATTAACTTTTATTTTAACTACGCATTTGCTTTAAAAGTATCAGTATTCAACTTTTTTTTTTCAGATTTTCATACAAAACATTTAATTTCGTCTACGAAAAGCGAATTAAGCAACATCCGTGTTTTATAAGAGCCAAATTACATTTATAAACTACACGTTTTTTTGGTGGCATATGGATAAATAACGGGTTGGAAATTCGGTTGATATTTCTATCGAACTTCCATCGTATATATTTTACGTTTTTGCAAAAAGCCGTGCACCATTATAAATAGTATCCCCCCCCCCCAATTTTTATTTTGCTTTTTATCGTGTTAGTGTTTACAGTTAAAATATTGTTAGTAAAAATTCCAGAGTATATTAACGCGTTTTAGAGGCCGGGTATATTTATCTATTTTGCAAACATTTTCCCAAAAATACAACGCCAACAATGAATATCTTCGACATGCGCGTTTCTTGGCATATTGTTCCCAATATAATTTATATATGCATGTACAGTTTCTTGAGAAAGTAATGTCTCTTCTTTGTCACTACAATGTTTTGTTTTTAAGGCTAAATAGCTTCCTATTCATTTTTATTTTGGA
The DNA here is from genome assembly GCA_935421215.2 of Melolontha melolontha. Lineage (NCBI taxonomy): Eukaryota > Metazoa > Arthropoda > Insecta > Coleoptera > Scarabaeidae > Melolontha > Melolontha melolontha. The sequence goes on from OW285241.1 coordinate 7,546,610, forward strand.
TTACACAAAGTTAATTCACTCTCCCGTTAGTAATTTATACATTCGCGGGAACGTTTTTAAGTTCGTCGAAGGAGAGAAAATAAAAATACAAAATTATTTTTCTTTTTCAATATACAATGAATCCCCAAGATTATGCGGACACTAACGGGACTGATTGAAATCAATCTCAAATTGAATGTCAAAAAAAGCATCTCTTTGCAAATTAATTGTATTTTCGCGTGTATGTAAAGGCTGTTTCAATAAGAGCGCAAGATTTCAGTGTTCAATAAAACATGGTTTTCTGTAGCAAAGTATTGAAATATTTATTGATTTAGAAAATATACATTTGGGAATTATGTATGAAACAAAATATCTTGTAAATGGCCGCCACGGCTTTGCTGGCATATGCGTACCCTTTTGACGAAATTTTCAATAACGTTATTGAATACATGTGGTGGTATTTCATTGATACAGCGTCTAATTTCGGCTTTCAATGCTTCGATGGTTGCAGGCTTATTGGCATAAACCTGTGACTTCAGATAACCCCACAGCCAGAAGTCTAAAGGCGTTAAATCGCAAGAGCGTGGAGGCCAATTCTGGTCACCAAATCGGGAAATGACACGACCAGGAGCAAACTCGTGCAAGATCGTCAATGTTTCACGGGCGGTATGACATGTGGCACCGTCCTGCTGAAACCACATGTCGTCAAGATCAATAGCTTCCAAATGAGGCACAAGAAACTGTCTTATCATAGCACGGTAACGTTCGCCATTCACCGTTACTGCATTACCTTCTTCGTTTTCGAAGAAAAACGGTCCAATTATTCCTCCAGACCATAATGCACACCATAAAGTGATCCGTTGTGGATGCATTGCTTTCTGATGAATCATTCGTGGATTTTCTAAGCCCCAAATGCGACAGTTTTGCCTATTAACGAAGCCATCGAGGTGAAAATGGGCCTCATCACTGAAAATGATTTTGTTTGCAAAATCGGCAGGTTGCTCAAGTATCCAATTGGTGAATTCTCTTCGCTGTTAATGGTCTACTGGCAGAAGTTGTTGAGTCAGTTGGATTTTGTAGGCATGCAGCTGTAAATCTTTAGTGAGAATTCGCTGAAGAGTGCCTGTTGAAATGTCCAATTCTTGTGCCCGATGGTGAATTGACGTCTCTGGCCTTTCTGTCACACTCTCGCGAACTGCCGTGATATTTTGTTCTGAACGAGCTCTACGAGCTCGTATCGTGTGTTTCACATCACTAACCGAACCGGTACTTTCGAATTTTTCGATTATTCGTTTAACCGTAGATGAATTAGGCACATTATTTCGACCGAACATTGGACGCACTTTACGAATAGTGGCAATTAAACTTTCACCATTTTCATAATAATTTTTGACAATCAGGACGCGTTGTTCTACCGTGTAATGCTCCAAGTTTACTAACTCCCATCTGTCAACTTTCGATCTGCCACGTCATAACCATGTGACATTATGACTGTCAAACATGGCGCGCAATTCAAATCTTGCGCTCTTATTGAAACACCCATTAGTAATGTGTATGTAAATATATCTTTCTACATTTTACGACGTTAATTATTTGAATTTTTTAATTGAAATAATTCGCTATTAAGCAGGATTCGAACCCACGTCCATGGTTTGCCGGACCATTGCTCTGCTACTAAGCTATTAAGAACTGCGGCTCCGAATACGTCAGGAAGCTTTAAGTACGCGAAAATGCAATTTATTTGCAACAAGTGCCGACTACAGACAAAATGTTTCTTTAATTAAATTAGTGAAAATACTACTTCAAAAAATGGAGGAATTCGGGCACTGCGATCGATCGTCGCGACTTTCAGAGATTACGCATGCTAACAAAAACCGATAGTAGAAACGCATGTAAATCATATTTATCTTAGCTTGAATGCGGAATCGCTAGAGATGCCAAGTTGTTTTGGGGATATATCGGTGGGAGGACTGCCTCATCCAGTCTACTTGGCTGTTTCAAGCAAGCGGATGAGGATATTAGGGAACCTAAACAAATAGTTGAGGCATTCGCTAAGAGCTTTTCCGAAATTTATCAGCCTCCTTCTGTGTTTCCTGTCTCAACGCTTCCTGGGATTCCTACCTCTATAAATATAGATCAAATTTTTGTTGAAGTACTATCTGCGATAAGTGAACTAGATATGGACTGGGTTGCTGAACATGACGGGCTTCCAAATTTCTTTACACGCAAATATTCGTCGGTATTATGTGAACCGCTATGTGCTATATTCAATTTATCACTTCGTACGTCCACGTTTCCAGATGTTTGGAAGATCGGTAAGATAAACCCTGTATTCAAGAAGGGTGATAGGACTGACATTTCCAACTACCGACTTATTAATACAGTAAATATCGTTTATAACGACGTTGAAGGGACCAACGAAATTCGATCGTTATAATAAGAGTAGGTCCCTATATCCAAATATACCAAATTATTATATAAACACATTTTATTTATCTTAGAAAATACACTTAAACAACGAAAACAATATTCTAGTTTTATAAAATACAAATAAAAAAACATTTCCTTCTCAACTTATTTTACTAACAATTTAACACATATGTATATAATAATACATAGGCACGGACTGCATTGTACATACATACATACATACATATTTAAATTTTAATAAAAAAATCTGTCATTTTGGTTTGTTGTAATTTTTTGTTTTCTAAGAAGTGTTTTTCAATAATTTTTACCAAATGGAGCAATGCAGAATCTGTTTTAGCGTCTTTCAAATTTTGATTAAATGTGAAAAAATGCTGAATCATTTCAACTGCTGAAAATGCATCCTTTATAGTAGGTGGTTGAAATTCCGTAGTTTCGTCCATTTCCACTTCATCGTTGTTTATTTCTAACTCCAAGTTTGCCCTGGACCCAGCTAAAATTTCATCTTCTGTCATATCTTCCTCCGTTTCGAGTTCTTCATCAACATTTGAAAAAATATCCCAACCCTCTTGTGTTGCCAGGTTAACTACCGGTAAAGTGCGGACCCATTCAGTTAAAGGTAAGTTATCTTCTTCCGTATCATTTTGTAGTCGAAGCCACTCAGATAAGGGTAAATTATCGTCATCAAAAGAGTTTTCTGCTGTGTGTAAATTAAACCCAGCATGTGCAAAGGAATTTGCTATTGTCTGTTGCGAAACGCGATCCCAAGCTTTGGAAAGTAGAAAAATAGCCTGCAGGATATCTAGTTTTTGAGGAACACCATTCTCGTCAATGTCTTTTATAATTTGAAGTTTTCTAAAATGTGTCTTTAGGGACTTTATTACACTCTGGTCCATCGGTTGAAGAACTGACGTGGTATTTGGTGGAAGGAAGGCAAGTTTTATAGCTTTTAAGTTTTGAATATTTGGATGAGCTGGACGGTTGTCTAAAAGCAATAGGATTTTCCTTTTTTGCCGAATGAGTTTATTGTCCCATCGTACAATTATTTTTTCAAATAATGCTGATGTCATCCATGCTCTTTGATTATTTTCATATTCAACAGGTAAATATTTTATATTTTTAAAGCATCGAGGATGCGTAGCTTTGCTAATAACCACAAGTTTCATTTTTTCCGATCCAGTCATATTTGCTGCTACAAGAACAGTCAATCTATCCTTACTCAGTTTACCACCAATACATTTTTCCCCTTTAAATTTAATCGTTTTGTCTGGCATCATTCTGAAAAATAAACCAGTCTCATCTGCGTTGAATATTTCTTCGTCTGTATATTCTTTTCTTAAATTTGGCCACACTGTATTTAACCAGTCGCCACAAATCCCTTTAGGTACATCTATTGCTTCGCCACATATTTTACCAAAAACAATATTGTGTCTTTTTCGGAATCGTTGAATCCATCCAACTGTGCATTTAAAATCTTCTAACTCTAATCGTCGAGCAAAATCATTTGCATTCTCTTGCAATATCGGACCGCTAATAGGAATGTTGTGGCTCCTCTGAATTTTGAACCATTCATATAGGGCCTCGTCTACTCTATACGCGTTACAAGATCTGATCTTTTTCGTTTGTAATGATGAAGATCTATTAATTAAATCCTCTATTTTATTCCGATTTTTCGAAATCGTGGAGATTGTGAATGCGCCACCTAAATAAACAAGAATAATATTAGTATGCATGTTATTCTCATAGAAATCAAACAAAACTTACCTTATATTCTTCATTTGCTTTTCTAAATTTTTGTTCCAAAACGTGCCAGAATAAATTTGTTGTTATTACTAGAGCAGACCAATTTCCGTGCGCGCCATGTGCGCCGATGTGAGGATGATTGTATCAGAACTAATAAAAAGCATTCAGTATGTGTTTGGTACTTGCTTAGACTGCATGTAAGTGTAAGCATACGTAATAAAATGTCGTCGACACATAAATCGAGAAAACGACCGTTGTTAGACGAAGTGAATAAGTGCTCTAAAATTAAATGTTTAGTGTGCAATACATATCTAATGTGTTGGTCAAAAACACATTGTAAAGAACACGTAAGCAGTTCGAAGCACAATAATAACAAAATTAATCGACACAGTTTATACATGAACTATGTGTAACTATGATTGTGTGTACACTGCCGTTTACCTTGTTAAGTAATAATTCATTTATTTCATTTTGAAATAAATACGCGAATCAAACATTACCGAGCAGGACAACGTTACGAAGGAATTTACCTTCGGTGCGTAAACAGGTTGAAAATAAAATCAAAGCCGAACTGAATAATAAAAAACTGTGGTTATGTGTGGACGAAACAACTGACAGCAAAAAACAATCTGTAGTTAATGTGATGGCGCGTAATATGGAACCACATCAACCAACGTCTTCAATTTTATTAGCATCCAGACGACTAGAACAATGTAATGCCGAAAAAATTTCAGAGGTGCTATTAGATACTTTGGAAAAATTTAAACTTTCGAAAGACCAAGTATTAATGTTTATGACCGATGGTGCCGCAACCATGTGTTCTGTAGGCTGGTCTCTTAGAAAATATTGTCCTAACTTGTTACATATTACTTGTAAACTCCATGCTCTACACCTTGTGGCAGAACAGGTTCGTAGATGTTATCCAGAGGTAGATGCATTAATATCGAGTACAAAGGCAGTATTCCTGAAATCTCCAAAACGTATTCGGAAATTTCACGAATTGTGTCCCCATACCCCGAGCCACAACAGCCGATTCTGACACGTTGAGGTGCATGGTTGCGGGCGGGATTTTACTATCATGAACATTTTGAAAAAATTAAGGACGTGGTTTTATCATTCGATCCGAAAGAAAGTGCAGCTATCAATACAAGCCTGAAAAAATTTCAAGATGCCCATATTAAAATGGATTTACAAAGTATTCGTGAGGATTACTTGGGACTAGAAGAAGCAATAACAAAATTAGAAAATTCGTCGCTGTCGTTAGAGGAATCACTACAAATCGTTAAAGATGTTCATGCGCAACTGTGTGCTGTAGAAGACGCAAAAAGTGAAAGTGTTCTATTTAAATTTGAAAGTGTTTTAGACAGAAATGCAGATTTTGACACCTTAACACGTATTTGTGAGGGCACGTCTACAGATGCGTTAAGTTGCTTAAAAAAGTATTTTGATTATGCGAATATAACATCACTAGATGTAGAACGCTCGTTTTCCGAATATAAATACATTTTTTCCTCACGGCGGACATGTTTTTCGGAAATAACCTTAGAAACGCACCTGATGTTGAAAATATACAATCGGGTTTTTCCAGTTTGTCAATCCTTGGAAGACGCTTAAAACGGTAGGTGTTTTTTTAAATCCTCTGTCGTGCACACAATCACTGATTTCATACATTTTTCATTTTATTTATAGGTACATACAACGCTGCTATAATATGTACTATTCTTATTTTTTGTGCATATGCATATTACTTTAATAGCAGAAAACCAAATGTATATTTAATTATTTCTGATAGAATAAATGTCTGTACTTCTATACTTATATCGGTAACAAGCTCATGTTGCATCCCTATTCTATCGCATATTCTAATATATTACGAATTACACTTCCATACCGGCGCTCATGGCGTGCACGGAAATTGGTCTAAGCTAGTTATTACTATTGTTAGAATTATAAAATGAACGAAAATTGTACAAGAAAATAAACAAAATAAAATTGTTGGCCAGCGTCGTATTTCTGTGTTTAAAACCTTTAATAGATGTACCCAAAGTTACCTACGAAAAAAAAATTTCGAGTAATCTAAGACGTTCCTTACCTTTTAAACATACCGTATATACATTCTATTGTTTTAGTGTTCCAAAAAAATATTGGAGCGTAAAGAACAAATTCCTATTTATTTGGCGTCAAGTTATTTTATAATTTTTCATTTTTCCGAAAATAAAACACCTGTTGTTCAAAAGACACAGCCTTCCACGAAAAAAACGAAAAAGATCATGCACCTCTTTCGTGATACGCAGTCTGAGAAACATATTCACTCGGCGACCCAAGTCTATTTTCGGAACGTGTTTCAGGACGTACATGTGTTATTTTTCAGGCTTTCCCATGGTCTAAACTTCAGTTTACACGGTGCGTTTGCTAACAATACACAAGATTCAGAATTGATCGTACAAGCTTTAACAATTGAAAATCGTTAAAAGTTGTTTCATCAATATATTTTTTGCATAGACAAAAAGAATTATCCGTATTAAAACTGGAGAAAAGTGTTTGATCCATTGTGTTTTGTACAGTGTCTTGAAAATACGTGTTCTGATAATCAAGAATAATTTATATCGTTTTGTAATTTCATATTAGAGAAAGACGAAAATGATGACAATACCGTTTACCCAAAGTCCATATGCTAGTTCACATAGTGATGCATCTTATTTGGATAAAAAAGTTGTAAGTCTTTTTTTAAAAATACAAAGATATTTTCTTAAAAATCTACTTATTGTATGTCGTTTATAATATTACAAAACAAGCTATTTTAACAAAATTTTATAAAACTAGTTTAAATTACACAGGCCTGCATTTTTCAACTCTTTGAATGTTGATTTAAAAATTTTAACTGTTTTCTAGTAATTTGGTAGCGCTGATTTCAAATCTGTTTTTATTTTTTTTGTATCACGTTAGGTTATTTTTCAAACCAGTAAAATCAAAAAATATAGAAAAAACACGATTTATTTCATTTATAAGCTAGTTTTATATTATATTAAAAAAAATACAAAAATATACAAAATAGAAACTATTAGAAATAGTTATTTATTCTTTATGCTTCTTAAAAAAACGTTTTCGGTTTTCAGAAAAGCTTCGTTTGGTTGTTTAGTAAGAGATTTGGGACTTTCAAAAGATCTTTCTGGAGTACTGGGGTCTAGGTTGAAACAAAAAAAATTGCTTGCCCCAGAAACTACCTTCAGATCTTCCTTTAGCTGAATATGACATCAGCTAAAGGAAGATCTGAAGGTAGTTTCTGGGGCAAGCAAATTTTTTTGTTTCAACCTAGACCCCAGTACTTCAGAAAGATCTTTTGAAAGTCCCAAATCTCTTACTAAATCATTCAGTTCGGCTTGTAAAAATAGCTGAGGTTGATGGTTCAAAATCACTATCCATCTGTACGGAGCCGGAAGCTGAAGAGGTTTCAATATCTTTTTGTAGTACTTTGGGGGGTATAGGTATAGGTACATGATCACTATGAGGAACTGGTCTGATAGGTGATTTAATATTGTTTGGGTACAAAATATGTTTCAAAGTTTTTCTATTATGCCCCTTAATATCACAAAGGCAAAAGTAGCAATCTTCATGATGATTTTGCGGTTCTCTCCAAACCATCGGTAGTCCAAAAGGAAGGCTTTTTCTATTCCCTTTGGTCCAATGTCTTAAACCTTCTTCACATACCTTACAAACAACGTGCGGTGCCAAATCTTTATCTTGATCTCCTAATTTGATTTTGAAATAAGCATAAAATGCATTTTTCACAAATTCACCAATTGGTCTCTTAAACTTTTTCAAGACGAAATATCCACAAATATAACAGAAATCATCTGGTTTGTTTTTTCAACACCGGCTAGACATATTTTTAAGCAATGTTTATTTATCAAATACCACGCACAACACTAAAGACAAATTAATTTTACTTGTTTACTGATCGACACTCAGAACTATAATGAAGTAAATGACATTAAAATATACATTTTGTTTGGAGTGATAAACTTGAAATCCTTCTTCGCAGTACTAATAAAGTGAAAGCATAATAAATAGGATTTAGCAGGTAAAAATTCCCGGAAATCTTGTTCAAAATTAATACATGTAATAAAAGATTTACATCAGGTAATGAGAGCCTATTTAACAAATTTCTTTAAAACCACAACAGAAAATCATTTTTGGGTTAATACCTAGAATTTGAAGTAGTACATTCATTTTAAAATGTATTAAAACGCCTATTATAAGACTTTTTTATATTTTTTTCTTTTTCTTTTGTGCAAAAAAAATCTGTGGGTGGTAGAGACCAACTGTATTTTAATTAGTTATTGCTTTATAAAAATTGAGCTTAACAAACAAAAATCACGCCATCACAAATTTTATGCAGGCCTGTGTTATTAATTTCCAAACATACATGTTCAAGTAAATGTAATATTCTTTTCGGATTTTTAAGAAATGCTCCTGAAAGTATACAAGTGTCCCGTATCGTTATGTTCAAATTTTAGGCGTGTAAAGTAGAATTCATTTCAAGTAACAAAAACGCGTAACTTGTGTATCCATTTTTATTTGTTTCAAAGTTACAGATCTATGAATGTGATTGTCAGATCATGAAAAAAAATGTAATCCTAAAGTCAATACAAACTGATTTTATTTAAAAAAGTTATACGATTCAATAACAGGCCTGTGATTGTTAACGTCGCATAATAAAATGTTATCCTAAAATAAATAAACACGTGTCGTAGTGCATATAGTAATTTCTTGGAGATCTACAAAAAAGAGTACTGGAAATTGATTTATGATAAAGAAGGTTCTTACTTATTTCGTAAGTGCTGAACCATGAATATCATACAATAAACAAATGTTCAGGCCATAATAATTGATTTTTATAATATATTTTTAAAGGCGTAATGAATATTTGAAAAAATCGGATGTTTTGAATATCGAAAGAAGGGGATTTCTCCTACCTTAAATTGAGGCTGGATTCGTGTAAGGCAAGCATTGGTTTCAAACTGAAATTGTGCCTCGCTGCAGTTTGGATACTGCTGGTTAGTTGGCGCCACGATCGAATTTGTAATTAATTTTTAAATATTATTTATTTATGTTCTTGTAATTGACAGTATTTTTCGCAGATTGAATAACAGTTATAATAATTGGTTTTTAAAATATATTTTTAAAGGCGCAATTTGGTATAAATGCAATTTGAAAAAATCGGATGTTTTGAATTTCGAATAAAGCGATTCTCCCTACGTCAAATTGAAGCTGGATTCGTGTATGGCAAGTCATTGGCTGCAAACTAGAATGTGCCTCGCTGCAGTTTGGACAGTGCTGGTTAGACGGCGCCACGGTCGAATTTGTATATTAATTTTTAAATATTATTAATTATATTCTCATGAATGAATTTTTCGCAAATCGAATAACAGTTATAATACAATTATTTATTATATTCTGAAACAGTAATAAAAAAAACACCCTAACCACAATATATATCAATAAATACTATATACGTATTTCGTCAACTAAGTTGCCATCTTCAGTAGAATAACCTTAAAAAGTGAAAAATGTTAAACGTAGCGTTTTTGGCTAAGGTAAACCTTAGAATATATGCTCTTCACCAAATCTGTTAACGTTGCATTTTTTAATAAAGGAATACATTACGTTTCAGTTCATACAACAGCTTATTAGTGAGTGGACACGTTTTCTTTATTCAAAATGCCTTACCGATTTTCTTCTCAAGAGTATGCGGACATGCATTTTGTGTATGGCTACTGTAACGGCAGTGCACGTCAAGCAGTTATTGAATACCGACATCGGTTTCCCGATAGGCGCATTCCTCATTACAGAACGTTTCTGGAAGTACACAGACAATTTCGGGAATGCGGACTGCGTGATTATCTTTTCGACCGAAGAGTAAATTTGCCAGCAGACTTAGAGGAAGAAGCAGTAGCTATTGTTACAAGGGATCCAACACTCAGTGTACGTCGAATTGCTAGACAACTAGGAGTGCTACGAACGACACTTTGGCGAATTTTAAAACGTTAGGGCTTATATCCATATCATTATCGCAGGGGACACGGTTTGCTTGAGGCAGACCACCATGCTCGTCTAGTTTATTCTACCTGGATATTAAGACAGTCACGGCTTCATTTTAATTTCTGCAGAACAGTCCTCTGGACAGCTGAATCTACGTTCATGAGAACTGGTGTTACAAATCTGAGAAATCTGCACAGGTGGTCATCAGAAAATCCCAAAGCTATACGCCCATCTAAATTTCAACATGAATTTTCTATTAACGTTTAGGCGGCCTTAATCGATGACTTGTTGATTGGTCCTGTCGTTCTTTCTGGTAGGTTAAATGCGGACAATTACCTTCAATTTCTTATTGACGAACTGCCAGGTCTTTTAGAGGATGTCCCACCGAATGTTCGACGAGACATGCGGCTTCACATGGATGAGGCACCAGCACATTTCGGAATTGCTGTCCGAAATTGGGTTAACGTCAATTATCCAAGATGGATTGGTCGAGGTGGTCCTGTTGCATGGCCACCCAGATCACCCGATCTTAATCCCCTTGACTTTTATTTATGGGGGTACATGAAAAATTTAGGCCACGTGCAAGTTTCAAACACAAGAGAAGAGTTGTTGGATCGTATTCACCTGGCTGCCGAGCAAATCCGACAAAACAAGTATGAAATTCGGATAAGTACTTCTTCTGTTGTGGTGGACATTTCGTAAATATTATTAATTGAACTTTTTTAAATAAAATCAATTTTTATTGACTTTAGGATTACATTTTTTTCATGATCTGACAATCACATTCATAGATCTGTAACTTTGAAACAAATAAAAATGGATATACAAGTTTTGCGTTTTTGTTACTTGAAATGAAGTCTACTTTACAGTCCTAAAATTTGAACATCACGATACGGGACACCGTGTATATGTATTATACATTTAAACCAATCAAGATTATCAGAGTATTTTTTAGAAAAATTCTGATCTCTTATTTTATATACTTAACACGATTTTGACAACATAATATGCTTTAAATTGATGTAATATAAGACATTAATTCCTCAAAATTTTTCTTTAGAATTTTAGTTATTTTCTACTCGTTATTAACCGAGATTTTAGCAATCTTTCAAGTTTCTCAAATTAACTAAAATCACTAGAATTTTCCGTCATGATACTTTCATAATCCTTGTGTTCAAAAATTCCATTTTCATGTCTTCAAGTATTCATTTTTAGCTTATAACACAGCTTCTTAATTGTATGAATCTTATAAGCCATAATCATAATATGATCTGTAATGATTAATGCTTTTTATTGGCTTCTATTTCAGAAAATTTTCTTTTGAATTTTTAGCGTTTTTTGTACTCATTATATTCACCGAGATTTGGCCAATCTCCCAACTTCATCAAATTAACTGGATCAGTTGTCCTACATAAATTTTCCGTCGTGTAACTATCATAATCCTTGTTTTGTTCACAAGTTACAATTCCATTTCTTCAATAATTGCTTTTAGCTCATAATATGGCTTCTTAATTCATTAATCTTATAATCTGATCTGCAAACATTAGGGTTTCATATTGTCTTCTGTATGCGTCTATATATTCAATAAAATCGTAACAATTTTTTATCAATACATCTTATCTTTCTTTCCTTTTGCTTACGAGGACGGGTTGATTAATTTGCGCGATGATATACAGTGTACTCTCTCCTTACGGACACCTCTCTTAAGCGGACACCTCACATAAACGGACACTTTTTGCAGTACCAAAAGATTACTTAGGGATTTTTAAAATTTTTCTCTCTTGAGCGGACAACCCTCCCATAACCGGACAGCTTACAACACTGTAACACTGTTTTTCCGTTTACTCTTCTTCATATTCGTACAGATGTTGCTTATTGAATAATACGTGTATGTACAAAGGGGAATTCCCTAAATACGCACAGATTGTTGTTTTGAATGTAGTACGTAAATACATAGTACATTTATAGATTCTTATTGTATACATACTTGAATCGCTATGCCTAAAGCAGTGTTGACTATTAAAGACAAAGTTAATGTCATTGAAATTCAAAAAAATGAGAAACTTAGTGTACGCGAGTTAGCAAAGAAATGTAAGATCAGTAAAACTCAAGCTGCCTGCATGTATCATCAAAAACAGAGACCAAATTTTAAGATTGTGGGACACTGATGTCAATCCGGATAGAAAAAGGAGTATGCTGAACGTCAAAGGCGTTAACATTGATAAATTGTGCTACGAATGGTTTGTGAAGGCTCGAAATAAATGTATTCCTCTCTTGGGCACACTTATCAGGAGCAAGGCTAAAGAAATTGCAGATAAATTGAATTACGCAGATTTTAGTGCATCATCTGGCCGGCTGGAAAGGTTCAAAAAACGGCATAACATAACCTTCCGTGCCATTTCTGGAGAAGCCGCTAGTGTAAACCAAGATGATGTCAAAAGTTTTACTGAAAAAGTGCCATCTTTGATTCAAGGATAAGATTCACGAGATATTTATAATGCGGATGAGATTGGATTGTTTTTTCGGGCATTACCCGATAAAACATTTGCATTAAAAGGTGAAAAATGCACTGGTGGAAAAATGGCTAAGGATAGGCTAACGATTTTGCACTGCGTCAATATGGCTGGAGAAAAGGAACCCCTTTTTGTTATTGGGAAAGCTGCAAAACTTCGGGCGTTTCGCAATATTAATTTGAACAATTTACCAGTTACGTGGCGATCAAACAAAAAGACTTGGATGACGTTTGATTTGATGACTGATTTTCTAGCGCAGTTCGATAGAAAAATGCAACTTCAAGAACGGAACGTCCTGCTATTTTTAGACAATGCGGCCTCTCATCCTCGCGATCTTAAATTGACAAATGTGAAAGTTAGTTTTCTTCCGGCAAACACAACAGCATTTTGTCAGCCCCTGGATCAAGGCGTTATAAAAAACTTTAAGTTTTTGTACAAATAGTTATTTAAAAAAAATATTTTGCTGCAGATGAAAGACGCAAATTATGCTTTGGATTTATCAAAATCAATAAATTTGTTAGATGTCGTTTATTTCATACACAAAGTGTGGGAGAAGGAGGCTCCCCAGACAATAAAACATTGTTTCAGGAAATCTGGTTTTGAGAAAACAGATATCCTAAATGACGATAGCGGTCGGACAGCAGAAGATGAGCTTCCACTATCAGCACTTGCTCAGTTCTCCAATATTATTAATCAAGTTCAGAGCCAAATCCAAATTTACGTCGAAGACTATATTAATTTAGATAATGAAGTCTTCATTAATGATAAAGATGTGGAAAACATTAATACTGAAATGTTAATTGCTTCCCAAGAAACGTTCGCCAACTCGTCTGAAGATGAGCTAGAAAGTCAAATTGAAGACAAGTTAACTTCCTATAAAGAGGCTTATTTAGCTATAAGAAAACTAAAGGCTTTTTCTTTGTATCACAGCGACCTTAAGGTATTCAATTGCTTACTGATCTTCAAATACATCTCCAAGATAATGAAATTAAAGGAAAAACGCGCCAAGCTAAAATTTCTGACTTTTTTAAATCTATTTGAATACCTTGCATAACAAATTTTGTTTTTTTTTACTTCTCGCAAAAATGTTAATGAAAATTCTGTTTACTTTATCTAATATTTATATGTTCTTGTTTTGGAAATAAAATTGTTTAAAGATAAATATATTACAAATTATTATTTACTCTTTTTGTACTTTTCTCATAAGCGGACACTTCTCATAAGCGGACAAATTTTTCAGTCCCATGGCTGTCCCCTTAAGAGAGAGTAGACTGTAGTAACAAAGGAATAATAAACTTTATTTTTATACATAATCTCTTGCTAATTCGATACATTTGGTCCATCTGTGTTCAAACTTCTTTATTCCGCATCGAAAGTGATTTTTTTCTAACCCTGAAAAATAATCGTCTACCGTTGAATCGTCAGCTCTTTTATGTGTGCAGAATTTTTTGCCTACGAGAAAATCTTTTAATTTAGGGAATAGATAAAAGACAGATGGTGCTAGGTTTGGTGGTGCGGTACTAATTCGAACCTCAATTCTTCAAATGTATTCAAATTATATCGGTTTTTGTTTAATATTGCAGAATGTTTAAATTTAATTAAATATATTGCAATATAATTATTACTTAATGGTGACAATAATTATAATAACAATAATAATAAGATGAGAATAATGAAGAAAAATTCTAAATTAAACTTTTAGTCACTCTCAATTAAATATCTTGCCAACAGACTTTAAAATTTTTAGATTATATACTATATTCTAATTCAGATTTTTTAAATCAATCAGTAACTATCAATAACCGTCGAAGTTATATTAATGAATTCGAAAATATATCACTGAATATATCCTCTTCCCTTGCGTTTTAGTCTGTTTTAGTTGTTTTGCCTAATTTTCATATTTATATTTTCATCACAGGGTCCCTATCAATTGTGAGTAGTTTTAATTTTTCCATTTCTATGTGTTGTCTCTCTGTTTATATATTTTGCCTTTATGCTGTTATTTTTCATATTTGTAAATTTTTATTGTGGAATAGTAAACATTTAATCTCGTCTTCCCAGAACAGCTTCAATTTCGCGTTCGGTCTTGCTAGCTTTACTTGGAATCCATGTTTACGTAGGAACTTCGCTTTCCCGTAGTATTTTCTTTCTCTGTCTTCCCTTGGGATTATTCATGTGGTGTCGTCCTGTCCTTTGCTTTCTTTCGATGTGTCCATTGAGCATGCGTCTCTGATATGCTTTTGTTTACATCGTAATATTACTGCATTGCTTTATCTGTATTTTACAGTTTGTTTACTTCTTGTTAACTGATATTCTTGTTGTTTAAGATTTTACTGGTCCAGATTTTCCGTTTGCATGGTTTATATGATTTTTCTTATTTTAAAATTACATTGGACGTCTTATGTTAATGCATCCACTTTGACAATATTATATTTACAAAAATCTAATGAATTGAAATTAAATATGGTTACTAACGTTATTACTGTGCAAAGAAAAGATATATCCTTTTGTATAATATTACTCGTGCATATAGGCTGATTCAAATTAAGTGCGCACTGTTGCTATCTCTGTTATTATTGATTCTAGAAAGTAGGTTAAATTAGCAAAGTATTAGTGATTTTAACATTGATTAGCATGCAGTTCATGAAAAAAAAATTGAATAACGCATTTTCGAGAAATTTTGAAATTTATAATTTTTTTAAATGGAGCCTGTATATATTTTTTAAAATTCTGAATGATAATGTTCTTTGTAATATAAAAGTTTCAATACACTATTGTCCTAAAACGAATAATAAAGTAGTTATAGCAGTTTCTATTTCTTTCTAAATGTTGTCATTGCTCCGCTAACTTTTGACAAAACAGATACATATTTTGTGTTTAATGTTTATTTTAACATGTTACAGCTTACAAAATTAAAATAAAAAGAAGAAAGTACATGTATAATTTATAAATACTGCTCAAAGGTGTCACCTTTCTGCTCAATACATTTTCGTGCCCGCTTCAGTACACTCTGGGTGGCTCTTAAGATTGCCCTTCTATCTAATTGGCGAAAAACTTCTCTGACCTTGTCTTGCAATTCGCGCACATTGTCGTATCGCGTTTTGTACACCTCATTTTTTAAGTATCCCCAAAGAAAAAGTCTAAAGGTGAGAGGTCAGGGGAGCGTGCGGTCATTGAATTGGACCATTTGTACCAATCCACTTTTCGGCAAAGATGGTGTCGAGGTAGGTTTGCATTAGGTGATAGTTGTGTGCAGGAGCACCGTCCTGCTGAAAGTATAAATTTTGGCGCATCAGGTAATTGGCGTTATCAAGGAAATCCTGTAGAACGTTACGAATAAATTCCAGATATCTGTGTCCATTGTAGAACAGTGGACCAACGACTACCGAACCAATTAATCCGCACCAAACGTTAAAACTAAATCGAACTTGTGCAGCATGTGGACGAACTATTAATAAATTTTCTTGAGACCAGTAGTGACTATTTTTCTTATTAAGCATGCCTCTATTTGAAAAATTTGTTTCGTCACTCCATAAAATACACTGTGCTCCATTCAAATTTTCATCACAAAAACTAACAAACCAATGACAGAAAGCTAATCTCCTGGCGGAATCTCCTGGCTGTAATGTTTGAGAGATTTTGAACTTAAAGGGGATATACTTATGCTTTTTCAAAATTCTTTGAACTGATGAATAACTTAATGCCAATTCCTTAGTAGCATCCCTAATGGAAAATTCGCGATGGGCTTCAAAATATGCTAACACTGTAATTTCTACTTCTTCGTCGACGACGATATTTTTCTTTGTTCTTTTCTTTCTAAATAAGCAATCATGCAGTCTAAACTGATTGTAAAGTTTTCGAAAGTAACGTCGATCTGGCTGCTGTCGTAAAGGATAGTGTTCAGCATTATATTCGCTAGTCCTTATTGAATTTTTACGACCTAAAATGTATGCTTCTAACATATCGCATTTCTCCAAATGAGGAAATACTATAGTGAAATATTGTCAAACACTAAGCAACGAAAGTAAAACCAAAATGTTTACAAAAATAAATAGAGAACTAATGAACACAACACAAAATAAAAATAAAAAAATTTTAATAACTAAATGTGCGAAAGATTTATATTCAGTACGTTATTGACATTTACAAAGGGCATACTATTTGTTCTGTTTAAAGTGAAAGAAGCCTACTACTGATTTTACAGAATGAAAGAGTATCTTTGACATCAACTAAATTCCACCGTAAATACTTTATTATTCGTTTTAGGAAATAGTATATTGAAACTTTTATATTACAAAGAACATTAGCATTCAGAATTTTTAAAAATATACAGGCTGTTCCATTAAAAAAAAATATAAATTTCAAAATTTCTCAAAAATGCGTTATTCAATTTTTTTTCCATGAACTGCATGCTAATCAATGATAAAAACACTAATACTTTGCTAATTTAACCTACTTTCTAGAATCAATAATAACAGAGATAGCAATAGTGCGCACTTAATTTGAATCAGCCTGTATATTATGTTTTATTAATTTACTTACATTCTAAGCGTTTAATAATCAAATTAACCTAAAATTTATTGACATAACGTTAGTTGTTTACCTATTCATTCTTGAAAATATACATCTAAAATTTCAATACTACATTAAGATATGATATACGAGGTGCATTTAAAATACACAACCTCGGTTGTTTTTTTTTTATTTTGTTTTTCCTTAATCTGGTTACGTTTAATTAATTTATACGTTATTAAATCTATTTTTAATTTTCAATGCAAAGAATTTCACAGCAATATGTGTATTTATATAATATTTACTTTAATTAATAAAATAAAGAAAAAAAATTTAAAAACCCTTTATGTATTTTATTTGTAAGACTAGAAAGCTGACAATTACGGCCACCTCTGTATACACGGTGATTCAAAGAAGTGGGAAATTTTGAAAATTAATAAAAATGATGTCATTTTAGAATACATACTGTACAATTTATTTTTTGAAGATGACATCTTTCAGGTGAGCCCCTTCACTATGCAAACATTCCTGCAGTCGCTTCGTTACTTCTTTCATGGTTTGACGTAGTATCTCAACTGGAATTTCCGCAAGTTCTCTTCAGATTTTGGCTTTCAATTCTTCAATTGTAGCAGGTCGGCTAAAGAACACTTTGGTTTTAAGGTAACCCCGCAAAAAGAAATCACATCACAGAAATCAATGTCCCCCTAAATCCCCTGATCTGTCGGCTTGTGATTTCCTTTTGTGTGGTTACATTAAAACGAAAATTTTCTTTAGTCGCCCTGTTACAATTGAAGAATTGAAAGAAGAGAAATTGCCAAAATTCCAGTTGAAATGCTATGCCAAACCTTGAACAATGCGACGAAGCGGCTCCAGAAGTGTTTGCATAGAGAAGGAGCTCACCTGAAAGATGTCATCTTCAAAAAATAAATTGTACAGTATGTATTTTAAAATGGCATCATTTTTACTATTAAATGACACAAATAATTTTTTTTAAATTTGTTTTCATGAAATTATTTAATTTTCGAAATTTCCCGTTTCTTTGAATCACCTTGTATAACGGCCATTTATATATTTATTTCTTTTTTTGTTGGTCGTTATTGACAGGTTTTACTGTGTTATTACTAGGGCTGGGCGATACCGACGTTTTCGGTATCGGGTACCGATTCCAATCGAGGTATCGATACTTACCGATGTATCGGGTCTGTGCACGGTATCGATTCTGAATACCGGAATCGGTTAAGTATCGATGCTTTGGAATCGATACCTTGGAATCAATACCTTGGAATCGATACCTTGGAATCGATACCTTGGAACCGATACCTTGGAATCGATACTTTGGAATCGATACCTTAATTCGATACCTAGAAATCAATATTCATAACCCGTTTTCTAGGTGTTGATTGTTTGATATCGGTTTCAAGAGATATAAAATTAATTTACCGATTCTACCATAACTACGGTATGAAATTTGCAATATTGTGAGATTCTTTTTGTAATAATTATAGTTATGTCAAAATAAAGATATTTGCTACACACAATAATAACATCCTTTTAAATATATATTATATAATATATATGAAAAAACCACATCCGTCCAGAAACGTGCAGATATCGATATTTCACTGTCGTTACAGATCATCAGTACACGATATTCGGACATAGACATGATTTTTATTTGTATACTTTTGTATATATATACGAATTATATTGAATTTAATTGGTGTGAGAGATGACAATTATTCAAATCTCATCTCACATGCAATTGTCGCTTAATTTGTTGCGTTGATTCTACAATCTGACAAGATTACTCCTGCCGAAGAATGTAGACGCAAACACGTCGCGACGTCAGCCATCCAGGTTGTGCGGCTAATGAAAAATGTATGAAAAAACCACATCCGTCCAGAAACGTGCAGATATCGATATTTCACTGCCGTTACAGATCATTCGTATATATACACGAAAGTATACAAATAAAAATCATGTCTATGTCCGAATATCGTGTACTGATGATCTGTAACGACAGTGAAATATCGATATCTGCACGTTTCTGGACGGATGTGGTTTTTTCATACATTTTTCATTAGCCGCACAACCTGGATGGCTGACGTCGCGACGTGTTTGCGTCTACATTCTTCGGCAGGAGTAATCTTGCCAGATTGTAGAATCAACGCAACAAATTAAGCGACAATTGCATGTAAGATGAGATTTGAATAATTGTCATCTCTCACACCAATTAAATTCAATATAATTCTTATATAATATATATAATGCATATATACTTAAAAATTCTTTACTTAAAAAGTTATTGCATCTTTTATGTACATTTAAAAAAAATGCATAAAGGTAAGCTTACCCGATACATGGCTACCCGATACATGGCTACCCGATACATCGCTACCCGATACATCGATACTTAGCGAGTACTGGAATCGGTAAAGTATCGATGCTTTAGAATCGATACCTTGCTACCCGATACATCGATACTTAGCGAGTACTGGAATCGGTAAAGTATCGATGCTTTGGAATCGATACCTTAGAATCGATACCTTCGTTACATGAGGTATTGGGTATTGGACGATGTATGGATACTTCGCCCAGCCCTAGTTATTACAATGCTTACATATTGTTATAAAGTTATAATATAATTCTACTATAGTGTATATGGTTAGTTATATTTACATTCGTTAAATTTAAACTAAGATGTAGCACCTGGTCATCAAAGACGTATTTATCGTAAAAATAGTAGTTTTAAAGTTACGTAAACTTAAATATAGCCTTAAGTCGTCTCCAAAAATTATTTTTCTTCCATTAGAATGTCACAATATCAGTACAACTGACGCTCAAATTTTTTCCAAGTAACTCGTTAGAGAAACGAAGGACATCGCCGAGTTTTCTCAATTGCGAAACAAAGACGGGTTAACCGGTGTCATTAGCAAAGCGTCACCGTAAGGATTCTCGTCCCTTCGATCAACACATTTCTATTTCTGTTGTATTTTGGCTATAGCATCGACACCAAAGTCCAAACATTCTCGCATACTTGCTGGTGTGTTTTTAGTATGTTCTATTAGTGTCAGTCTTCCTTTTCGAAAGGCCAGCCATATAATCAATGCGTAATATGTTTTGAAAAGCGTAAACAAGAATTGAAAAATAATTTGAAGAAAATTGGAAACAGATTCGTTGTAATATGGTTTCCGTGTTTGTTTTGTAGGTGACCGATTTATATCAACAGATGAAGGAACAAAGTAGCACGAACACGACGGCACCTACGAGGTCCTTGAGCAGTGCCGCTAATTTGACTTCGCTTTGCGTGGACATTTCCCCCAGCTCCAGTAATTTCTTTGAGGTAGGTAATGTATTTTTATACGAATTTTACATTTGCAATAATTTAACATTACGATTTCGAACAATTAACATAATTTCGTTCAAAAGTAAAATCATTTAAAAAAAATTACTATCCGAGTTTTGTGTGTTCAATCGCGGAATGACAAAGCGGACAAAATCAGCGGTGTCTTTGATGTCTTGGCGACCTTTAACGTATTAGACGAATTGCCAACAACAATAATAACCAGAGAGGAGAGTGAAGCGATTGAATGACCAATTCCCCCGATAAAACGTTGTGGCGGTCTCTGGTATAGTATGCATGTTATAACAGCCCCACTATTAATTTGCTCGATTGTATTCGTCGAGGAGGTGTTGCTATTTCCGTCGTTACGAATAGTACATTATGTCTATTTCTTCATAAATTCAATTCAACAGTGGCGTGTAAGACGGAATGTACATTTATATATTATTGCCATAGACTTCGTTGAAATAATCGCTTAAAAAATTATATCCGCTAATTTCCAAAGTGTATTCTCGTGTTTATATTATGTTATACATGCATATACATATATGTATTTATTGTTCTTGAGATAGTATATTTTTTATTCTCTTCTATAAGGGATTGTTTCTGGTTTAATTTTATTCAGTGTTATTTGGTAACGACGTTTAGAATTTTAAAAAATCCATTTTATATTATTTTTATTCAAAATTTGATACGCAACTCGCTTGTCAGCATTACTTTTGTTTCAGCAGTAGTTGCTGCCGGTTACCGAACCGCACATACTTACATATGCAATTAATATACAGGCTCATTCATTTTCGGCCCTCACCATGGGGATCTCTCTTATTATTGGAGATAGAGTATAGGTTTAAATTTGGCAAAGTTGTTAAATTTTGTGTTTGTTATAAATCCGTAAAGAAAATAGACCTGTGACATATGACCTTCGTTATTTAAAAAAAAAAAACGCGAAAACCCCATTTTCTTCTTTTACCTGTAGCGCCGACATTTGGCCTTGTAGAGAAAAAATAAAAACACATCCTTGCGGCTATTTCTAAACCTCTATCCAGTGGTGTACTCTAAATTTTTATACGACGTTTCGTTTCTTTCTGGCCATCATCAACTATCTAATTTCTTATAGGCGCCATATTGGATTTAGACATCTTCAGAAAGAGTTTTTTTTTCTGATTTCAACCTTGTACCACATGCTGACTATAGTTTTTGACATTAGGTTTTATTTGAAAGAATAAATTATAAGATTAAATAAGGTAGGTAGCCTTTGGAATTTCAATCTGTCAAACATTTCATTTATTGTTCATTAATAATACAAAAATGTCATACACTAACGAAGAGAAACGAGATATGATAAGTATTTTTTATTCTTCGAAACAAAATTCAACAGTAGCGAGTACAAGATAACAAAAACATTAATAAAAATACATAGAAAAGTAAACAATAAACAATTACAGTAAATGTTCAATTATCTGGCCATCTTCGGTAATGCACAATTGGGCACGACTTCTGGCATTTTGTACTGCCCTTTGTGTAGTTCTTCTGGGAACTGCATCGAAGGTCTGTCTCGTAATTCTTCAATGTTTTGTGGCGCATCTACTTTATAAATATTATTTTTAACATATCCCCATAAAAAAAAATCTAGCGGACTTAAATCAGGTGATCTCGCAGGCCATTCAACAACTCCCCTATTTCCAATCCAACGGTTTGCAAACTCTTTATTTAAGAAATTTCTAACAACAGCTGCATTGTGTGCTGGTGCGCCATATTGTTGTCACCATAAATATTGTAATTGATTTAATGGGATATTGTCGTCAAGATAGTCAGATACGTATCTACGTAAAATGTTTAAATATCTTTCTCCATTTAAATGTTCTTCATACATAACTGGTCCTAAGAGACGATTTGCCAAAATACCCATCCAAACGTTTATTCCAAAACGATGTTGTGGTCTTCTAGCCCTGTTTTGTCGGGGATTTTGTACTGCCCAATAGTGCTCCGTATTTCTGTTGAACATTCCAGAATTTGTAAATTTTGTTTCATCTGACCAGATGATTTTGCTTAAAAAATTTTCGTCATTTTCTATCCTTCCCATTAACCAATTACAATATTCTAGCCTTCTCAAATTATCTCCAGGCAGTAAAGAGTGACTAACATGGATCCTGTATGGTTTAAACCTACTTTTATGTAAAGTTCTCCAAACTCTGGACTTGCACAAATTTAATTGTGATGCTACTTCGCGTGTAGAAATTGATGGATTATTATTTATCTATAAAAATACAAGATTAACATGAAATTTGAAAACACGCTTTTAATTTACCATTTGTAAAATATCTTGTCGATTTTCATTTAAATTCCTGTTGTCTTGACCATTACGCGGCTTAGTAAACGATCCATTCTCGACCAAATTTCTGTCGAGATCTAGAAAAATGGTACGACGAGGCTGTTGTCGTTCTGGATATAATTGTAGATATCTTGTACTCGCTACTGTTGAATTTCGGTTCGAAGAATAAAAAATAGTTATCATATCTCGTTTCTCTTCGTTAGTGTATGACATTTTTGTATTATTAATGAACAATAAATGAAATGTTTGACAGATTGAAATTCCATGGCTACCTTATTTAATCTTATAATTTATTCTTTCAAATAAAACCTAATGTCAAAAACTTTAGTCAGCATGTGGTACATGGTTGAAATCAGAAAAAAAAACTCTTTCCGAAGATGTCTAAATCCAATATGGCGCCTATAAGAAATTAGATAGTTGATGATGGCCAGAAAGAAACGAAACGTCGTATAAAAATTTAGAGTACACCACTGGATAGAGGTTTAGAAATGACCACAAGGATGTGTATTTATATTTTCTCTACAAGGTCAAATGTCGGTGCTACAGATAAATGAAGAAAATGGGGTTTTCGCGTTTTTTTTTTAATAACGAAGGTCATTTGTCACAGGTCTATTTTCTTTACGGATTTATAACAAACACAAAATTTAACAACTTTGCCAAATTTAAACCTATACTCTATCTCCAATAATAAGCGAGATCCCCATCGTGAGGGCCGAAAATGAATCAGCCTGTATATCTGTTAATGCACAACAGAGCGATTGTATAGTTTATTTCAAATTATAAGAATATAACTTTGAACTGCTCTAATGCTTTTATTGCACCACCTTCTGTGATGATAATTATTATACCTGGTCTCCTTATTGAAGGGGTACGGTTTACCTATTTGCAACGTATGAATCTAGGGGCCGTATTGACTATAAATTAGGGCCCTATAATATAATAATAAAACGCTGTTAATTTCAAGTATATAATAAAAAATATCTGTACATTGGGTTTATATACAAAGAAAAAATTACAAATCGTGTGACAACATGTGTAGTGGATACATATAGATATATAAAGCTAATTTATTTGTAATACACAATAAAATTTTGATGTGTCACCGCATTTCATAAATCATCTGTGATTGAGTCGTCTTACAAATCGGTGTCTGTGTCTGAATCGTATTGCAAATTTATAATCAAAGGTGCTACTATTTTGTACATGCGCATATATTCGTCCTCTTTTGCTATTGCGTGTTTAACAGCATTTTTCCAATTTACAGCAGTTATATGTTCCATAGCATTTTTTATGTGTGTTACACTGCTTTAACTAAATTTCGGTGTTTGATTTGTTCGTCTTATGGTATTTTTCAGTTGGGCCCATATCAATTCAATGGGTTTGAAAATACAATGGTATGGTGGTAAACGCAAAATTGTATGTCCTGCTTTTTTGGCTCTGTTATCCGCATAATAATCCTTTAAATATTCTTTTGTCTTCATCACCTCTATTAATTGGTATTTTGTATAATGATCCTCAAAATATAAATCATTTGCTTCTAAAAATGTTTTAATATCTTTCTTATTATTACATATTGTAGGAACTTTGGTTTGCTGTCGAGAATGATACGGAGCGTTGTCCATCACTATCACACTATCTTTTGGAAAATTTGGCAGCAAAGTGTCACAAAACCATTCTTCAAATAAAGATGAGGTCATATCTTCATGGTAATCTAAACTTGAGGATTTAACATTTTTGGCAGATAATAGCGGCTGTCCGATCCATCCTTTTTCTGACCCAGCATGAAGAATGATTATTCTCTTCCCTCTCGAAACCGGCGCGTCCAACTGACACATACTTGAAATATCCACCCAACCTTTGCAAATTGTGTCATGGGTGTCATACCACGTCTCGTCTCAATAACATATGAATCGTCCTTCCTGTCTATACCTTCTAATTGCCGTTAAGTATTCATATCGAAGTTTCTGTAACCTCGGGCTTTCCATAATTGTGCGACGTTTGTCTATAGTGCCAAACTTAAAACCAGCTTTCCTTAGCGTCTGCCACAAAGTTGCTTTAGAACACTAAATATTTATAGGCTCATCACTGATTCTTTTATGTAAGCAGTCAAGTGTAGATACAACATTTCCTCTGTAGAAGGAATATACTTGCTGCCTAATAGTATCAATTTCATACTCTTCAATTTTTCTCGGTGCTCCTTTGTCACTTCCTTGCTTTCGAGGCCCTGCGTTATTCTTAATTATTTTAGATATTATTCCAAAAGGCACCTTGGTTAATTGCGACGTTCGTTGAATGTTCTGAGTTTGTAGTTCGTTATTTTCTTCCATCAGGGTATGATAGACATTGAAAATTATCTGTTTTGTATCTTCTGATATATGCTTTCGCTGTCGTGCTCCAACATGTTCGTTAAGTAAAGAGAGAAAAATCAAATATGTATACAGCAGTAAAGATTAACAATAAATGATAAATAGACTCAATATTAGATGTAATATATGCCAACTCTCCTAACTATATTTACTTAAATTTAGTTTAATAAATATAAGCACTTATTTCATCTAAATTGTAATTTAATGAGTATTTAACTATATACCGGGTGTATTATGAAAAACCTTTGGGGCTGTAGCTTCCTTATATTTTATCTGATTTTAATGAATGATATATCAAACTAAATCGTTTTTAAAGCACTGTAACCTGTTTTAAAAAAAAAAAAATATTTTGGCATTTCGTTTTTGACAGACAGTATGTAGTAAATTTTTTTTTTTAAATTGTACTACATATTTTTTTTTACTTATTCTAATAAACATTTATTTCCTGAAGACACCACCATTAAATTGAGTGGCAAATTTATTATTATTAAAAAAAACTACCAAATTTACAGAAATCAAGCTATCATATATTTTAATGAATCAAATGTTCGAAATTGGCCCCATTTTGTTCCAGACACATTTGACACCTTCTATTAACTCCAACTGCTGCGTTTAAAATAAGATTTGGTGGTATTTCATGACATACTTGTACTATCCTTCTTACTAAATCATCTCTGGTATCAGGTGGAGTCAAATAGACATGATCTTGATTGTAAGACCACAGAAAGAAATCCAGTGGATTCAGATCTGGCGATCTAGCAGGCCGTCGAATAGGTCCGTAAGTGCCCATCCATCTGACGCCAAAATAATTATTTAGAAAATCAGTATTCATTCGTGCATTATGGGGTGTGGCACCGTCCTCTTGGAACACCACCCTGTTTAACTCAGCAAGTAGCAACTCATCTAAATAATCGCCTAATTCATTGCGTGACAAATTATTATACTTTTCTTGGTTTAGATTACCCTCCACAAAAAAAGGCCCTACTACTCTATCGCCTAAAATGCCACACCATACATTTACAATGAACCGATTTTGAAAATTGTGTTGCATCACAACATGGTTATTTTCAGTGCTCCAATGGCGATGATTATTTCTGTTTAATACACCATTTTTCCCAAAAGTGCATTCATCTGACCACAACACACGACGATAAAAAATTGGATCTTCCCTTAGTTTATTCATGAAAACCGTGCAGAATTGAACCCTTCGTTCAGGGTCGTTTTCACCGAGAGCATGCACCTTCCGTGGTTTATAAGGAAAGAACTTGTGCTTCTTCAGAATGTACTGAACTGTAGAATGTGATACTTGCATGTAGTGAGCAATTTCTCGCGTAGACATATTAGGGTTTTCTTCCACATAGAGCAAGACACTTAATTCTAAATTTTGATCTTGAATTACACGTGCGTTTATTTTCGGTTTTTTGAATGATCCAAAATTTCGTAAATTTCGCACGAGCCTTCCAAACTTATCGGCACTTGGACGCAGTCTGTCAGGAAAACGATTTCCATAAAGTCGCAAAGCAGCTGCAGAAATTGTTCCGCATCCAAAATATGCTTGAATCGCATCCACACATTCGCCATTATCCATTTCAATAACAAAATTTAGAAATAAATCGTTGAAAATATTATAATGAATGTGTGACTGACAGATGTCACAGCTCTCTTCGAAAATTTGGAATGCACTTTTATCGTTCAATCGTTCAATATGACTGCTTGATTTTTAAATTTTTAAAATAAACACTGTAAATGTTGTTGTTGACCCACCCTTCGTTGAGGGTCGTTTTCACCGAGAGCATGCACCTTCCGTGGTTTATAAGGAAAGAACTTGTGCTTCTTCAGAATGTACTGAACTGTAGAATGTGATACCTGCATGTAGTGAGCAATTTCTCGCGTAGACATATTAGGGTTTTCTTCCACATAGAGCAAGACACTTAATTCTAAATTTTGATCTTGAATTACACGTGCGTTTATTTTCGGTTTTTTGAATGATCCAAAATTTCGTAAATTTCGCACGAGCCTTCCAAACTTATCGGCACTTGGACGCAGTCTGTCAGGAAAACGATTTCCATAAAGTCGCAAAGCAGCTGCAGAAATTGTTCCGCATCCAAAATATGCTTGAATCACATCCACACATTCGCCATTATCCATTTCAATAACAAAATTTAGAAATAAATCGTTGAAAATATTATAATGAATGTGTGACTGACAGATGTCACAGCTCTCTTCGAAAATTTGGAATGCACTTTTATCGTTCAATCGTTCAATATGACTGCTTGATTTTTAAATTTTTAAAATAAACACTGTAAATGTTGTTGTTGACCCACCGCTCACTGATCTGATAACATTGGTTTGTAATCCTTTATGGGCTATATAGTATTGAATGTAAGTGATTTTAAAAGGTACACACATTTGCTGGTAATAAAAGGAAATAGAGTATTTAAAATGCATTTAAGAAATCTCTGTGTTCGGAAAAACCAGAATAAATCGAACTAAAAAAAAAACTACAATTTCTCGTTTTTTTTTCATACAAGGATATCGTTGTTTACAGTTTCATATTCAGAAAAAGTAATATATTTGAATAAGGAAAAAAAATATAGTGCAATTTAAAAAAACACAGTTTGCAGCTGTCTGTCAAAAACAAAGTGTAAAAGAAAATTCAAAGCGGATCACGTTACAGTGTTTTTAAAACGATTTAGTTCGACGTATAATTTATTACATTCGGATAAAAAATAAAAAAGTTACAGCACGAAAGGTTTTTCATAATACACCCGATATAATAACTATATATTCAAATTAACAACTGTTGGTACTTATATTATTATTAAATTTTATTTCATCAAAATTGCAGTAATTACAATTTACTTAAATTTTGTCATTACGGACAGCAGTTTGTTTGGGTAAAAGATAATCGTATTGAGCGGCCAGGTAATTATTGCCGCAGGTGGTGAAATGAAAGCATTAGAGCCGTTCAAAGTTATATTCTTATAATTTGAAATAAACTATACTCTGTTGTGTATTGACAGATATATATTAACTGCATATGTATGTATGTGCCACTTATGCAGTGCCTACACGTATCAAATTGTTCGAAACTCACGGATCGCTTACAGAAACAAACCTATTGCGAATACAAGGCAGACGCCTATGGTCTATGAATCATCAATCGCTCGAGTCCGCTCTCTGCTAATAACATATAAAATAATAATATGGCATGACCATATTCCATACTTTAGGAATTATTATGTCACATCAGCTAATATAATTTAAACAATTTTTTTAATTTTATATTTGATCTTTGAACAGAGTTTTAACTTCTGTGCAGAAAATCTTTAAATTTAAAATTACCTGACATGCGTCACTTAATAAAGAAATTAAAAAAAACTATTTGCTTTGTATAAGTTGAGATTATGTGCAGAGAAAACAAGGAAAAAAATTACTGAAAACTTGATTAAAAACAACAAAACTACGTTGTAAAAAATGCTAAATTTTTCTAGGCATCAAACAAACTTATTTATTTATTTAAATTTTTTGTAAACTTGTACTTGAGAAAACCAGTTCGGATTCAATCTACGAAAAATTTTGTTTGCTTAAGTTATCTTACGTATCTGTGAATTATTCCCCAATTTAGAATAAATAGGAAAACGGACATTGGTAATATGTATATTATATATTAATCTATTAAATTACCAGTTTGGCCTTGATGTTAGCAGGTTCTTAGTGAGTGAACGGACACATTTTAGAATATCTAAAGTTTTTTTTCATGAAAAATTGCGAAACGCAAGTATAGTATTTCCTGTAAGTTTACACGCAAATTTGAGCAATTGCTGATTGTAATTTTTTTATTTTAAAACTAGCCTATCATTCATAACCTCATTCAAAGTTACTTAATCCAACAGTTATATATACAAAGCGCCGTAGATTTTCGATCTATCAATGATGTAAAAATATACATATAAACAATGACCTCTATTATCGAGAAGTGTCGAGGTATTTTTATTAATTGTGCATTCCTTTCTACAAATTTACACAAGTGCTTCTGATTTTCAGCTACCTCCTTGTAGTTCATTTTATATTATAACGACCCGATTTACTGAGATCGAGGCAGGTATATAAAACCTTTTTAATCCCCTTGAGATGCCGATCGGTCACAATTATCTTGCAGAGACGAATTTAGCTCGTTTATAGCATACTAAGTATTCTGTTTTTGATGTGTAGGTGTTATCAAATATTTATACACATTATTTACACATGAAATATACAAATGACCCGTATCGTTACGTTCAAATTTTAGGAGTGTAAAGTAGACTTCATTTCAAGTAACAGAAACGCAAAACTTGTACATATATCCATTTTTATTTCTTTCAAAGTTACAGATCTATGAATGTGATTGTCAGATCATGAAAAAAAATGTAATCCTAAAGTCAATACAAACTGATTTTATTTAAAAAAAGCTATACGATTCAATAACAGGCCTGTGATTGTTAACGTCGCATAATAAAATGTTATCCTAAAATAAATAAACACGTGTCGTAGTGCATACAGCAATTTCTTGGAGATCTACAAAAAAAAGTACTGGAAATTTATTTATGATAAAGAAGGTACTTACTTATTTCGTAAGTGCTGAACTATGAATATCATACAATAAACAAATGTTCAAATGACTGTTAACGTTGCATTTTTTTAAATAAAGGATTGCATTACGTTTCAGTTCATATAACAGCTTATTAGTGAGTGGACACGTTTTCTTTATTCAAAATGCCTTACCGATTTTATTCTCAAGAGTATGCGCACATGCATTTTGTGTATGGCTACTGTAACGGCAGTGCACGTCAAGCAGTTATTGAATACCGACATCGGTTTCCCGATGGGCGCATTCCTCATTACAGAACGTTTCTGGAAGTACACAGATAATTTCGGGAATGCGGACTGTGTGATTATCTTTTCGACCGAGGAGTAAATTTGCCAACAGACTTAGAGGAAGAAGCAGTAGCTATTGTTACAAGGGATCCAACTCTCTGTGTACGTCGAATCGCTAGACAACTAGGAGTACCCCGAACGACAGATTGGCGAATTTTAAAACGTGAGGGCTTATATCCATACCACTATCGCAGGGGACACGGTTTGCTTGAGGCAGACCACTATGCTCGTCTAATTTATTCTACCTGGATATTAAGACAGTCACGGCTTCATTTTAATTTCTGCAGAACAGTCCTCTGGACAGATGAATCTACGTTCACGAGAAGTGGTGTTACAAATCTGAGAAACCTGCACAGGTGGTTATCAGAGAATCCCAAAGTTATACGCCCATCTAAATTTCAACATGAATTTTCTATTAACGTTTGGGCGGCCCTAATCGATGACTTGTTAATTGGCTCTGTCGTACTTCCTGGGAGGTTAATTGCGGACAATTACCTTCAATTTCTTATTGACGAACTGCCACGTCTTTTAGAGGATGTCCCTCTGAATGTTCGACGAGACATGTGGTTTCACATGGATGGGGCACCACCACATTTCGGAATTGCTGTCCGAAATTGGGTTAACGTCAATTATCCAAGATGGATTGGTCAAGGTGGTCTTGTTGCATGGCCACCCAGATCACCCGATCTTAATCCCCTTGACTTTTATTTATGGGGGTACATGAAAAATTTAGTCTACGCACAAGTTTCGAACACAAGAGAAGAGTTGTTGGATCGTATTCACCTGGCTGCCGAGCAAATCCGACAAAACAAGTATAAAATTCGGAGTTGGCTTCTTCTGTTGGCTTACGGGCACAAGCCTGCATTCAACAAGGAGGTGGACATTTCGAAAATATTATTAATTGAACTTTTTTAAATAAAATCAGTTTTTATTGACTTTAAGATTGCATTTTTTTTCATGATCTGACAATCACTTCATAGAGCTGTAACTTTGAAAGAAATAAAAATGGTTATACAAGTTTTGCGTTTTTTGTTACTTGAAATGAGGTCTACTTTACACTCCTAAAATTTGAACATAACGATACGGGACACTTGTATAAAATTGGAAATAAAATAAATTATTCAAATGTTTCCTTTATATATTTAAAACTGGAAATCTTGGAAAGACGTTACATTATAGTTTTGCAGCATACTCATAATTGATGATAGATTATTTTTTTATTATATTGAGAATTATTGTACTTATTATTAAAATTACTTGTTCCCGAGAAAATGTTAAATGGAAGTAATTTCCAAAGGAAAATGATATTTTTCTGTTTGCGTCCCACATCTCATTATAAACCTGTTCATATTTCATTATTTCGATTTTAAAATTTTACATTCTGTTATCATTTGTTTTTAATTTTTTTAAGGTTTTGTACATTGGAAAAATTAAAGTTTGGAACAAGAAAGTCCCCGATACCTTTATAGATGATGCATTGGAAAAATTCAAATTGCATGATTTGGAAAAGTCTAGGACAAAAATAGACAAGTTGAAGAATGAAAATTTGCGCAGAGGTTCTGTGGTAAGTTTAGAGTGTAATATGTATTTAAGAAAAAATAAATTTGAATTTTTTGTTTCAATATCTATTTTGTCAAGTTGATTTTGAAGGTTTACTGTTATTTTTGGATTACTTATCTGAGGTTTTGTTTTAATTTCCTGTACAATGTTCTGTGCTTCTCGGGTGGTTAGTTATTTTGGGCGCCCTGTACTTTTGTAGGCGTGAAATTAATTGTTCACCGTATTGTTCTCGTAATAATGCCTTGGTTTCACATGTGTAGCAAGTAACACCGTCTTGTCTCACAGTTACGTTCCGGCCGGTCTTATTTTGAAGAAATATGAACCGACGACTCGACCACCCCATAAACCACATCAAACCATTATTTTGTCTGGATGTAATGGGAACTCTTGAACCTCTTCGGGTTACTCTTTATTCAGTCTATGCTTTTAAACCAAGATCTTTACGTAAAATACGCCAAGTTACGACAAGCCAAGCTGTTGAGAATGGCGCCGAATCGATTTATCACGGTCATCGCGTACACTCTTAGCTACCGACGCTATGTCTTGTTCACTACGTGCTGGATGTTGTCTATTTGGTCGCGTATTATCCATTAATGAAAATTAGGTTGTGACATTCGTAATTTCTTATTTTTATTTTATATTCTTATCGTTGTGCCCCGGTATATTATTTTTCATTTGCGAGTTTAATTTCATTTAACGCGTAATGTATCGCCCTCTGATTTTTATATTTTGTAACCGTATCGCCACCCGGATGCCATTTCCGGATTGCATTTCGGCGTGTAGATTCATTTATACAGAGGTCGTTATCGAAACCAGTTCGCAGTAGTAGTGTGTCTTTTCGTATAGAGGAAGTTTAGTTTTCGCGAAATCTACGACATTTTGAATTTTAGTCGCCTATGCGGATCCTATCGTAGAACGTGAAATATCAATAAATTTGCCGTATAGCGACTTCGAAGTTTGAGAAGCTTGTAAGGGGAAAACACCCTTTCCGGCAAGTATAGTTTCTATTTGGCGGCATTTTTTATACGGACTTAATTACAACTCTGCGAAGACAAGAATTCTAGACATCCAACAGATTGAAACTGCAACTACCAATGAATTTGATTCTCCAGTGTTAATTATTGGAGAAGTAGACGAAATCTATACCGGCCTGTGGGCAATTTCCTGTGAACGTAGCGAAGAAACAGACGTAACTCGTATGAATTTTCTTAAATGCTATAATATTTGTTATTTCTAGAACTTATTTAACGTTTTGAAGTTTAATTACTCATAATTACCTAACTTTTGACTTAATAATAATAAATTACCTATTTAATCTATAATTTTATTAACGTTTCGAATTAAATATTCATACATATTCGGAGGAATTGTGTAACGTAATATATTTTTGTAAGATGTTTGAAATGTAATTACTATCGAATTCAATTTATATTCAGCTGTGGTGGTTAATGATTTTATTTTTAACGTAATATTATTCTTGTTACTGTATTTGAATTTATTATAAATTTCTATTAATTTTGGTACATTAATTTTAATAAAGTAAAATTTCTTATTGCGTTGGTCGTTGTCATATTAAAAACTTAACTTCTTTTTTTTTCTTGCACAGCTGCTGTCTGTGTGAATATTGCGAGACTCTTAAAAAAACTTTACGATCTAGCGCATGTGCACTGACGATAAATCATTAGAATGCAAAAAGTATATTTGGTAAAAATTTTAGTTAGGCGTAATTGCCAACGTGTCGTCCGCTGTTGCAAGGGACATCTTCAGGGCTGTACGTAGATGTTTGTCGATTCGCAGTAGCATAAAGAATTCTTTAAGTTACTGCGAATCGACGAACATCTACGTACGGCCCTGAAGATGTCCGTTGTAACAGGGGACGAAACATTGGCACGCCTAACCAACGCGGTTCCAACAACTTTTTTAAACACAAATTTAATATTAATTAACAACTCCATTTCAAAATTATTAAAATGCTATACTGAAATAATAATTGGTGTACGATTACTTTTGGGACTGACTGTATATAACAATATGTTTCATCCATCGAATCCAGCCATAAATCCGTGGTTTTAAATTATTATTGTCACAAATTACTTAATGAATATTTGCCAAAATCATAATGGTATAGATTTTTAAAAATAAATTTATTTTTTACTTTTTCAATTTTCATTAATTTTGTGTACCTTATTTCACGGTTCGATTTTCCAAATTACACCTTGTAAAGACGCACTGTTTTTAAATAATTATAGTGTACATTTTTTCCAATAGAGAGCGTTAAAATTTGAGTGTCACCTTATCGTCAAAACACTCCCATGCATAATACTATTTATAAATTTTAATTTTACAACAATTCAAACAGAGGAATATATTTGTAAAGGCCGATTTTATTTTTTGTAAGATTTTAAAATATTTATAATAAATCAATAAAAAACCAATAAATTCTATATATTTTAATATATGTAAACTGAAATTTAAAAACGCCACTCACAGAATAAACAAAATTAATGTTTTTGTTTGTCTCAGTGCTTGAGCCTCTGTTATATTTTTAGCTTAGGTGGATATCGCTAAATTTAAATTATTAAATTTACTAAACCCACAGCAGGTGTTCATTAGGATTGTAGTATTTTAGCTTTTTACAAAGGTAAAATTTACAGGAAGTCTTGACGTATGCTATTTCAATTAGAAAACTGTGTGCTTATGCTAATGCAGTAAAGTATGTTTATCTTCTTTGCATTTACTTTTAAAAGATTAATCGCACATCCACATTACCATACACACGATCTGAACCTTGACGTGCTTAATGCTTTCAAATCGTCAGTAGATACAATTACAGATATATGATAAGAGGATACGAAATTACATGTATCTGAACTCAGTGGCGTATCTAGAATTTAAAACAGGGATGCACAGACTTATAGGGAACAGGGGCTACTCGGGAAAATTATAAGCCAAGGACGGGCCACTACAAAGAATACTTGTTAACACAAATATTTTTATTTTTAAATAGTACGAATTACTACAAATGATAAAAATAAAAGAACATTCAAAAATGTTTGTTGTAATTATGTAATCGTAATGTAATCTAATCATTACAATGTAATATTTCATGTTTTATTATTTTGATGCATGACATTGCATTGACCTAACAATTTTGTTTATGTTTGGCTCCACATTACTTGTCGCCACACGTAAAATTGCTTCCAGATTTTCATTTGCCAGACAGTTTCGATTTTTTGTTTTGTTAAGTTTCATCACTGAAAACGTTTGCTCACAAATATACGTCGATCCAAATAAGCTTGCGCATTTCAACGCATTTATTCGCAACTCTTTATAAGCGGTTTTGTCAACGCAACGGTAAAAGTTGAGTAAATTACCTTCTTTAAACTTGTTTCGTAAATTATCATCATTTTGCATGTCTATCAATTCCAGCTGTATTGATTCCGGTGCATTTTCGTGTGAAATGTTGAAAGGATTGCTGAAAATGTCTAATAGAGGTTTAACTTTTTTGAAGTCTAGAAAACGATCATGAAAAGCTTGTATTAAAATATCAATTTTTTCAACATAAGTGAAATTGACATCAGTTTTATTGAATTTCTCCATAATTTTTTTGTAGTTCGGAAAATGGCTGTGATTGGCTGAATTGATTTGTGTCCTGAAAAGACTCAATTTGCATTGAAAGGACGAAACATGAGAGTATAACTGCGAAATCAATTGATCTTTGCCTTGGAGTCGCGTATTTAAGACATTCAAGTGATTTGTGATGTCTACAAGAAACGCTAAGTCACACAGCCAATCAGGGTTGTCGAGTTCGGAGACGTCCTTTTTCTCTTCCGACAGAAATATTTTGATTTCTTCAATCAAGTTAAGAAACCGCTCTAGTGACAACCCACGACTTAGCCACCTTAATTCAGTGTAAAACAGGAGATCACCATATTCGCTTTCAATATCCTCGAGAAATTGTGTGAATTGTCGGTGATTGAGACCTCGTGATTTTATAAAGTTTACAGTAGGTACTACAACTTTCATCATATGTATTTTCAAATCCCAATAATTTTGAACAGAGGACCTCTTGATGTATAATGCAATGAAACTGCATTAATTTCCTGGTATCTATGTTTTTAGTTTGTAAATACTCTTTCAACATAGTTATTATCCCAGATTTACTTCCAATCATTGAAGGTGCTCCGTCAGTCGTAATTCCAAATAATTTCGTTAAATCCAAATCCTTATAGAACATTTTTCCAGAAGAGCTTTGAGCATGTCACGCCCCTTGGTTTGACTTGTCAAAGAACTTATACCAATCAGTTCTTCACTCACTTCAAAATTTTGCGTTACACCTCGTAAAAATATTAAGAGTTGAGCAGTGGAACTTATATCTGTAGATTCGTCGAGTGCTATAGAAAAATACTCAAAACTTTTCGATTTCGTAGCTAATTGCTCTTCTATATTAGCTGCTAATGTGGTAAGTCTTCTTTGAACAGTCATCCGATTTAGTTAATTTTCTCAAACCTCTTTGCATCTTTCGGACACATTTTTTTTGCGGCGATATCTACAAACTCACCACGACAAGTTTTCGCTATTATTCGAGATATTCCAAAGCTAACATCAGTAGCTGTTTCAGCATCTTGAATTGGTTTTGTAAACATAGCTTGCTGGCCTATTAGTTCCCTTTGTAAAGTGGAAATTTTTTGCGTTCGATTTTCGCCGGTTAATTTGGTAAAAGTATGATGCTGGGTTTCATATTGCCTTTTCACATTATATTCCTTCGGAATAGAAACACTACTCTTGCATATTAAACAGACACTTTTGTTATGCGATGAAATAAAAAAAGTATTTTTCAGTCCAAATATCTTGAAACTGTCGATTTTCATCTTCAACCTTACGACTACGTTTTTTACTGGGGCCTGGTTTATCCATATCAAAATTGATATTATATTGTTACGTAGGTAGATGCCAAGTTCGAACGACGAAATATTTATTCTTCACAGATTACAATTCAAACAATATAACGTTCGCTTGTCCGTAGTTAAAACTTACCTGCCCCGATAGCGGGCGATGCATTGTATTTATACGAGTTACCTAACATCGAGAACCAACACATTGTTCGGGGATAATACCGACGTGTTTCGCGAATCTTCGAGTAATCTAGTTGGTTCGACAGATTTCTAGTCTCGTAACAATATGCTTGGAACGACGAGGAGCATACCTGTCCTACGTAGTAAACCTGAACAAGAAAGTAGTAGGTACTTAAAGATACATATCTTACTAACAATTACAAAAGTTAGAATAAAATAAAAAGTTAAGAAATATTGATTTGAATGGATTTTTACCTACTTTTGTAGTTTTTCGAACAATTTTTAAAATTCGTTGGCGGGCCGCATAAATATCGACAGTGGGCCGCATGCGGGCCGCGGTATGTGCATCGCTGATTTAAAAGCTTGAGGA
Source organism: Melolontha melolontha (assembly GCA_935421215.2). Lineage (NCBI taxonomy): Eukaryota > Metazoa > Arthropoda > Insecta > Coleoptera > Scarabaeidae > Melolontha > Melolontha melolontha. Next base: position 7,583,789 of record OW285241.1, read on the forward strand.
GGATCATGCTGTGGTGATCTTAATTTTGCCATTCATATTGACGAGCCCTAACAACTAATTGTTCGGACAAACAAAAATTTATTGAAAACGTTAATTTACACAAACTAAATTATTCAATTAAAGAACTATATTAACAACATATTAAAATATATCTTTTATAACAAATATTTAAATGTTTTTTTTTCTATACACATTGTTAATTGTGGGCAAGTGTTGCAAGCGCCAATTAAGTTAGCGCGAGGAGGGGATGCGCAGAAACCGTTTTTAAAAACGTCCACCCCCCACTAGTCAAGTAATTGTCAGACTACATTTGTCACAATGTGATCATAACGTGATACACGCTCAGTGGTTAGAATTATCTGACATTTGATGTAAAACCAAGTGCAAATCTCCCCACTACTTCTAATCCTGCGCGAACTTACCCCACCTCGCGCCAACTTAATTGGCGTTTGCTATAAATAAACAAAAATATTGTACAATATCGTGACATTCATAACTACCGCGGATGGAGCCCCTGAGAATCGCAGAGCACAGCTTGAAAACTACTATTTTACACATTCGTTAATTTCTTGCACTAATTTTCCACCTTGTAATATTAGTAATTCCAAATATTGATAATAATTTATATTTTTTTAAAGTAATCCTCTAAGTAAATACCTACTCTCTACAATTATTCCAAAAAATTTCAGGATTCGACAGCAAGTGATACAAGCAGTAATCGAGGTTCAAGTCCTTTATCCAACTTGCAAAGGTCACAGTCAGTATTAACAAATTTAGGGGTAAAGTCACCGGATATCGATAGGAAGGTGTTAAAGAGTTTAAAACCTTGTGATGGCGATTCTGACAGTAAAGAAAACAGCCCTGCACCTAGAGATGTTGACAAGAAAAACGCCTCACCGAACGGCTCAACATCTAGCTTGTCTTCGGAGAGGAGCGAATACCATGATGGGTCTAGGCAGCTTAAATTGACACCGGCGGAAATCGATGATCACAACAGAACTATGGTTCTTCAAGTCGACAGGACCGATTTAAGACTGATAAGTCCAGATAGGAAAGTTATTTTGTTACATAAACGCCACAAAGATGTCACCAGTTGTATACAGGTATGTAATTTTTAGTAAATTAACATTAACATAACCTTAATTTGGATTATGCTGCGTGTTATTTACTTTAAAAATAAATACATTTTCCAGGGACAAATATATTCCGATCATTTCGGCTTTATCTGCAAAGAAAACGCGAGCGTTAACACTTACATAGGTTTCGTCTTCAAATGCGAATCATCTTCAGTAGCAGCGGAAACGGTAGGAGGTAAAAATCTCCGATAATATAAACGTTCCTCAACTAAATTTTAACTTTACTTTAGCGATTACCCAAGCGTTTAACAACGCCGATTTACGTAACAGGCCCTTGGTGACATCTTGCGATCACTGCCCCATGGTGTGGTTCCACAAATTGTGTTGCGAAGTGGAACATCTATCCGATAAAAAGACCCAGTTAGTAATATTCAGGAGGTAATGTAGTTTTATCAAATAAAATTTCTAAGCATTCACAACTGTTAAAATACTTTCGTTACAGGATCGAACAGTTAGATGAAGAGGAACAGATAGTTATACTCACGAAATTTAGAGGTGCTGAAACCGATTCTGTTAGAGAACAAAACGAATTTTTAATGATGTTGTTGAGAGCGCATTGTGAGATGAAACAGGGAAGACATGTGCATGATACCGCTGAAAATAGGTTAGTTTCATGTTTGTTTACAGTGTTGCCAAGTTTTGAAATATGTAGTACCTAATAAAGTGACTTATATGTGTCCCGTATCGTTATGTTCAAATTTTAGGGATGTAAAGTAGACTTCATTTCAAGTAACAAAAACGCGAAACTTGTATATCCATTTTTATTTGTTTCAAAGTTACAGATCTATGAATGTGATTGTCAGATCATGAAAAAAATGTAATCCTAAAGTCAATACAAACTGATTTTATTTAAAAAAGTTCAATTAATAATATTTTCGAAATGTCCACCTCCTTGTTGAATGCAGGCTTGTGCCCGTAAACCAACAGAAGAAGTACTTATCCGAATTTCATACTTGTTTTGTCGGATTTGCTCGGCAGCCAGGTGAATACGATCCAACAACTCTTCTCTTGTGTTCGAACCTTGCGCGTAGACTAAATTTTTCATGTACCCCCATAAATAAAAGTCAAGGGTTAAGATCGGGTGATCTGGGTGGCCATGCAACAGGACCACCTCGACCAATCCATCTTGGATAATTGACGTTAACCCAATTTCGGACAGCAATTCCGAAATGTGGTGGTGCCCCATCCATGTGAAACCACATGTCTCGTCGAACATTCAGTGGGACATCCTCTAAAAGACCTGGCAGTTCGTCAATAAGAAATTGAAGGTAATTGTCCGCATTTAACCTCCCAGGAAGAACGACAGGACCAATCAACAAGTCATTGATTAGGGCCGCCCAAACGTTAATAGAAAATTCATGTTGAAATTTAGATGGGCGTATAGCTTTAGGATTTTCTGATGACCACCTGTGCAGGTTTCTCAGATTTGTAACACCACTTCTCGTGAACGTAGATTCATCTGTCCAGAGGACAGTTCTGCAGAAATTAAAATGAAACCGTGACTGTCTTAATATCCAGGTAGAATAAACTAGACGAGCATAGTGGTCTGCCTCAAGCAAACCGCGTCCCCTGCGATAGTGATATGGATATAAGCCCTCACGTTTTAAAATTTGCCAAACTGTCGTTCGTGGCATGCCTAGTTGTCTAGCGATTCGACGTACACTGAAAGTTGGATCCCTTGTTGTAACAATAGCTACTGCTTCTACCTCTAAGTCTGCTGGCAAATTTACTCGTCGGTCGAAAAGATAATCACGCAGTCCGCATTCCCGAAATTGTCTGTGTACTTCCAGAAACGCTCTGTAATGAGGAATGCGCCTATCGGGAAACCGATGTCGGTATTCAATAACTGCTTGACGTGCACTGCCGTTACAGTAGCCTTACACAAAATGCATGTCCGCATACTCTTGAGAAGAATCGGTAAGGCATTTTGAATAAAAAAAACGTGTCCACTCACTAATAAGCTGTTGTATGAACTAAAACGTAATGTAATCCTTTATTAAAAAATGCAATGTTAATAGTCATCTGAACATTTGTTTATTGTATGGTATTCATGGTTCAGCACTTACGAAATAAGTAAGAACCTTCTTTATGATAAATCAATTTCCAGTACTCTTTTTTGTAGATCTCCAAGAAATTACTGTATGCACTACGACACGTGTTTATTTATTTTAGGATAACATTTTATTATGCGACGTTAACAATTACAGGCCTGTTATTGAATCGTATAACTTTTTTTTTTTAATATCAGTTTGTATTGAATTTAGGATTAAATTTTTTTAATGATCTTACAATCACATTCATAGATCTGTAACTTTAAAACAAATATAAATGGATATACAAGTTTTGCGTTTTTGTTACTTGAAATGAAGTCTCCTTTACACTCCTAAAATTTGAACATAACGATACGTGACACCTTGTATATATCGCGATTTTTCAGCACACCATCATACCTCTTAAACATAATTTTATAGTATATTACAGTACAAGTGAAGAAAGTATTAATTTTGCTCACGCGTGTGTCAGTTTGACACATAAGGCGTCAGTCGAGTGTTGCAAGACGTACAAGTAAGCGAATGTAGTTTCTCCACGAGTGCTGTATAACATTTTGTTCAATCCTGCTCCTAAATTACCTATCTAAAGGTACCGAAAATTAAAAAATTTAAATTTGTCTGACAGTTATAAGATATATCGCATTATTCATGTCAATATAAATTAATATGATTAGAGAGCTCAAATAATCATTTATTGAATCTATAAAAATGAAAACATGGCGCCATCTTGACTAATAACTAACTAACTAATAAGAAATTCTAAATAAATAAATTCTAAATAATTCTAAATTAAATTTTGATCAGAAAAGAGGTTAAAAAAAAGACAATTTTGACAGTTACATATTAATTACAGGTCAGAATTTTTAAATCAGTATTTGGGGGGTGGAAACACCATATTCATGAAGGCCAAAAGATCACTCACGACTTCCTTTGACAATCTTTTAAAACGTAAGGCTTCCAAAGACGATTTAGGTCCTGTTCTAAGGGACATGACCCTTCCAATTAACCCCATACTTAAGGTAAATTATCATTTAAACATTTGCGAAAATTAAAATAATGTTTTCACGTATTTTTCTTTTTAATTAGGAGACTTCACCAAGTACAAACAACGAATCTGATTCGGAAGGTTCAATTTCGAGATCTTCCACTGTAGGCTCGCAAAGTGACCTTCGAGAGCCACACCTCGCCCTCAAAGACAATTACAAAACGGTCGATAAAAACGGAAACGATAAGACGCCAAAATCGCCTATGTTGGATATGTAAGTCCCTAACGGCGAAACTATCAACAAGCTCTTTTAAATTCACGAATTTTTTTTGCCGTAAACACTGAAAGTTTCTGCACATTTTATCTTTGTGGCCCGCAGTTTTCTGAAAGTCGGCAGCAGTCCAAAATCGACTAACGAAGAATGTTCACCAAACAAGCAAGATGTCGGATCGTGGAGACAGGCGATATTCAAAAGGGTAGTCACCCCTAATAAAGTTACAAAAGATGGTAGGAAAAGGAGTAGGGAAGAACTAAGAACGTTATGGAAGAAGTCAATTCACCAGGCTGTGTTGTTGATTAGAATGGAAAAAGAGAACGCTCGATTAAGAGGTTGGTATTAACATTTTGCAAATTAAACGGGTGATTTGATTAATTTTAAAATTACAGCTCGCCAAGAAGAGACTGCTGTTAAAAGGATAAAATTAGAATATGATGAAATGAAGTACGCAGATGGGGCTGAAATGGAAGTGTGGGAACTTATAACAAATAAGGATTCTAAGAAAATTAAATGCGACAATAAAATGCTTCTTCATGCTATAAAGCAAGGTAATTATGAACAAATTCTTCGATTCTAAATGAAAAGTTTCTTATAATATTTCCCCTTGCCTTTGATTTTTATTTAATACTATTTAACACGGTAATGCTTTGCTATATGATATCAGTTATTGTATTTAGTTAAAATTAGATATGTGCATATTACGGAACTTTAACCATAAAATTTAACCTTTCGTTATGAATGGAAGAATGTAAATAAATCCAATTGTCAAAACAACAGCTCTCAGGCTTACTTATACGCACGCGCGACAGCATTTCTTAACCTCGCGAACTTCAATGTTAAGCCCGTTTTACATCTGTCAAGATATTGATCAATTTCTAGATCTTGAAATAGATCAAGTTCTAGTTCTTAACTTGAAACTTGTTGTATTACACTTGTCAATAAATTTGTCTTACATTTCAAGATCTAGTTCTTGAACAAGTTCTAGTTCTAAAATAAGAACTTCTTCCTGCTTTACATTTGACAATAAATTGCTGGCGAAAGTTGAAATGAAAGTGAATTTATTTTTGCAACGTTTTCGTACTAGGGAAATTTGGTGACATATATGTAAATGAAAAGAAACATTCATTCATTTTTCCGTAAGCATTTATCGACTTTACATTGCATAAACAACGAACGCTGAATGAATTTAGATAGAAATTAAACACAAACATACACTCCACATACAATAAACTAAATCCCCCTATAAATTACTAGAAAATTGAAAGAAAAATAGAACATGTTCGTCTTGGTCAATTTCTAGAACTTGACCAAGTTCTGGAAATTGATCAATTTATTGATAAATGTAAAGTAGTGAGCTTGAAGCTGAAAATTCAAGACAACTTGAACTAGAAATTGATAGATGTAAAATCCCAACTTGACAACCAAGGGTCCAAGTTCTAGAAATTGATCAATAAATTGACAGATGTAAAACGGGCTTAAGAAGTCTCGTGGCGCCATCTACATTTAAATGATAGTATTGTTACTATTGATATTATATTATTAGGCCCCTAACCTACTTTCTACTGGTCAGTAGTTTTTTTGGTCTGTAACGGACACACATATGAATAATCCTTTATATATATATATATATATATATATATATATATATATATATATATGTTAGCCGCAAAAACCCTCAGGCGTTGGGAGTGGGCTTACGTGAGGAAAAGACAGTCACAATGAGACCATCGAAGGTGAAGGGTGTAGTGACCCGGGATGTGCAACGATTGACTAGCGAACTGTGTTTACATCGTTCTAACGTTGTATTACATTTTGTGTATTACCGCTGTTATATCTATATTTTTTTGTTTGAATAAATGGCTATGCTAACCTATATATATATATATATATATATATATATATATATATATATATATATATATATATATATATATATATATACAGGGTGAGTCGTGAGGAATTGACCAAACTGTAGGAGTGTATTCTACAGGTGAAAGTAATGTAAAAAAACTCAAATGCTGCTATCCGATTTTTATTTGTTTTCGAGTTATAGCGTAATTAAAAATAAACAAAATTTCATACATTGAAGTTTTTGTATTTTATTGGTATTATCGTTCTTTATAATATATTTTCAAAAATGCCGCCATTCATTTCAAAACATTTTTTACATCGTCTACCAAGGGCGCTGGTTGCGTTCCTGATTGCGTCAGGTTGATGTTTGATATTGTCAGCAGCATTCATAATCCGTTGAATTAGTGCATCACGAGTGTCCACTTTTACTTGATACACTTCATTTTTTAACAAGCCCCATAAACAATAATCAAGTGGCGTGAGGTCTGGAGACCTAGGAGGCGAACCAATGTGACTATCACGTCCAATCCAACACCCTGGAAACCTTTCAGCCAAATGTTGCCTGACTGCACGAGCGTAATGTGCAGGCGCTCCATCGTGCTGGTAGAAGATTTGGATTCTGATGTTTATGGGAACATCCTCTAGCAGTCCGTGCAGTTCATTTTCTAAAAAATGTAAATAGGTGTCTCCCGTGAGGCGATTCTCAAAAATGTAAGGACCAATTAAAAAACCATCGATCATACCACATCACACGTTTACTGAAAATTTATGTTGAAAGTTACTTTCGACTGTTGCGTGTGGATTTTCGTCTGACCATACATGCTGGTTATGACAATTATTAATACCGTCACGGGTGAATGTCGCTTCATCCGTAAACAGTATACGCGATACAAAACGAGGATTATCATTTATCCATCGACAAAATTCCATACGTCTACGATTATCATCTCGTTGTAGATGCTGTACTCTTTGTACATGGTACGGACGTAAGCCATGCTCGTGGAGTGTTTTTATCACCCTTGTTTGTGGAATGCCCAATTGAATACTAATTCTCCGTGAGCTGGTAGTTGCGTCTTCTTCTACTACATTCTTTGTCAAGGGACAAAGGCATCATTGCCGAAACATGTAGGGTTGTTTTAAATATATATACTTTGAAGTAATGAACCAGACCTTTAATCGCCGACTTATTAAGTTTACCTTATCATACCAAGGTCACGAAAATATTATATTTATATATATATATATATATATATATATATATATATATATATATATATATAGATAACCTTTAACTTCTCTAGTTCTTTATGATTCTTTCTCATACATCTCCCTCGCCCTTAGTATTTACTCAATAGCGCCTTCAACTTCTCAAGTTTGTCATGTTACTTTTCCACATATTTCTTTAGCTTTGGTTTTTATTTAATATAGACTTCAATGCCTCTAGTTTTTTGTCGCTTTTTTCACATATCTCTCTTATCATTAGTTTTTATTTAACATAAGTTTCAATTTAGTTTTTTAGTTTTAGTTTTTTATCACTTTTTCTTGTATATTTCTCTTATCTTTGATTTTTATTTAATATGACCTTTAACTTGTCGAGTTGTTTTGTGATTTTTTCGCATATTTCTTTAATTTTGGTTTTTATTTAATATAGACTTCAATTTCTCTAGTTTTTTATCGCTTTTTTTTTCACATATCTCTCTTATCATTAGTTATTATTTAATGTAAGTTACAGTTTCTTTAGTTTTTTATCACTTTTCTCGCATACTTTCCCCATCCTTGGTTTTTATTTAATGTAGCATTTTGATGACTTTTCCTCGCGTTTATCCCTTGTCTTTCGTATTTATTTAACACAGGGTAACTTCTTCAGTTTTTCATCACTTTTTCTCGCTTATCGTTGATTTTTACAATACAGGTTTCAATATCTATAGTTTTTTATTACATTTTTCTGCATATTATCTGTGCTTCTGGTTTTTAACCCATGAAAGCTTTAACGTGTCCAGTTTTTATCACTTACTCTCGTGTCTCTCGCTTATCATTAATTTTTATTTAATATATGTTTGAATTTATTTAGTTTTTATCGCTGTTCTCGCATATTTCCCCCGTCCTTGGTTTTTTTTTAATGGAACCTTTAATCTTTCTTAATATTTTATCATTTTTTCTCATATATCTCCCTTGTCTTTGGTTTTTATTTAACATAGGCTTTAACCTCTTCAGTTTTTTATCACTTATTCTCGCTTATCGTTGGTTTTTATAATATAGGCTTCAACATCTATAGTTTTTATCACCTTTTCCTGCGTATCACCTCTGTTCCTAACTTTTAACCAATTTTCTAGTTTTTATCACTTATTCTTACATATCTCGTTAAATTATTGGTTTTTATTTAATATGTTTCAATTTCTGTAGTTTTTCATCATTTTCTTTAGAATATCTACATCATCCTTAGTTTTTATATAATATAATCTTTAAATTCAGAGCTCTTTTTTTTTAATTCGCTGTTTTTCTTATTTTTGTACGCTATAATCATCTTGGGTTTTTATAAATTACGTTTTTGTCAATTCTCCACATAGTTTTACATTGTTTTTGTCTGTTTTCAATATTTATCTTTCCTAAATCCTAGTTTTTTTTCCGTTTTTTATTATTTAAACCCATATTTTTACTGGAGTTTACTAAATAATAACAGCATCTCCTGTACACAGAAGACAAACACGTATGTTATAATGATTTTAAATAAATAAAAGTTAAAGTTTAAAAATTCTCTACTATTATTCTGGTAAATATTACGATCCTACTTTTTATTTAATATATTGCAGGTATTCCTAGAGGCAAACGAGGTGAAGTATGGAACTTGCTAGCGGACCAATTCTGTGCTAGGATATCACCGATCGACACAACGATGTTCCCGAACTATAATGTTCCGTACGAGACCCTTTTGAAGCAACTAACATCTCATCAACACGCTATCCTAATAGATTTAGGTAAGTGATGAAATTCCGTAGGTTTCCGCGGTTGGTGTGACTATTACAATTTCCTTAATAATTGACGTTTCGCTCTTTATACTGTCATCTTAGTCATCAGTGCTTCTTTATAGTCTATGGAGTACCAGAGTAACACACGAAGGAAAAGAATCAGTTAATTATCTGTTACAACCGCTTTAAAAGCATATGCGCAGTAACTGACATAAAATATACTTTAAAAAGAGTTGAAGTATTTTGCTACTACGAAGAGTTATCATCGGAGACTTGTCTGAGAAGCCTTTGAGATACAAAAACGTCAACAGATTATTGGGAGTACGGCTACGAATTCAACAATACCTTGAAGAATTTATAACGAGAGCTTGCCATGATCAATTCAAATTCCGCACCAATTTAATAGCAGATTCTAAAGAAACAGGCAGCATATACTACGAATCATGTTATTACAGCAACCGCACTGTGCAACATGTATCCTTACGAGGACGATTTGACGGAAGGTTAGACTCGTGTATTACTGTTTGTGAAAGAAATTGGTACTATTTTCGAATAGGGTCTATCGCTGACGTTTAGTTTGACAGATATAGTTGCTTAAAGAAGACACGTTTAGTGGTAAAGTTGTAAAATGGATGAAATCGCTGTTCGTGAAATTTTGGCGGATATGCAGTAAACATTATGTAATAATACTTCTTCCAAAGCGACAATTTGTCTCTGGCATACTCACTTTAAACGTGGCGACATAAGTTTTGAAGGCGACTAACGTCCTGGCCGTCAAAACGTGTTACCATTTCAGAAATTGTTAAGAAAATTTCATGACGTTGTGTTACATGGCCGAAGAGCGTTGGACGAGATTTTCAAGGCTATGGAAATGTCTACTGAATTAGGCATGTCTAATCTCTTTGCCAGGTGGATGCAGCGTTTACTGAATGCAAATAAAAAACGCGAAAGAGACCCCATTTTCCAACAACAATTTGAAACTTTCTATCATTAATAACAAATAGATTTTTTGCGTCTTTTTGTTACGGTCGATGAAACTTTGCTCTATTACTATGAGCCAGTAGCAAAACGGCAATCTCACCAGTGGAAGCATCATAGCAATCCTCCCCCAAAGAAGGCTAATATGTTTCCTACGACTGGAAAGGTAATAGCCACGATATTTTGAGATTTTAAGGGAATACTTCTTATCGGCTTATCGACCATCTCCCAAAGGCCAAATTATGAACGGACCATGTTATATACATTATGTGTCCTACTAGATAAAGTGAAAATAGCCATTGCCAAAATAATATTTGCAATTACTCGGGAATGGCTTATGACAGGTTGTGCCCCAATCATATTCACCGCATCTAGCCGCGTTAGACTTTTATTAGTTCCCAAAACTCAAGCTATTTCTTGCCGGATAGAAATTCAAGATAGACGAAGAAGTTTCATATTAAAGGTTGTTCCAACTCGCTAAGAAAACCGTGTAGAGACGGCCCGGTACATACGCACTGCAGAAAGAGCGTTCCAACTTCATTTTTGACCGTACATTAAACGATACCAAAAGTGTTCCAACTAAACTTTGATCGTACACAAACCAGTCACGGGACGGTCGAAACAGTTCACAGTCTGAAGTATGTACCGTTTACATAACTTCATCCTGTGAGAACTACAGTTGGCAATAACATTATCACACAATATCATAGGACATAACAAATAGATAGATAGCCAAAATCGATATTCTTTATTCCGACTTGTTCAAAAGTAGAGCAAAACTAACGCTTGCGCACAAAATAATCACCAAACAATACGCGTATCCTAACTAAACCTATCGGTTTGGAATAAACCTATTATACCGGGTGTATTATGAAAAACCTTTCGTGCTGTAACTTTTTTATTTTTTATCCGAATGTAATAAATTATACGTCGAACTAAATCGTTTTAAAAACACTGTAACGTGATCCGCTTTGAATTTTTTTTTACACTTTGTTTTTGACAGACAGCTGCAAACTGTGTTTTTTTAAATTGCACTATATTTTTTTTTCCTTATTCAAATATATTACTTTTTCTGAATATGAAACTGTAAACAACGATATCCTTGTATGAAAAAAAAAAAAGTTTTTTTTTAGTTCGATTTATTCTGGTTTTTCCGAACACAGAGATTTCTTAAATGCATTTTAAATACTCTATTTCATTTTATTACCAGCAAATGTGTGTACCTTTTAAAATCACTTACATTCAATACTATATAGCCCATAAAGGATTAAAAACCAATGCTATCAGTGAGCGGTGGGTCAACAACAACATTTACAGTGTTTATTTTAAAAATTTAAAAATCAAGCAGTCATATTGAATGATAAAAGTGCATTCCAAATTTTCGAAGAGAGCTGTGACATCTGTCAGTCACACATTCATTATAACATTTTCAACGATTTATTTCTAAATTTTGTTATTGAAATGGATAATGGCGAATGTGTGGATGCGATTCAAGCATATTTTGAATGCGGAACAAATTCTGCAGCTGCTTTGCGACTTTATGGAAATCGTTTTACTGACAGAGTGCGTCCAAGTGCCGATAAGTTTGGAAGGCTCGTGTGAAATTTACGAAATTTTGGATCATTCAAAAAACCGAAAATAAACGCACGTGTAATTCAAGATCAAAATTTAGGATTAAGTGTCTTGCTCTATGTGGAAGAAAACCCTAATACGTCTACGCGAGAAATTGCTCACTACATGCAGGTATCACATTCTACAGTTCAGTACATTCTGAAGAAGCACAAGTTCTTTCCTTATAAACCACGGAAGGTGCATGCTCTCGGTGAAAACGACCCTCAACGAAGGGTTCAATTCTGCACGGTTTTCATGAGTAAACTAAGGGAAGATCCAATTTTTTATCGTCGTGTGTTGTGGTCAGATGAATGCACTTTTGGGAAAAATGGTGTATTCAACAGAAATAATCATCGCCATTGGAGCACTGAAAATAACCATGTTGTGATGCAACACAATTTTCAAAATCGGTTCAGTGTAAATGTATGGTGTGGCATTTTAGGCGATAGAATAGTAGGGCCTTTTTTTGTGGAGGGTAATCTAAACCAACAAAAGTATAATAATTTGTTACGCAATGAATTAGGCGATTATTTAGATGAGTTGCCACTTGCTGAGTTAAACAGGGTGGTGTTCCAACAGGACGGTGCCACACTCCATAATGCACGAATGAATACTGATTTTCTAAATAATTATTTTGGCGTCAGATGGATGGGCACTTACGGACCTATTCGATGGCCTGCTAGATCGCCAGATCTGAATCCACTGGATTTCTTTCTGTGGTCTTACATTCAAGATCATGTCTATTTGACTCCACCTGATACCAGAGATGATTTAGTAAGAAGGATAGTACAAGTATGTCATGAAATACCACCAAATCTTATATTAAACGCAGCAGTTGGAGTTAATAGAAGGTGTCAAATGAGTCTGGAACAAAATGGGGCCAATTTCGAACATTTGACTCATTAAAATATATGATAGCTTGATTTCTGTAAATTTCGTAGTTTTTTTTTAATAATAATAAATTTGTTATTCAATTTAATGGAGGTGTCTTCAGGTAATAAATGTTTATTAGAATAAGTAAAAAAAAATATGTAGTACAATTTAAAAAAAAAAATTTACTACTGTCTGTCAAAAACGAAATGTCAAAAAAAATTTTTTTTTAAAAACAGGTTACAGTGCTTTAAAAACGATTTAGTTTGACATATCATTCATTAAAATCAGATAAAACATAAGGAAGCTACAGCCCCAAAGGTTTTTCATAATACACCCGGTATATTAAAGACATTTTCCCAAAATATGCGAAAAATATATAGATATATAATTATAAACGGACCTGTATTATATAAAAATGGGTCACACTAAAAGTTTAACTGAAGGAAGAATAATTATTGTCGGAGATCTCCGTTAACGTACATAAGGTATGCTTACAGTTACGACAACAAAGATGAACAGAGTTGATTATTACAATTATTACTGTTGGCAGAACTTCAAAAACGATCAGAAATACGCTCCAACTTCTTTATAATTACCACTGGTCTAAAAGCAGTACAAAACAAACGCTTCCGCACAAAATGATCACCAAACGTACAGTAACTAAACCGGTAGTTGGAACAAATCTCAAATCTCCCCTTCCGTAAAATTATCTTTGTAAAATAAAATATTAATAAAAGACTTTTCATATTTTCTTTAAGTAATTTTCCGCTTCAATTACAGGTAGAACATTTCCATGTCATTCGTATTTCAGCAGTCCGCTGGGACCAGGACAACTAGCTCTCTTTAATCTTCTCAAAGCTTATTCGCTTCTGGATCCTGACGTCGGCTATTGCCAAGGACTGAGTTTCGTAGCTGGGGTTTTGCTGTTGCATGTAAGTTTCTCCTTTATTACTTTTGACTAGAATTCTTCGACATAAACCCATTTAGTTTACGCAACCGCGACTTATATCACCTTGACAACGAAATTCAGCTGTTTATGTTGATTGTTGATGCGACTATCAAAAATATTCAATAAAAACACGTTGAAACTATTCAGCTGCGATTTTATCACTTTGACAACGAAATTCAACTGTTTATGTTCATTGTTTACATACTAGTGACGCGACTATCAAAAATACTTGCTGTACACTCAAGCAAAATGCTATTTATGTATTGATTTCTGCAACCTTAGTAAAATCGTTTCGCTGACTTTGACGTGTTTCTATTGATCAATCCCCGTATATTCAATATTTAATAAGCGATTTATTTCAAACAGATGGAAGAATCGCAAGCTTTCTTCCTGTTGAGGCATCTGATGTTCAGGCGGGGACTTAGAAAACAATACCTGCCGGACATGGTTGGTTTGCAAATTAGACTTTATCAGCTCTCTAGATTATTGCATGATCAACTGCCAGATTTATACAATCATTTTGATCTGTACGAGGTTGCACCTACACTTTACGCTGCACCTTGGCTATTGACCATCTTCGCGTCCCAATTTCCTTTAGGTTTCGTGACCAGGGTGTTTGGTAAGTCGACTTTAACCAATTTTCTTACATGGAGTTTGCACTGTGTTGTATCTTTATAGATTTAATCTTCCTGGAAAACACCGAAGTCGTGTTCAGAGTCATCTTGGCTCTCTTATCACATCACAAGGACCAATTGTTAGCCTGCGATAGTTTCGAGGAAATAATGAACTATCTCAAAGGTAAATTACCGCAAATAGATAAAGTTACCTTGGAGAGAATTATGAAACAGGTTCGTACAATTCACTTATTTTTAGTGGACGTGATACATCCTTTTTATTATTGTCCTTTAGGTGTATATAACCGACATATCAAAACAATTGAACGAATACAAAGTGGAATATCAAGTTTTGCAAGAGGAAATGCAATCTGTTCAGCCTCAAGTGGAAAACGTGCATAAATTAGAGGTGGCTAATAAAGCCCTAACGGACCAAAACAAAATGCTAATGTCTCAATTGGAAGTGGCTTTGAATAATGTTCAAAGATTAGAAACGACTAGAGCGGTACAACAATCAACGATAAACCAACTGAAAACGCAAAATAGGTGTTTGGAGGTTACTATAGCCACGTTAGCTTCGTTCATTAACGGGTTAATTGAGGATAAGGTCGATGTAGAAATACCCGGCGATGTTCGCAGAGTGATGGCCCAATTTTCATTTCCGGAACGGCGGGAGAATAAAAACAACTTCTTAAATAATATGTTTAAGAAATCCGAAAACGTGATGAATCCCAATAAGGTTATGGTGAAATCGTTGAGTACCGGAAAGATAGGCATACCTAACATTGACGAGAATCAAGTATTGAGGACTAATAGTTTGAATACTGGTGGGTTCTTCTCGAAATCCCACAATCACATATTGCAACAGCAAAAGCTAGGGTCGCATCCGACTATCAACACTTTGGAGGTGAAAATCGAGGATGTAGAAGCGGATGAAAGGAGGAGGAGGATGAACGAAACGTCTTTACCTCTAATCGAAACCGTTGCCGAATATGAAAACAAGACGTCACCTACGAATTCTGTGGATAGCGGTGTCGATACGCCATCTAGTCCAAAGGATACAAGCATTCAAGGTAAGCTGAATCCGAAAATCATATTAGTTTCTGCGTATCCACGTCAAAATTAAACTGTATACTATACTACCCTCTTGAAGAATCACTAATGCGGCACTATAGAGCGTTTCACGTTCACGGTGCAGTATAGGTTTTATGGAGAAAGCTTAAATAATTGTCCCGAGCATGTTCTTCAATCCCGGGATTAGACTATTTGGTTTCTAATTGGGCTCAAATGAAAAAAAAACTTAAGTAATTTCTTAAAAATTATTTATTAATATTGTGTAACAGACCTTAAACACTGGTATATATTTATAATATCCCGTGTCTCGAGGATTTCGAGGTTGCTGTTAACAATTGATAACTTTGGTGCTGAAATAACTAAATGCCGCAGTTACCCTAAATATTGAGATATAGATTAAAAGTTGAAAAATAAGTAATTGATTTTTCAATTACTGCTTAGTTGGGCGCCAAGAAGATTTGCCCCTTCTAAGGTATATAATTGAATTTATTTTAATGCCGGTTAGCTAAATAGTCAGCGGAGAGATTAAGAAAAGGGAACTCAAATAAAAACGGGTAAGCCGAAATGGGACTTACGTCTTTCTTTCTCAAAGCGCGTATGAAAACGTAGGTGAAATGAAATGAATCCCTCTTTTTTACTTATTAATTGTTTAAATCAATTCCTTTTGATTAATATGCTCTTTCAATTAAGTTTATATTACATGATTTGAATAAAACAAAATGATTATAAACTATACTTATATATTGATAAATGAGCTTTCTATTTTACATATAATTTACTACAAAAATCTTTATGGTTATTCTGAAATGTTACTTAGATTCTATACATACATATAAGGCGAGATACGGTAACTTTTACATATGATTGAAACTGTTTAGTCTGATCAGATTAAAAAACAGTATTAATAATGACTAACCTTAATATCGTTACACTAATGGCCATATCACTTTATAGTCTAATCGCTTCCTCTGGAGGTGATGCACTTGTTCACTGAATTAGAACTCTTTCTTCACGCCTCAAGGTGCCCGGGATTCCAGACAAAAGCCTTGATGTAGTAAGCGTGGGAATTCACGTTTTAAACAAATAACTTCACTTTTAGGCAAGAAATACCTCTTGCTACTATATGTACTTTTCTTATTTAAGTACAATGGATTGCGGTAAACCCTCTCTTACTTTTAGGTTCCGCACGTTTGACCGGCTTCGCGACTTGGAAGCAAGTATCTTGTTTCGTTCTCCTTGATCCGTTCTAACTTCTCTTTTCTCTCGGTGAATCCCCAGCTTCCTTGTGAAGTTCTCGATCGTTCTGATTACGTGGATGATGTAATACAGTGACTCTCTCGATTCGTATATGTGATACAAAGCTATTCTAATTGAGTTTGTACATGACTAGCTTTACAAAGTGAACTACAGAAAATGTTGATTGTGCATAAAAGGATCTGAGTGAAATACGCATTTAATATTATTGCGAAATGTTTCGCAATAATACCCAATGGCGGGAAACGCATTAATATTTATATAATTTTACTTTCTAATTTCATACAAATTAAGTTTTGATATTCTTTAAAATTATAACAGATTTAATTAATGTCTTGAAAAAAGATGGTCGTAATGTGTCCCATTACAATTGTTGCACAACACAATACACAATATATAATAAGGTACAAAAAAGACAATACAAAAAACTATCTAGAATTTCGAAAATACAATCGCAGAAATATCAAAGCATCCAATGTTTGACTTCCAAGCCTGCTTCGTAGTTTACTGCCAACATCAGCAGCAGCTGAAAACGCTCGCTCAGGTTCTACACTGGTTAGAGGAATAGACAATAGATACTTATATGCTAATTCTAAGTGATATCCACGAACTCCTCCATTTTCGAAAAGGCTCATTTCGCGTCTAATACTATTTACCAACCCCGATTCATTTTCTACTTGAGGATCTGGGGATTCCATGCTCTTATTAATTTCCAGCTGCAACTTTTCCTTTAGTGTCAATTGTGGTTTGGAGGTTTGTTGCCTTGGCTCATCATCTGTTTGTGATCCTGACCTTTCTTCCTCTTCCGTGTCATCTCGACTATTTAGTCTTTTAACAATACTCTTTATTTGCTCCCTCACTAAAACCTGTGGAGGAACTCGAAATGAGTCAAGCCATTCCAAATCCGATAATAACTGATTTTCATAATCTTTTTGTGGATTTTGTTAATAATTCAACATCATTTCGTCGTTGCTTTATACGTTCCACCACTAAGGATGTTTTCATTTTATTGGCGAGTGCTGAGTTTTTGCTAGAGAATTGTTTTATAAGAGATTTCAAAGAGGCATCGGCTGTGCATAAATTAGCATCTTGTCGACAGATTGCTTCTACTGTTAATTTAATTGGGTTCAGCACATCAACAATTTTATTTACCAAGTTAAAATCAGCATCTTCTAAACGGATTAGATGATTGAGATCTAGTGAGATCTTTTTGAATGCAGGTTTTTAAAAGAGAAATTCGTTCCAGTATGGTTAAAAGACTATTCCACCTGGTTTTACAGTCCAAAAGAAGTGACTCTTTTTCATGTTCAACCTTCACATATTTTTGAAGTATTGTTGAAGTTTCATTTTTCAATGGTGATCTTTTGAAATACACTACAACTTTGCGGATTTTTTTATCAGCTCATTAATGTTTTCGTCTTTGGTTAACTCTGGTATGTGTTCTCGCGCAAGTTCATTTTGTGACATTAAGATTAAACCTGATTCTGGACAGTCTAAATCTTCTAAATTGTCATCATCATCGCTATCGTTCATATAATCGGCAGTCACAGCTGGTTCATTTATAGTATCATCTAAGTCTGAGGTAGGGCTGTCTTGCCTGTCTTGAAAATAATTCTTTATTTTATAGAGCACATCACAGACGGCGAAATTGATACCATGTGCGAGACATAGTTGTTGTTCAGTGCAAACAAGCTGCTCCACCTTTATCATAACGTTCGGTCCATCGGTTAGAGTAGCCACGATATCAGTTTCCAGGGAAATATCAAATTCACTTAGACGCTCTTTTAATATACGAAGACAATTTTCAGCTGTCATACTCCCATGAATAGGAACGAGTTCTAAGCTCCAATTTTTTTATATGAATGAACGTTGACAGCCATGTATCGTTTATTGGACGTTGATGTCCACTCGTCGAAAGATAGACTGATTTTTTCACTGTAATTCATATCACGCTTTCGAATTGTGACGGCTGATTTTGGTAAATCCGTGCATTTCGCTAAGAGCAATTTCCTCAAATCGTCTGAAGTTATAAATACACTCAATGGAAATCCATCTAATGCAATGATTCTTGCCAAATCATCATCCAGGCTATCGTCGACACTTTTAGTAAAATAATCTTCTAATTTTCGTTTAGCTGGCGGCGGTGCTGTATTCAGATTTTCAGAATCTTGACTTGTTGAAGCTGTTAAACGATTAACGTCGGCTAAAATCTTAATGTTATGTTTTGATGACAAATGTGTATGTAATCCCTTAGTCGATCCACCCAGTCTTGAGAATGGCAGGGCATCGCTTACATTTAGCACTATTCCCGTCTTTCGCAATTAAAAAATAACTCCACGCTGACGACGTATCACTGTTTTTTTTATGTTGAACAAAGTCTTCCGCCATTTAAAATAACTTTTTCAGATAATCGACTTTTAAATTTAAAAGACGTAACCTGCGTAACCTTGTCGCTGGTAGAATAATAAATGAAAAAAGTAAATTCTAATAAGCATATTTATACTTTCGTACAGGGAATCCCCGACGGGGAATCCCTAGCAAAAGTATTATGATATATTATATGAGATGATCGGGTGATTCCCCTGTTGGCCTGTTGGGGAATTACTTTAATAGTATTGTGTTGAAATATGCCTGGCGGGAAAGTCCCTTCTAAGTTACATATTATTTGGGCTGTACCTGTGTAGTTCTTTTATCGTACGGCG
Source organism: Melolontha melolontha (assembly GCA_935421215.2). Taxonomy (NCBI): domain Eukaryota; kingdom Metazoa; phylum Arthropoda; class Insecta; order Coleoptera; family Scarabaeidae; genus Melolontha; species Melolontha melolontha. Next base: position 7,603,110 of record OW285241.1, read on the forward strand.
TTGATTTAAGGTTGATTTTTTGTCTTTATGTAATAAGTGCCCTTAATATAATCTAGATAAGATCATTGTCAAGGCGCAACGGATTACGGAATGCGAACTGGCAATCCCGAGATTAGCCAAGTACAGTCGCGGGATTTACGGGATCAAAACCCGACCAGGATCTCGGTATTCTCTACTGCCAACTGATAAAATAATTTTTGAAGTTTTATTTTAAAATAACCTCTATTGTCATAGCACATAACCTACCTTCTTTCTCAGCTTCGTTCATAGAGTTGATGAAATTTGGATCTCTCATTAAAGTTCTAATTTGAGGTCCATCAAATACCCCGGCTTTCATTTTTTCGTAACTTAGTCGTTGAAACCTTTCACGTATTGCTGTGTACTTTGATTTTCAAAAAGGGTGCCAATATATTAAACATGAATCATTTATTATTAAACATGAATCATCATACACACATATTTTGTATTTTTAGACTCTTAAAAATTGCTTTCAGGGCTTTTGTTTCACAAAAAGGGTTCCTTGCAACTAGGCCTAGCATATAATGTAATCAAGAGAGAAATAATACCATAGCACGTTAAGTTTAATCCATTTATTATTCCCAAATTCTAAAGAAATTCAATACAATTTACAAAACCAAAATTTTATTTGTGATCACCGCTTTAAAACGATATTTCGACAAGTGTCTCCTCTTTTTGAGAAAATTATCTATATATACAATATGCGGCAAAATAAACAGTACTGAAATTATGAAAAGTTTATTATTTATGTATTTACTTTGCATTATATAGCGATACTTTAACATTATATAGCGTTGCAAACATTATTCACTACGACGTTCCCGATAAAACAGATGTTCAAGATGCCATCCGTTCAATTTCAAGCAGTATTCGTAGCGTTCGCGAAGGTTCACAAACATGTCTGTGAACACAGGTTGTTGCATGGCACGAAAAAAACCTTGAATTTTAATCCGCAGTTCCGGAATCTCAGACGGTGGATCGGTACGGAAAACAGCCTTCTTTAGCATTCCCCACATGTACGCATCAGGTGGTGTTGGATCTGGTGAGTGCGATGGGTATGGGAAATCAGTGCCACGCGAAATAAGGCGATCCCCAAAATGATTGCGCAGCATTCGAAGAGACTCCCTAGTCGTGTGACAGGTCGCCCCATCCTGTTGAAGCCATTGGTGATTACGTGGTAGGTTCTTGGCACGACAAAATCGCTGAAGATCATGCAGAAATGGTATGATAACCTCTTCTCTGTAGAGCTCCTGATTCACAGTTAACGGCGTCCATCGTCTGCTTCAATGAAATACGGGCCCAATATGCCATGTGCGGATACAGCACACCAAATCGTAACACGGTCACTATGAAGGGGCTTCTCGACGATTATGTCGGGGCGTTCGAATCCAAGAAACCATGTTGTCTGCTTGTTAATGTATCCGTTTAAGTGAATATGGCTTTCATCGGAAAACCACGCATTCGACAAGAACAACGCGTCCTCATAATCCGTAGCCAACACACGTGCACAGTATTCGGCTCTTACACGCTTATCAGCTGCAGTAGACGCTGTTCGGTCTGTATTTTGTATGCAAACCCACCAATATTCTTGAACATTCGACAGAGCGATCGATCACTGATATTCAATTTTAATGATGATCTTCGGAGGCTTCGTTTCGGCGATTGAGCACCTGATTCAAAATACGTCCTTGATTCGTATCGGTTGTGACTGTCACTGGGCGACCCACGTGACCTTTACGTTGGCAAAGCACACTTCCCGTACGACGAAAGTTGTCAACAACTGCTAACATAACAACGTTGCTCGGAGCCTGTTTCATAAACTTAGGCCTAAATATGTTGGCAACTTCTCTTAAGCTTGGACCGTTTTCGCGCCCTTTTCCGTATGACCGAAAATAGTGCTCCACGATAAAAACTTTGTCTGCAACAGTGAGAACCATTCTGAAGCAACTGACATTAAAAAGACATTCACATACGTTGTAACCACGTTCGGAAACCACTCGGTACGTTTTTGTGCATAACACATACATATTTGACACATGCGCATTTCAGTACTGTTTATTTTGCCGCATGCCGTATATAGAGAATTTTCTCAAGAAGAGGGGACATTTATCGAAATATCGTTTTAAGGCGGTGGTCACAAATAAAATTTTGGTTTTGTAAATTGTAACACAGGAGTGTGACATCAATTCTTTTTCAACTACATTTTAAGTTAAAATATCCCATAAAAACTTTCGTTTTTACCTTAATTTACGTTTTCTTAATACAATTTCCTTGTAATAATATTTAATATTTTAAACGTGTTCTTGTTTTCTTAAACGTTCCGTTTCTTTGTACCGCAAGCTATATTGTCTTCTTCTTATTCGTACTGTCCTTTCACCACCGTCCGATGTCGTGTTTTCCCTTCGACCAAAGACACATCCAACCTGAACCACCGAGCCAAATTTGAAAGCTGCATTGTTCATAATACATACACAAACATATCAATTTCTAGTAAATGAGCAGATATTATGTTGGACGCCATGATATATATTCTAAACCCTCTGAATTGTTTCAATGTATTAATAATTACACATTTTTAAACGGGGGGGATGTTGTGGAATCTGTGTGTAAAACGTTGTGGTCCATCATTTGAAATTGAGTCTTTCTTTCATCGATTTGAGTATTTTAAACATAAAGTTAAAAGACCACTAAAAAATCATGATCACATATTAATTACTGTTACTGTTCTTTTTTTTATATTATAATTTGTCTAACCCGGTCCAAAAATAATGAAAAAAATTAGTGGCTGCTCTTATTTTTGTTGTTTGAACGACACACCACTTTACCAAGTTATGAAGTAATAAAAAGGTTGTATGGGTTTTTTGTTGAAATAAAATAAGATTTTAGATTTTACTTTATTTATGCAAAGAGAATATCAATTTTAATCAAGTAGGTACATAATACAAGTGAGAACTTATTATTATATTATTAATTGTTATGCTTCATCTTTATGTAGCTCTAACGGTCCTATATCTTCAACATATTCGTCAGCTGTTTGTAAATTAGTAAAGGATTGATGGTAAATAGGTGGAATAAACTGTAGCAATTCCATCATATTCTTCTTTTTCTCTTTAGAAACAGGTCGATGATCGTTATATAGTTTTCAAGTGTTACGTCGTTCATCATAACGGGCCTACCTTTTTTACGAGGCAACAAGTTGATACATTGAAAAGAAAAGTCTTCATTTAGTGTTTCCTTATAAAAAATTTTAAACGGCTATCTTTTTTAAAACGAAGCCACTGTATGTGAAGCCAGTTTACAGGAATATTTTCTTCATTCACTTTTCTTTTTGTAATGAGTTCTTCCATTGTTTTTGTTGAGAGAAACTCTGTTTGCTGCATTTTGTGTAAAGGAAAATGAGATTTAGTTCTAGCTTTTGGTATAATAGTGTACCAATCTTCCGCTACATAAATAATTTTTCCTTTTGCATAACATTCTATTGAGCCGAAATCTCTAGCGTTGGGTAAGTACGAATGTCCTGATACCAGGAATTTATGGTCAATGACAGAAATGCTTTCTGAATCCGACAATAATTTAAGCCACATTAAACTCATTTTAATATTCCTGTTTTGGCCTGTACATGCATCACTGTAGGCAATTATATGCTGACTATTTGAAGCATAAGTTGAAATGTGTTTTTTCAAATAAGACGCTATTTCTTGGGATCCTCTTGAGGCCAGTTGATAGTTTCATCCCAAGCATACATGTACCCCTGCTCAGTAGCAAGGTTGTGACATCCTAAGTTATATACGTACATATTTCTCTTATAGTATGCTAATGAGCAAGTCAATTGTGGATATGCTAAAGCCTTCTCCAAATCAAATGTAAACGCATAGATTTTATTGGCATCAAGAACTGCTTTATATTTGTGGATCTGTTTCGGAGTTTATTTTAATTTTGAATGCATCACACCTTGTGCATGTATCTTTAGCAGGAGTGTGAAAACTGAGATTAAATTCACTGGTAAAAATCTTGCGATAAATAGCTTCGCTAACATTTGGTATGCTTTTTTCTTGACAATCTTCAATATAAAGCCTGTACATTAACCGTATATTTAAATTACTTGATAAATATTTCTTGTTGGGACTATGTTGTCTAGTATAATAATGAGATTGGTAAGCAGGAAACATAGATATGTGTTCGCGGACTTTATTAGCCATTTCATCTGGTGTCTTATTAATAGGGGGGTGCTGTCCGCGTAAACCTTCCCCGGGGGATGTACACCTAGCCTTTTTAATTGCTCTATAGAATCTTCCATCTGATATGTTAAATGTGTTTAAAAAATATGATTTGCACACTTTAGTGGAGTACGCACCAGCTTGAATATAAAATGTATTTGTGTGGGTCTTAGGCACTCTAGAATTGTTTCTTGGACGTACTTGTTTTATTTCTGTTTGTTTTACCAGCCCACAAATGTAAGCATTTTGTGTAGTAAAAGATCCAATTGCCCAAAACCTCTCGAATGCATCTTTTCTTTGATTTTCAGATATTTTACTAATACACTTCATGCGGCAATTGCAGTCTACGTGTTTAAAAGTTTTCGCTTCTACTGTATTGCCCTTCCTATTGATATACTTCAAACCGAGGTTACGATTTCTCTTTCTTGTAGCAGCTAGATGACTGTCAGGCTCCTTGTTTCTTTTCCTGCCTTTTCGTTTTGCTGATTGTTTATCAGCATTTGGATGCGTATTGTTGTATTCTGATTTCAATGAAAAAGTGAGGTTATTATTACGGTAACAGAAAAAAAGGACATACCTGATTCACTGCTACTACTTCCCGACAATCGATATTCTGATCCAGAATCTAAGAAAGGTTCTGATGCTTCGGATTCACTATTTTCACTCATTTTTAGTTTATAATAACACTTCACTTACGAGTAATACGCATTATTTGTATATTCCTTCGATAAGTACTAATTTGTAAAGTGGTGTAAGTCTGACTTGCGCCACTTTGCCTTGTAAGCTTTAAAGTTAGTAGTTATCTTCATGAAGACATAGCGACATCTGTAGCCGAATGAATTAGTTTACAGTCACGAATTTTAGCTATTATAATAAATATTACTTCATAGTACCCATTTGTGAAGCAAACTTAAAATTTTTATTTTTTTGACTTACACCACTTTCGCTTTCAACGGCTCAATTATATCTTCATAGTCACAATCTACATTTGAATCTGGCTGCTCAATAGCATCTGCCATGTCTTCAGTTAAAGTCAACGAGTACTCAAGCGAAAGAAGCTTTTCATAAACTGGCACGGGTATTTCATCGGAATGAGGCACTGGTCGAATCCAGGAGTCGATAGTACAATATACAATTTCATTCGTATTCTTATTATAACCGGCGGTCTGAACTAAATAAAAATAGCAATCATCTACGTAGTTTTTCGGTTTTGGAACGCCAAAAGCTAATTTCTGACATTTTCCCTTCCCCTGCCGCAAATTTTCCACACATTGTGTGGAGCCCATGACTTGTCCTGATCAGCAAGTTTTACGTCAAAATAAGTTAAATACATTTTCTTAACAAAAGCAGTAATAGTTACCCATTGACTGGGAACGGTGAAGCTGCCCAAATCTAGCATAACGAATCGGCACTATACACATCTTCAAATAGTGGACATAATGTAGTTTCTTCCCTAACGACTAATATGTAACTAACGTTTTATTATCAGCCGTGTTTACTTTTAAATAGTCTTAAGTGATCAATCCTTTCTAATAAAATGTTATTAAACCCTAATATATTCACTTTATGAATAGGATTAGCTTAATACACACATATTTCGAATTTATCCTAGTTCTCGACAGCGTATGGCGGAAGAAGCGATCAAATGCTTGTGCTAGCTCGCTGCTATATGCCAAACTTGTACGACAAATGATTGAGAAGACGTGTCACGCCATCTAACGAGCAATATTAACCACTGTGAATTTAACAATATTATTAGAGTTTGCAGTAGTTTTATGCTCCCACGTAGTTTAAGCACTAGTAAAATTAGAAGGTATTACATGTAAGGGGGAAATTTGAGTTGGAGATGTGGTTCCTTTTAATCCTTAATAATTAATATAAAAATAACCTTGCATAAGCATAAGATCTTTCTCTTTTTGTACAAGAGAAAAGTATATATTTCTTTATTGTTCAGTAATCGAGTTCTTCTTTTAATTACAGTACCAGAACCTCACCCATTAAGTAACTGTGACGTCACGTTTACATTCAACGGCACTAGAGAGCTGAAGAGAGTCAGAAATCTCCGGCACATGTCAAGAACTTCAAGTCCTGATTTACTGAGTAAATGATTCTCAATTAGTTTATAAAAGTTTAATTCATTGTGATGGTTAAGATATTATTTTTTTTTCTTTAAGATATTTGTACTTATATGTAGTATACTTATTTTTTTATATGTTTTTTCTTCGTTGAAAAGTGTATATTCTTAAATGTCTCGTAGTTATTATATTACATTACAAGTTCTAGTTAAATTTTGTTTTTTGTTTGGTTAAATCATTAATTTATGAAAGGGTAATGTTAATCGGTTTTTAAAGAAAAATTATCATAACAGTGCCTGTCATACTTGGGACTTCCCATGAATGTGAATCAGTTATGTTATAGTATTATAAAATGATGAAATTGTTGATTATTTACGGACTTTATCAAATTAATTTTGTTTGGGACTTTTTTTCCATGATATATTCCAAGTTATTTTATTATACAATAAAAATATTTGTGAGATATTATATGTAGTATTAATTTTTGTTGAGTAAAGTGATTTTTATTAAAAAATAAATGTTTTATTTGCTTTTTCCTATCCCTAAATACTCTTGGATCATTTCCTCCTATTAAAAAAAAATGGATAAATAAATAATTATGAATTACATATACAATTCACTATCTAGTGATTGAATTTATACACAAATCCAATCAGTTGCACCTATAACTCTAGGAAAATGATCGATATTATAAAATTCTTGATTAATTTGAAGTATTTTCTCATTAGTTATTAAAAATAATAGTACATATTCACCCCTTAAGCTTACTAATTTCAAAAGAGACACTTTCTACTAGTTTATCAGCCGTTGATTTATGGACACCAATTAAGTCTCTAACAGTATTAAAAAGGATTCGACTAATGTCAAAAATACATGTACTAAATATTTTTTGAAAAAAATTATTGGAACTTCTAAAGGACTCCAAGAAAATCAAATTTTTATGGATTGGTGTCGCAAAAAAACAACTTCTTCTAATAAAGCTATTGGGGAAATATACTGGAATGCTGAAAATTCTTCATATTTCCTTATTGGATGTAGTCACCTCTTAAGCTTTGCTATATCAGAAGAGATCCTTTGTACTACTCTGTTCAGAGCTGATTTATAAACGCTAATTAAAGTTTCCAATAGGATTTAAAAAACTTCTAATAATGTCTTAGAAGCATTTCCTCCAGTGTTAATGCAGAATCAGTAAACCAATTACATTCTCTCCTAAATATCATCAATCGGTAGTTTAGGCAATAGTTTCGCGAACTTAATTCAATACACATTTTACAGTATCTCTGGTTAATTCCTATTTAAAAACCTACTTCTTATTAGGTAGAATAAAACAGAATAGGAATTAGGAATATACAATTATACACAAATAAAAATAAATAATTTAAATTTTGTTGATAAGTACTGCCATCATTTGTCAGGTAATATAAACTCTAAAGAACGCAGTATTAATTGTAATTTAATTAGGTTCCATAATTTTGATTTTTCTACAAATTCCTGTAACCAGCGAATTATTAAGTAGTAATTAAATTAAAAAAAGGTTCGATTTTAAACTATATTAATGTCTTAGTTTATTAAATACAGACAGATTATTTTCAATTTCGTTTTTCTTAATATTATTTGAGAAATGAGATTCTTTAAATGCCATTGTTTCTATCATACAAAAGATGTCGCCACAATTCCTTGAAATTTAATTATTTTTAAATTAAATGTTCTTTACATTTGTTGTATTTTTTTAATATATGTTAAAAAGTATTATTAAATAAAGATTAGTTACTGGCATAAAATTATTATATAAAATAAAAGTATTAATCATTTTAATTAAGTAAAATAATTGTGAATTCCATACGCAATTAACTACGTGGTGACTCCATTTTTACGCGGATTTGATAAATTGCACCTATTCTATGAAAACAGCCAATAATATAAAATATTTCATTAATTTTAAGTATATCCTCATTAGTTATTGGAAATGTAATATAATCACCACTTAAGCATGTTATTGCATAAGACTTTAGCAGTTGATTTATGGATACTGCAGCGTTAGAAGAACCATTACCTCTGGTACTAAAGCAAACTCAGTAAAGAAAATACGTTTTATTTGTTAACATTATAAGAAGGGAACAATAATTTCACAAATTTATTCCAACACCCACCTACCTTAAGTATTTCTGCCCAATATTCCGAGTTAAACACTTCTGATTTCTTCTATCAATAAATAAGCTGTGTAGGTAAGTAAAATGAAATTATTTTATTTTATTACAAGGGAACAATTTCACAAATTTAATCCAACACCCACCTACCTTAAGTATTTCTGCCCAATATTCCGAGTTAAACACTTCTGAATTCTTCTTTCAATAAATAAGATGTGTAGGTAAGTAAAATTAAGTTATTTTATTTTTTATTTACACAAAATCAAACAATATATTTTGCATAAATTGCATTATAATATACACATATATAACTATTTAAAAATATCACACATTTCAATTTGACATTTAAATGAGCTTACTGCAAAGAAGGCGCTAAATTTTGACCCAACACATTGCTACTGTATTTTAATTTCTCTATTTCTGCAGCACTTTGTAAAGATTCGTCAGATATGCGTCTTTCACTACGAGACTCTTTTATAGGATCTGAAAATTGTCATATAAACACAAATCCATATAATTACTCTTAATTTATTACCATTGTATGGAGTATGCTTTCTCGAAATAGAACTTTCAATCTTATAACCTAAATAACCAACGACTGCGGCGAATGGTAGTGTGATGTATGGGGCGTATGTTCTCAACGCCCTAAAACCCAAGCCGAACCACATCTACAAAAGAAACGAATTGTATTAAAGAGACTGCATATTTTTATATTCCAAAATACCTACAGTTTAGACTTTGTCACAAAAAATATATAGTGGCTTACGGATATCTATACAAATAATTTATACAGATGAAAAGCAAGATAAAGCACACACACTTTTTATTGATGTATATCTTATTGGCCAAAATACTGAGCCTTTTTATGGGTTAATATTAGTTAGAGACTGGTTAGAAAGTCCATTTTATAGTGACCGTGTTGCCAACACATTTTTCTACAAATTTTAAATTATAGTATATTTAAATTCTTGGAAATAATGTGTATGTATACACAAAATTGTACGAATATTAATGCTTTAAACGTATTTATTCTTTTTAATTTCCTAATCTCTACAAAGCTATAGATAAATTATAAAATTAATTAGGTTGTATTGGCTATTCTGCTTATAACCTTAAAATCCTCAAAAAATTTAAATACGAATTGGGTTGATTAAAATATTGATTTATCTTGATTTAAGAAATCAAACATTAATAAATATTTAAATAAATAGACGATAACGTATATACAATTTTGATTAATCGGAAATTTGCTTCGTTATGATTACAAAGAAATAACTAATTATGTTTGCTAGTAGAACGAGGTGTATATATTCTGGAATTAGAAAATATTACACCGTAAAACTAAACCTGGACAAAAACCAATATGATCTTGCTAAAAATTTGTATGCAAAAATTAAATCAACAGGCCCCATATCAGTAGCTGATTATATGAAAGAAGTATTAATCAATCCACTAGGCGGTTATTACATGCATAAAGACATGTTTGGAGAATCTGGTGATTTCGTAACCTCTCCTGAATTAGGACAGATATTTGGTGAAATGGTCGCTATATGGTTTTTAAATGAATGGTCGAAGATAGGGTCTCCAAAACCATTTCAAATTGTGGAACTTGGACCGGGAAAAGGCATGACGTTGAAGATGACAATAATACTTTTATTTCTCCTTTATTTGTGTAGGTAGCTTAAGTCAGGATATATTGAGAGTTTTTCATCATTTCCAATCATTGGAGAGTGCTAATGTGCAATTGGTAGAAGTGAGTCCTTTGCTAAGTGATATTCAAGCTAGAAAACTGTGTGCACAGACTAATGAATCAAAAGATGCTAATGATCCAGTTTACAAAGAAGGGAAAAGTGTATCTTATGGAGTTCCAATAAAGTGGTATAAAGATTTGAAAGATGTACCGAATATGTTTACATTATTAGTTGCGCATGAATTTTTTGATGCTCTGCCGATTCATAAATTTAGAAAAACAAATTCTGGTTATCGAGAAGTTTTAATAGATATTGATAAAAATAAGGAAATGAATTTTAGGTTAGTAAATAGTTTTATAAATACTTTTTACATGTACAGCTACGAGCAATAAATTTTGGCTGTCAATGTCACCCTAGGAGTAAATGGTAATAACCTATAATTTAATCTGTCACAATAAAATTAACGGAACTTTTTGCAAGCCCTAGACGAGATGCTACCGTAGCTTCAGAGATTCCAGTTTCCATTAAGGAAATAATTGGTACTTTATTAAAATAGGATATTGAGACCATATTAAAAATAATTCAAAAAACAAAACTTTCGACAAACTGCAAATTTACATTGATATTTCATTGTCAATGGATATATAATCAGTCAAGGCAAAAATCTACATTGTGACCATTTCCTCAAATTTTACAATGACGTTGACGACCAAAACTTATTGCTTGCAGCCGTACAATAACAATTATTAATTTAGATATGTTCTGGCTAATCAAGAGACACCTGTTTTAAAAATGTTCCTTAAAAAAGATGAGCAAAGAGACGAATTTGAGGTATCTCCCCAAAGTTTAGTAATAATGAAAGACATTGCTACTAGACTCGAAGAGGACGGAGGATTGGCATTAATAGGAGATTACGGACATGTGGGAGAAGGTACCGATACATTCAGAGCATACAAGAAACACAAACAACACAATCCTCTAATTGAGCCTGGTACAGCAGATTTAACTGCTGACGTGGATTTCTTAGCGTTAAGGACTGTAAGTTTTGTTAGTTTGAAAATTTCATTTCATATATTTGGTTTATCTTAGGCTGCTGTAGAAGAAGGAAAAGTTCTTGCATTTGGACCGGTCACACAACAAGAATTTTTACTTAAAATGGGTATCGAGCATAGAGTAAAAAATTTAGAAGAGTTTGCTTCAGATGAACAAATGAAGAGTATCCGTTTTGGTTACGATATGATGACAGATCCGAGCAAAATGGGTAGTAGATTTAAGTTTTTATCACTTGTACCTTCTGTGTTAAAAGATATCTTGCAAAAAGTACCAGTTGTAGGTTTTCATTGATCAATAAAAAGTTTGTGAAATAAATTTTGTTTTCTTTCTAATTTAGAAATGATAAAATTGGTTAATACAAACATGTTAAAATATGTATTTGTACAAATGGACGTACACAACGTATTTGACCAATGAACACTTCAACCGCAGATACATGCGTTTCGGCTACTGATCTCCTCAGTGCGAATTGATGAAGTGACGTCTTACGATTCGTTCCCGTAAGAAAAGCACAAACTTATTCCTGTTGAAGTGACTATTGATTAAATACGAAATTTAGTGATAACCTTACAAAACAAGTAAAAAAAAACAATCAACAAAATGTATATGGTATTGTTACATTCAATAGTACTTTAATTTAGTTTTAGGAAAATTTAATTTTCATTTTTGTCGTAGATGTGATAATAAATTAATTTGTAATTTAAATTTTGTTAAGGTGCTGCCATCATTTGCCAGATGGCATAAGCTGGTATGATTGGATAAATTATTTGGTTATTATCATCTAGATTCCTGTAACTAGTAAATTTGTTAATTAGCGATCGAATTTATATACATACTCTTAAGTGTTTATAACGGGTGTTCAGAAACATTCGAAGTCAAAGTAGTCCATGAAAATATGAAGTCATGTCTGAGATACATTGATTTTTGACAGACAACAGTTGACATTTAATAATTATTACAAATCAGGTATAGCAAACGCCAATTAAGTTGGCGCGAGGAGGGGTAAGTTCGCGCAGGATTAGAAGTAGTTGGGAGATTTGTATTTGGTTTTACATCAAATGTCAGATAATTCTAACCTCTGAGCGGGTATCACTTTATGATCCCCTAGCAAAGACATTATGTTCCGTCAAACGTCAATGACAAATGTATTCTGACAATTACTTGAGTAGTGGAGGTGGACGTTTTTAAAAACAATTTCTACGCACCCCCTCCTCGCGCCAACTTAATTGGCGCTTGCTATACTTAAGTAAAGATATACGATTTTTTGTTCAGAGCCACCTGACTTCGAATGTTTCTGAACACCCGTTACATCGAGATGCAATTTTTTTGGTATAAATTTGGTGATAACTTTATAAAACAAGTAAAGAAACATAATTAATGAAATGGATTGTTTTATTCAATAGTATTTTTTAGTTTTAGCAAAATTATAGTTTCTTTTATGCTGCAAATGTAATAATAATAAATGCAACTTAAATTTAGCTGTAAAATGTTAAACATAAATTGATATTCATTTAAAGTTTAAGATTTACAGCAAAATGCAAGATATATTTTTTAAATAGAATTGAATATAATTTATAGTAGGTTAATTAGTTCATTAACGGATCCGTAGAAAAACCTTACAAAAATAGTTTCACACAATAAATAACCAAGTGTAATTAAAATTATAAATCAGGAATAATAGAATTTGTATACCTACTCTGAATGTGTTTACGTTTACACACCGACATGCTATTTTTTTTTGTGTAAATTTGGTGATAACCCTACAAAAGGAGTAAAAACCATAATAAAAATATATATATAGGTATTGTTTTATTCAATGACTTTTAGTAAAATTTAATTTTTATTTTTATTGTAGGTGAAATAATAAATACAATTTAAATTTTATTAAAGTGCTGCCATCATTTGTCAGATAGCATAAGTTAATATGATCTGATAAATTATTCGGTTATATTGTCATGTAGAGTCCTGTAATTAATGATTTAATTAGTGACAGAAATTAAAAATACAAGAGATTTGGAACTAGAATTAAATAATATTTAGTTTTATTAGTTACATAAAGATTATACTCAATAAATTTTTTTTGTTAAAGTCATATAATATGAGATTTTTTGAAATTAAATATACATTATCATATCTTAGTTTTGTAATCGCACAGGAGATGTCGCCACGATTCTAAAAATGTTTAAGTAATTTTTAGAATATTATTTGAAGTTGCATTTGTTAATTTTTTGAGAATATTTGTTAGAAAGTATTATTAAATATAGATCAATTATTGGTATAAAATTATTATTATTTAGAATAAGAGTATTAATCAGTTTAATCATCAAATTAACGTTTTTTTTTAAATTCAGAAAATTTCGGTTTGAGATTTGAGATCTTAGGAATATCATTTAATTCATACTTCCATTGCTATGGATTATATATATTTTTTTATATTTAATTCTAGGACAAAAACAAAACAATTTTTTAATGCACTAAAAAAAAAATCTGTTTATGGATGTACATATATTTGGCATGTATCTAGTTTTGATAAAATATGTCTAAGAGCAGTGATGGTATCAAAAACTGCTTTTTAAATGGTGAAAAGCAATCTCTCCTGGATGATAGAATATATAAAAAGTACAGGTAAGCAGCAATTTTTTCCAAAAGATCTTTGAATTGTTAATGACTATTTTAACATCTGTAAACTTCCATACAAGAATAGAATCAATAATTCTATTAATACCTCTTTACGGATTAAAATAGATTTTTATTATCATGAAATTTATAAATAAGTTCATGCATTTACTTATAAATGTGTTTAGTATTGGTAAACATGTTTTATTGCAATCACTATGTTGGAAACGGTATTTTAAATAGCGAAAAACGATTTTTGTTGGACAACGGAAAATATATGCGGTATGGGTGAGTAGTAATTTTTGTTAAATTAAAACTTTCTTGTCGTTAGATTTTATTATTTATAATAAATTATGTTATTCACTGCACACGATTGTAAATTGTGAAAATAAGTTTTTATTATTATTTAAATTAAAAATAAATATTGGATATTTTGAGTAAATTATGTAGCAATATTTTTTAAACTTTGCATGGCATTTTATTTTAAATCTAAAAAAAATAATTAATGTTCATTATAAATAAGTATAAATCAATTAATTTATATAATTACTATACTTATATTTTTTTATTGTTTTTCTTAATTACATATTTAAATTGTATGGTGTGTAAATGAGATAAATTTTGAGACACCTAATCTGAGATAGGTAAAAGAAGAGAATTTGAGTTTAGTGAGGTTAACTTTTTAGCAAACGATAAACTGTACTTTTTATTTCGCAATACGTGGAGTAAATAGTAAATAAACATTTATCTTTATATATATATATACATATATACAAGTGTCCCGTATCGTTATGTTCAAATTTTAGGAGTGTAAAGTAGACTTCATTTCAAGTAACAAAAACGCAAAACTTGTATATCCATTTTTATTTGTTTCGAAGTGAAAAAGATATTTTGATGTAAAAATTAAATATAAAATTAAGTCTTTATAACAACGCTGTTAAAACATCGTAACAAACAAATTTAATTTTCCAAGAGTGGTTGGTTGAAGATTCATATCAAATTCACGCGCAAAAAAATTGAAATCGAACTGTCAAATGCATAATCTAGTCCATTAAACATCAAATAATCACCAGTAAGTTGTACATAAAGTGAGTGGTAAATATATTCAATTAATTTCAGCAATGAAGAAATTCCATCACACTGCTTAAGCGGAAAAAATGTTAAAATCACCCTAGGTTCACCCCCGGAAGCAACCATTAATTCGCCACTAGATGACGATGTTTTCACCAACTCTGCCAAATCGTAATTGTTTCTGCGAACTTGTTTTCCTATTTATTTATTGATTTCTTCTAGATCATTGTCCGAAAAATATAAGAAAAATTTCATCTTTAAAGATTGCTTTTATTATACTAAAATGGTGGTGTTAGTATTAATATGGATGGGATGCTGTTTCGTGATGATGACGAAGGGTGTTAAAGTAAAAAATGTGCATCAATTGAGTATTGCTAATGGTACTGTTAGGGGTATGTATGTATATATAATATATATAATAATTACTATTAGAATATCCTTAATTGATGTTGCAGACATATGTTGGCGAAACATTTTAGTAACTGACATAGATTAAATATTAAATAAAACACTAATTTTGTTAGAATAAATCTAACATGTCAAAGAGATATCTCTAAATCTTTCTCATCTCTCGCAAATTACTATTAGATATGATCAACGTTTGATTCTAAAAATAGTTTGAAACAAATGGAATCAACAAGCAATATTTTACCTCTCAGATTTCCGCACAATAAAATTAATTATTCATTGCAATATAATGTAAAGTTTGTCTTTTCGGGTTCTTAATAAAACTAACGGTAACTTTAGACACACATTATATTAATAATAAAACGAATAACAATATAAAAACTAATTACTTACAATAAGCACATTTACGTATTTATATTTATGTAAGTACGCTCTGCGATAATTCGGTATCGAATGTAAATCCAAATCCCTTCTTCGACGGCTTATATATATGGGCCGCCGACCCTCTCGATTTTTCTTAGTCTGGGTTTTTCTGTTTAGATCTGCCGAGAACGCGTGAGAGGTATTATACGTGACATATTGTTGGATGAGTCATCACTAGAGTGGACCAATCCGGAGCGATATTGGTAAATATTTCATATAAAAGCCGAAAAACTCCAATAATTTATTAATTAATATATATACCGTACGAACGCCGGGGAGTGATTGATCTACCACAATGTAAGTAAGACGAAGACGAATAGCGAGTTTATGTGGTTAGGGTTGAGAGAGTATATTCAATCGGGTTCTACTGTCTCACTGTACGGGCGTTCCCTTTCTTTATCCAACACATTCTACATACGATCTAAGAACGAATCAAATAATCTCTCTCTAACACATTGAATATTCCTATCAGTCGGTCATTGTGTTCAAGCAAGGCCAATATACTTGCAGTTGGCCAGTCATTACTTATATATCCATCGATCGCACGACGTTGGGCACACGGTATATATATATATATATATATATATATATATATATATATATTGCTATGCTAACCCGAAGGACTGCGGAGAATTGTCCCACGTTCGGACGTCATAAAATGCACTGGTCTTCCTCCACTCAATAGTTACTTTAATGTACTGTTGTCTTTCTGTATTTAACTAAATTCACCGGCTTAACTCGCGTCGTAGGCACATTGTCGACTCTCTCTCTCAAGGTGGGATTCATGTAGTGGGGTCCAAAATCATTTTGGAAAATACTCGATTGGTAATAAATATCTCCAGATATTTATATTTTGGGTTTAAATATATTCACTGTATACTAATTCAAGTAAGCACATTTATTTTTATATAATGATGTATATTTCGCAGTATTTTATCAAAATTGTCAATTAAACGTCAATATTAATTAATTATTTAACTGTCAGACTGTATGACATCTGTACAAAATTTATAAATAAATTCAACGTACTACCTCAATAAATTGCCTCTCATGTTCGGTGCGCCAAATATGTTACAATCTCTTCACCCAGTTCGATAGGGGATACTTAATATCAATACCAATATTCTTACAGTTTTAACTCGGTCTTTTATATAGGATTTAATGAAAGATTATTGAAGCAACACAGTCTTTTTAATAAGAAAATTCATACATGTCAATTAATAATCCAAAAAAAAATAACATCGAGGTTTCTATGGTTACAAATGTACATATAAATGCTCAACCTGTACTATAACAATATATATATACAGGGTGTCCAGAAACTCTCCTGACAAACGAAGACCGGAGTTTCCTCAGATAATTTTAAGACAATTAAACCCAAATTCACCTAGTCCGAAAAAAATTGCTAAGGGAGCTAGAGTTCTTTGAAGATGGCGCCTTGTATTTATTTTTTTTTAAATTCCTCCAGAATGCTTCTATTTAGAAAAACAAAAACTGGTATGCTTATTTATCCTCCAGAGATGAATCGATTCCATCAATTGCGAATTTCTAGTACCGGTCATAGGCGTCCGTTTTGGGTAGGTCAACGGTTATTTTAAGGCATAACTTTTTTGTCTTTAATTTTTAAGCATTTGTGACACTAGATTATTAAATTTTCAGGTATTCCAGTACTAAAAGGTACTCTTACTTTAAGTCGGTAGGATACACCGTTTTCTAGAAAAATCGATTTGTAAATTTTTCGTTTTTTCTTCATTAAAGTTCAATTTTTTATTTTTTGCAATAGTTAGCTCTGAACTGCCAACAGAAATAAAACCTACGTTTTTCATTGTCAAATTGTTGTCAGTTCGCGAAGTTTATCTTTTCATTTTTTACTTTGTGTTATTCAAACACAACGATTTCAATTTAAAAAAAAATGGTTTTTACTAATGAGGAATACGCCGATATGCATTTAGTTTATGGTGAAATGAGGTGTAACGCTCGAGCGGCGCAACGTAGATACGCTGAAAAATTTCCCAATCGTCAGCATCCCACTCACTCAACATTTACAGCTCTTCATCAACGATTAAGAGAAACAGGTTCAGTGGTCCCAAAAAATAATGAAACAGGGAGACATAATGATGTAACAGCAGAACATGAAGATGTTATTTTAATGGAAGTTGAGGAAAATCCAGAAATTAGCGTTCGAAGACTATCTGCCATGTGCCCCACAATTTCAAAATCTTCCGTAGGAAATATCTTACACAAAGAAAATTTATATCCTTTTCATTTTACAAAGGTGCAAGCACTGCTAGAAGGAAATTTTCCTGCTCGCGTAGAATTCGCTAGATGGTTACAAAATCAGAAAAATCAAGATGAAGATTTCTTCAGGAACATTTTGTTTGGTCTCAAAAAATGGAATTTTTAATGTACATAATGCACATTATTATTCGTACGTTGGTGACAATCCCCACGTTGTTCAAGAATTTAAGCATCAGCATAGGTTTAGCATAAACGTCTGGATAGGAGTAGTTGACGATTATCTACTTGGACCTGTGGAATTACCTGCTCGTTTAAATGGTGCTGATTACTTACATTTCCTGCAAAATATTTTACCTGATTTGTTAGATGAGGTGCGTTTAAATATTCGGCAAAACTTATGGTTTCTACAGGACGGCTGTCCGGCCCACTTTAGCAGGAATGTACGAGACTTTCTAGATAATAACTACGAAGACCATTGGATTGGAAGAGGCGGTCCAGTTGCTTGGCCAGCAAGGTCGCCGGATTTGAATCCTTGCGATTATTGTGTTTGGGGATACATAAAAGCATTTGTTTATTCAGTTCCGATACAAAATCGCGCACAACTCTGGCTAAGGATACAAGATGCTTCCAACGAATTTAGAAATAACTTTGGAATTTTTGCAAGAATTCGGCGTTCTCTAAGCAAAAGGGTAAACTTGTGCATAGAGAGTAATGGTCATCACATCGAGCAACTTTTGTAACAATCTACCTTTGATACTTGTTCTATTTTTGTTAGTTTCGTTCCATTGTAATAAATAATTTGTTTTTAATTTTTAAATTAATTTTCATCCATGACTTGATAGTCCAAGCCAACTTCGGCGCTAAAAATAAGTAGGTACATAATAAATTGAACTTTAATGAAGAAAAAACGAAAAATTTACAAATCGATTTTTCTAGAAAACGGTGTATCCTACCGACTTAAAGTAAGAGTACATTTTAGTACTGGAATACCTGAAAATTTAATAATCTAGTGTCACAAATGCTTAAAAGTTAAAGACAAAAAAGTTATGCCTTAAAATAACCGTTGACCTACCCAAAACGGACGCCTATGACCGGTACTAGAAATTCGCAATTGATGGAATCGATTCATCTCTGGAGGATAAATAAGCATACCAGTTTTTGTTTTTCTAAATAGAAGCGTTCTGGAGGAATTTAAAAAAAAATAAATACAAGGCGCCATCTTCAAAGAACTCTAGCTGGTGAATTTGGATTTAATTGTCTTAAAATTATCTGAGGAATCTCCGGTCTTCGTTTGTCAGGAGAGTTTCTGGACACCCTGTATATATATATATATATATATATATATATATATATATATATATATATATATATATATATATATATATTAATTGATAAATTATTGGAGTTTTTCGGCTTTTATATGAAATAAGTACCAATATCGCTCCGGGTTGGTCCACTCTAGTCATCACAATAATAAGAACGCCACTGTCACTTTACGGGCGCTCTTTATAACCTGCGACCGTTAAGAAGTGGTTTATTGAATAAACAGTTTTTAAAGCAATTTTTAATAATTAATACACTGCGCCAAAAAATTATTGCAACACTTACTTATTTCTGTTCTATTTGCAAATGCTTCGTGAAATTTGGACAAAATTTAGATATTATAAATAAGATATTATACACATTTAAACTAAAAAACTGTCACCACTGTATTACTACCATGACTGAATTATTCTTTTTTTCAATAAATTCTGACAGATTCTGTTAAATTTTGGGAAGTTTTGTGAAATTTTCTTACACTTTTTTAAATTTTTGTTAAAATGAATCATCAAGAAAGACAAACTCGTCGTTTGAGCAGTGAAGAATCGGCTGGATTAGTCGCTTTAATCAACAGTGGTCAAGGTGTTAGGAATGTTGTCAGAACTCTAAATGTTCATCCTTCAACCATCAGTAGGTGTATTCAAAGCTTTAATGAAACGCATAGTTATCAAAGGAGACCTGGACAGGCAGAAAACGGTCAACAAATATCGTGGAAGATTTCTGAGATTGTGTACCCTGCGACACCGATTTGTTACCGCACGAAAACTCTAGACTGAGTTAGCTAACATACAGGGTCCGGCAACGAAGCGGGGACGGAAGATTACACGCGTATTTGAAAGTTAGTCAAATATTTAGTCATCGGATATCCGTCCGTACCATCAAGCGCACGTTTTAAAAATATTTTATTTTATACAGGGTGTTCCAGATGGAAATGCCAGACTAAAGTTGCATCTTTTTAAATGGAACACCTGTATATTAATAGATAAAATGATCCGCGCTTGAAAGCTGGTTACATCAATATCATGTTGTATGGGTCTAAAGTTGATAGTTTCTGTGTAAATAATTATTTTACTTGATAAATTGATACATTTCAGTAGGCTATTCTGCATAAGGAAAATCAAAAGATCCGAAACCAATAGAATAGAATATTTTCTACTAGTATGCACTTTCGTTGCTACGTGAAATAAATTCTGCAACTGCTCGCGTTATACAGGGTGTTCACAATTTCGCAAAATCGAAGAAATCTCGTAATTTTTAAATGGAACATCCTGTATATTTTTAGCTCATTGAAAAGCCCTTTTACTACGCTTTCTATTGATACCTCATTTGATGCACCTAGGATGGATCATTTGCTCATTATTTCTTTTTAGAATTGAATTAATGAAAAATGCTTGTATTTGTAGTAGCTAATTTGCGCTTTTAAACCTTCTGTTCAGTAAGATCGGATATTCAACAAATTATCCATAAATGGTCTATAACAAGAAGAAACCCCATTAAGTACGAGAAACAGTTGATTTTCACTCAGCGGTGAAAGCAAACAATAAATTAATATAAAGTAATATAGCATTTTCAATAGATTCACTGCTGATCAAGTTATCTGGCGTCAGTTTAAAGCTTGTATACTTAATAACCAAGTTGTTAAAAATTTCGTTCCATCTTACACAGTATTCCGTCCAATCTTTAAAAGAAATTGCTATAATGACTAATTTTACTATTCAAGAAATGGTGAATATGATATTTATTCTTGGGGAGTGTACAAGAAATTGTCTCCTAGCAAGTACAGTATATGCAGAGAGATTTCCAAACCTTGAAAGAAAGCCAAGACCGGAAGCATTTGAAAGGTTATTAGAGAGATTTACAGAAACTGGTAGTGTAACCTACAAGAAGAGAGAAATAAATAAGCCGGTAATCAATGAAAAAAGCAAATTGGCCGTATTATTATTAATAATACAGGAAAATCCACATATAAGTATAGACGGTATTTCAAAGGTAACAGCTATTGAAGATAGGAGCTTACGAAGAATTTTAAGAAGTCATAAGTATCATCCGTACCATATGGAATTAAATCAGGAATTGCATGGTGATGATTTCATTAAAAGAACAGACTTTTGTGTTTGGTTGTTAAATAAAATGCGAGAAATGCCAAATATTTTAACAAAAATTTGGTTAGCGATGAGACTACTTTCAAAAGTAATGGGGCGGTAAATAAGCATAACATGCATTATTATGCAACAGAAAACCCGCATTGGATACGTCATGTAGACAATCAGAATAGATGGTCTCTTAACGTCTGGGGAGGTATACTTGGTCCATATATCATTGGGCCGTACTTTTTCGATGGAACCGTTACAGGCGATACGTATTTGGCATTTTAGCAGAACGAACTGCCTAATTTACTTGAGCACGTGGATGCCGACACCCGACAAATTTTCTGGTTGCAACACGATGGTGCACCTGCTCATTACAGCCTTAACGTTAGGGAGTTTATAGGGCGATGGAAGGAAGCCAAATGGATGTTACGAGGTGGTCCAATCGTTTGGCCTCCACGAAGTCCAGATCTTACAGTCTTGGACTTCTACTTTTGGGGATATGTCAAGGCTCTAGATTATGTGGAAGTTCCTACAACAAGGGAAAATATGATGGAACGCATAAGAGAGGCATTTAGAAATGTTCGCCAAGAAACATTACAGCATGTTCAACAGAATTTCACCAGGCGGCTTCCTTTATGTATTGAGAGACATGGAAGGACATTTGAAAGTTTTCTTTGATTTATTTGCATTTACTATTTACATTTACTTTATTTTTATTTACTGTGCTACTACTTTTGTTAATTAAATTTGATGTTGTGGTTAATAATTAGTATTTATTTAAAATAGTGCAAACTTTTAATACTACTAGTACTTGATTCTTTCCTACATGATTTCGATTTATGCTAATTAGGTATGTATTGTTTCATATTAGGTATTCGTAAAATAGTTGGTTTTACAAAATTCTTTAAAATACAAATTAATTAGTGCAAATTTTTTATTAAACTAACACCAGATAACTTGATCGGGAGTGAATCTATTGAAAATGCTATATTACTTTATATTAATTAATGTTTGCTTTCACCGCTGAGTGAAAATCAACTGTTTCTCGTACTTAATGGGGTTTCTTCTTGTTATAGACCATTTATGGATAATTTGTTGAATATTCGATCTTACAGAAGGTTTGAAAGCGCAAATTAGCTACTAAAAATACAAGCATTTTTCATTAATTCAACTCTAAAAAGAAATAATTAGCAAATGATCCATCCTGGGTGCATCAAATGAGGTATCAATAGAAAGCGTAGTAAAAGGGCTTTTCAATGAACTAAAAATATACAGAATGTTCCATTTAAAAATTACGAGATTTCTTCGATTTTGCGAAATTGTGAACAGCCTGTATAACGCGAGCAGTTGCAGAATTTATTTCACGTAGCAACGAAAGTGCATACTAGTAGAAAATATTCTATTCTATTGGCTTATGCAGAATAGCCTACTGAAATGTATCAATTTATCAAGTAAAATAATTATTTACACAGAAACTATCAACTTTCGACCCATACAACATTATATCGATGTAACCAGCTTTCAAGCGCGGATCATTTTATCTATTAATATACAGGTGTTCTATTTAAAAAAATGCATCTTTAGTCTGGCATTTCCATCTGGAACACCCTGTATAAACCAAAATATTTTAAAAACGGGCGCTTGATGGTACGGAAGGATATCCGATGACTAAATATTTGACTAACTTTCAAATACGCGTGTAATCTTCCGTCCCCGCTTCGTTGCCGGATCCTGTATATACCCGACACATCCACGTTAAGACTGTTAGGAATAGGTTGAAAGAATATTAATTGACACTACGCCAAAGGTCCTCTCCTTACCAGGGACCATATTAGAGCACGTTTAGAATTTGCCGAACAATGTGTTCATTAGGGATTTAATGAATGAGGCAAAATTGTTTTTGCAAATGAATCCAAATTTTGTTTATTTTCATCTGACAATAGTGTAAAGGTTTACACAAGACCAGGAGAACTTTATGCTCAGTGTAACATTCAATATAGTGTAAATTTTAGAGGTGGATTATGTTATGGGGGTGGTGGCATAAACTTATAGGCAGGTACAGATTTACATGTAATGGTTAAACAAACGGTAAATACGGACAGGTATATAAGAAGCATTTTGAAATTTTATGCTGTTGCTTTTGCCCCATTTATACCAGAAATTTTTTTGATTAATACATACATTATATCGCAAAACCATTTACCTTAATGAAGTGAACATTGTCACTTTGAACTGGCCTTCCATAAAGTCCCGACCTTAATCCCATTGAACATGTATGGGACAGGTTGAAACAGCGTGTTTGCGCACTTTTACGACGTTCTCAGACTATAGAAGAATTACCAAAAGCTTTTGTAGAAGGTTGTAAATAGTTGGATGATCGTTTGTTTAGTTTGTTAACAAATTTAGTTTCCAGCATGCCAAGGCGTTATCAAGCTATTATTGCAGCCAGAGGATTCAACGCGCATTATTAATTCTTGCCATTTTTATTTTTGTTTTTTTTTGTCATTGATTACATTCGCAATTTTTGTTAAATTTAAATTTCGAAAAAAAAAATTAAAAAAAGCTATAGTTTTCAAATGAGATTTTGATTTAAGTAATTTTTGAAGACGGTGTAGTTTTTGTCCGAGTAAAGGTTTTCTTCCGCGTTAAATGTGAGATATTTGCTAAATTTCAAGTGTTGCGATAATCTTTTGGCGCAGTGTGTTATAAAATACATTTTCAAATTTAGAAAAATAATAAAATTCAACTAAATTTGTGACATAAGATACATATTTTAAGACGTTAAAGTATTATCCGATATGGTCTAGTGGCTAGGATACCTGGCTTTCACCCAGGAGGCTCGGGTTCGATTCCCGGTATCGGAAGTTTTTTTTGTAAAATTTCCTCTTTATTTGCAAACTTCTAAAATGTAATCGAAAATTAAGAAATTATAATTAAACTATATTACCTTAAATTAAATAAATTATAATAAAATTAATAATTTGTCATTAGATCATTCATTGGTAACTGGCAAAATAAACCCTTAAAAAAGGTATAAATAAAACTCCTCACCACATTAATATTCGTTTTCTAAATACGTTTCGACATACGATAATACGTTATCTTCAATAGGAAGAAATAACAGTTATATAGGTGGACTTTTAGTCAAGTGTTTCGACATCTTTATATGTTAGCTTTATTGTGCTACTTAACACTGTTATTTCTTTCTACTGTAAATAGCAACATAGTTGTGGAAATACGAATTTAGGATATTAAGAGATATCCCTTGACATCTGTCGGATAAGAAAGGCCCGCTAGTAAAAGGGTTTTCTCACGAACGGCTAAGCTGCTTTTAGGAGAGAAAGAAATAGGTATAATTGTGTAGTCCATTAACTCGTGGTAAGGTAACTTAATATAACGAGCCATCGAAAAATTCATAATTGGAGTGGACTGTGAAATTGAGTTGGTACTTTAGCCCCTTCCACATAATGACACATTACTTGATGCTTGACAGTTTCATTTGGTTTCATTGTAAAAAAAAGGTTATGGCGTTGAAATGATACTACAACAAAAAAGAAAACAAATAATTTATTTAATATCGAAATCCTAATCAAAATTTACATATAGCTACAGAAGTTGTTGAAAATGTTGTCCATTTACATCTAAACACAAACTCTTCTCCGCAATCCAGCAAAAACTTTATGCAGCATTTGCGGTGAGTTGTTGATCTCTTCACACTTTTCTGTTATGCGAATTCTCAGTTGTTCCAGATTATGAATTGGCGTTGAATAAATCGAATTTTTGATGTATGGCCATACGAAAAAATCACATATGTTTAAATCGCAAGACCTAGTTGAATATGGGATTTCAGGTTTCCTGCTTATTATTCTGTTATCAAAAAATTCTCTGAGATATTGAAGTGTTTCTCTGGTCGTATGTGCTATTGCACCATCTTGTTGGAAATACCCATTTTGTAATTCCTCATCATCCAGTTGATTTATGAATGAGCCGAGTATCTCAATGCGATATCGTGCAGCAGTAAGTGTACCTTCAAAAAAAATGGGACCCACCTATCTTCTTCGACATATTCCAACCCAAACATCAACTTACTGGGGATGCAATGTTTTTTCAACAACAAAATGAGGATTTTCGGAGGACCAACACCTCATATTCTGTGAATTAACATATCCAGAAAGATAAAACCAGGCCTCATCCGTGAAAAAAACTGTGTTAAGGATATCCTGATTGTGTAGATTATTTTGAAACCATTGACAAAATTCCACTCGTCTTAAATAATCCACTGGATAAAGTTCATGAAAACATTGCAGCTTGTATGGATAACAATGTAAGACTTTTTTAAGAATGAATTGGCACGTACCATAAGATAAATTTGTTTGTTGGGTCACTACTGAAATTGATGTTTTTGGATTTTCATCAATAATATGCTGAAGGGCTTCAATATTATCAGCTGTACGTTTAGATGGCCGTCCACTTCCAGTTTTTCGACCGACGCTACCAGTCTCTCTGAATAACTTTACACAATTTGTCAAAACATTGTAAAAATCATTGTAGTCAAAACACTAATTCAGGATGTTCTTCACTAAAATCAGCCATGCATTCCGTAATTGAATACTGCCACTCGCCATTTACTTTCACACCTGTACGGAAGTAATATTCGATAATTTTTGTTTTTTGTTCTATGTTGAATACCATTTTTTAAATAAATTTAATTTTCCTAATAAGAGTTTTGAAAAATTTGACACAAACTTATAGTTTCAATGTCAAATAATAAATGTCATTATGTGGAAGTGGCTAAAGTACCAACCCAATTTCACAGTCTACTCCAATTATGAATTTTTTCGATGGCTCGCTACTAAAAAATAGCATATCAATGTATCACGAGATATCTCCTGTAAGCTGACGGTATAAGATTGTGCTTATCTTACCAGAGTCAATCTAAAAACGTTACTTCATAGCTGCACTGAGGAGATCGTTAGATCGAAACACATGCATTTATATGTTCAGGTGGCCATTGGTTAAGTACATTGTGTATGTACTATCGTGAGCAATTGAAAGTAAACGCACTATTATAGCTGCGTAAATTTTACCAAATTGTCAAGCTAATGTCATTTATGTTATGATTAAATGCTGACACTGACACTTCAAAAGTACTGTATACATTAGATACATTTTGAAATTTCGACATGCCAACATAATAAAGTGTGCACTTTCATTTGCTCACGATAGTACATATATGCAAATATGTTTTTAACAAATTTGTATTAACTAATATTTATTTCTTATATGTTTCAGGATATTTAGTCCCTGAACCATTTCAACACAATCAAATCTTATTAACTTTCGAAGGAGCAATGTTACCACCATATTACGCAAACCTTTCCGATAATTGCATGACAGTATGGATACAGATTGTGATTGTTGCAAAAAAGCCTAAAACCCTAAATATGAGACATATACATCCTCTTGCAATAAAGGCATGATATAATTTCACCTTTGTACTATTTGGGAATTGTAACTTTTATAATCTTTCATTTTAGAATATTTCTGAAACGCGTAAAATTCCTTTAGTTTCCGAGAAATTGATCGGCGTGGTTCCTGAAGTTAAACGCGAAGAATATTTTGATCTGGGCGGTGTCGATTGTGATTTGCCCGAGCACTGTTATTTAACAATAAATATGAAAAGTAACTTGATGGCAAATTTTCCCATATCTCTTACGTATGATACTGAACCGATAAATACGGATACTGGAATAATTTATGCTGCTTGTATATTGGTGTTTTTGTACCTTCTGATAATATTCGAGGTACTGTATTTCGATATCATATTATTTTAATTCTTGTTCTATTCACCGTTTGAAAGATTTGTGTTCGTTTCCCCTTTCGAGCGTTCGGGAAGTGAATGTGCTTTTGAATTCCCGTTTCGTGCATCAATTTTATGTTTTATATTTTACAGGAAATAAGGTAAAATTAAAGCAAAATTAGCGAGTTAGAGTGTACAATAGAGTGGTCCAAAAAATTTTTGTTTTGTTTTTCAGATTGGCCACCACGTAAATTTGTAACATGTATCCATAACAATAACATTGTATAATTTCAGTTGGCTAGCTTTACCGGAAGAGGGTGCTCAATCGAGTGCTGTTTTTGAAATTTTTGAAAAAAATGCTTGATTTTTATTTTTAAATGCTTTTATTTAACTCTCCTTGTCTGTTTGTTTTTATGTTTGTACCGGATTCTTATGATCGAATTTTCACTACCTTCTCGACTAGCTAGACATGACAATGCATTATTTAATCATTTTTTACACGATTTGATTTTTTCTCGCGGTTAACCTAAAAGCATATTTTCAAAATTTTTTTGATATTCTTGTTTTATTACAGTTCAGACTCAGTGAATCAGAGCAATAAAATGAGTTCATCAACTCGAAAAAAAGACGATATTTTTCTACTTGGATATCGGGATCTTGAGTCATTGGTAAGGATTAACCAACTTCCAACTCTTCGGCAAGTTCTACTTCGTTATCACCACACATTAAATGAATCAAGGAATGTGAAAGATTCTGCGCATATGCTTATTCAAGAAGTCATAGAAGTGTGGAGCAAATCTGGTATTCCAACCAGGCAACCAAATCACTGCGTTGAAAAACTTATAAAAATTCATAAGAACTGGCTGCTTTTAAAGAAAAATAAAACAAGAGATTCGCAAGCACAGAAGAATAGAGAGCATTTGTTTACAGAAGAGCTAGACAAACTTTTCGATATCGCCCATGCAAACGCTATGAATTCAATCAAAATTGCAGAAGACAGAGAGTTTCTCATGGATCAAAGAAGTGAGCGTAAGATGATCATGACATCGATTAACAAGAAGCTAGAAAAGACCAAAGAACGTTCTCTCAAACGAAAACAAAGAGCTGAAGAATTAAGAAAAAATGCCGCTAAACGTAATGCTTCAATTTCAGTAGTGTCAAGTCAAGAAATAGAACTTGATTTAAGCTGCAGTAGCACTTCGAAGCAACTACCAATTTGAAGGATAAGCAAGAAGATGATTTTGTGGTTACTTTACCAAAAAAGACAAAGGTCGCAAAGTAAAAGTGTCGTTATGCCATCGACTAGTGGTATATTTACACAACATGTTACCAGCGCTCTGGATCGTAACAAAATAACCGACAGAGAAGCAGTGCGACTGATTATTCCATTGTCTGCCGCACTTGGTTGTAATCCTGCTGCACTCCCAATCTCTCGAAGCACAATTCGACGTGCCAGAAAAAAAGCAAGGACAGAATTCAATGCGAATATAAAAGAACTATTTGACCCGAAGTATCCGCTTGTAATACACTGGGATGGGAAAATACTGCCTGATATAATAGGTAATAAGAAAGTAGAACGCCTTCCCATTCTTGTCTCCGGTAATGGTTGCGAAAAACTGTTAGGCGTACCCAAACTTACTGCAGGAACGGGGAAAAACACGTCTGATGCTGTTTTTGACACAATGGAACAGTGGAATGTCACAAATAAAGTCCGAGGTATGAGTTTTGACACTACTGCCTCTAACACCGGTGCCAAAGAAGGAGCGTGCACTCTCCTCGAAGCAAAGACGGGCCGTGATCTTTTATGGCTTGCTTGTCGTCATCACGTGTATGAAATAATGCTTTCAAAAATATTTACACTGTGCTTTGGGCCATCAAACTCTCCTAAGATTCCATTATTCAAAAGATTCAGCGATGTTTGGGATACATTACCAAAAGATTACTACGATTGTCTTGACTTCAATACTAGCGCGAAACTAGCGAAACAGTTTGCCGAAAATACTCTTGAGAGTCTTACGACTGATATAGCTAGAAAAAAACAAGTTCGTGGTGATTACAACGAGCTAATAGAGCTCACAATGATTGTTCTGAACAAACCACCTGCAAGGATTAGTCGAAAAAAAAATTTAATTAATATTATTTTTAAGTATTTTTTTATTTATATTATTTTGTGTGTGTTTTAATACTACATATATCAGAATAAAAAAAAATTATTTTTGATACATAGTTTACATTTTTTACTTAATATTATGACTAGTTCTTTGTCAGGATTTTTTCATAAAATTCAAATATTTTAAGGTCGATGAGCACTCCCTTGTATATAAGATAAGTTGCTGAAATTAAATAATTAAACTTTTCAAAATATTTCTGGGGAAAGTTCATAGCAGTATTTGTTTGTATTGTTAATCTTTTGTATTTTTACTTTAATGACGTGTCATACAATTTTTATTATTTTGACAAATAAGTAAAGACTGAAGACTGAATAACCAAAATTAATCTTAGAAAAACTATATTCATTTTACAAATTTCGAATAACTGAGAAAATGCCACCTGTAGAAATGTAAATTGCTGTTGAATAAATTACTTTTAGCGTAACTCAACAACAACGACGTGTACGTAGTGTCACCTTGGAGTGCTTAATTAATCTGAGTCTTCTCGCCTCTCACTTAGCAGAGTGCTAGGTTTCCCCTCGCCTCATCATCTTCGATTTCGACTTCAATATACACTTATTGATCCGTATTTCAAATGAGTGCAGACAACTGATAATTGTATTTTCTTTGAATTTCGACACAAGCATTTCTGATTCGTTCAATCATATTTTCACATGTTGTTGGTTCTTTATTGTATACTTTGCATTTGCGATAACCCCATAAAAAGAAATCTGGTGATGTAGGATCTGGTGATCTAGCAGATCAATTTACTGAACCAGCTCTACCGATCCAGCGACCATTGAAATTACGATCAAGTATTTCACGTGCTAGCACCGAATAGTGTGCTGGACAACCATCATGTTGAAACTAAATGTTCTGTTGCACTTCTAAACTAACATGTTCAAGTTGTGCTTGCAGTTCATTTTCCAAAATTTCTCGGTACATTTCACCATTCAAATTGCCTTCAATAATGTGGGGGCCGATGAATTTGTTCCTAATTATTCCGCACCACACGTTGACAGTCCAAGGGCGCTGGTTACTTGGCGAAACCAGTGCGGATTTTCAACACTCCAGTAATGTGTATTGCGTCAATTAATCGTTCCGTGGTTTGTGAAAGACGCCTCGACGGAGAACAAAACATAACGAAAAAAATTGAGATTTTGTTGTTCAAGTTCACATGCCCACTGACAAAAAGATACCCGATTTTGGAAATCAATGTCAAGAAGATCTTGCTGTAAAGACACATTGTGTGGATGATATTTATGACGTTTTAATATTTTCCAAGCAATGGTGTTGGACAATCCAGAATCGCGGGCTATTTCTTTTGTGCGAACGGACACTGCTAATGAAGTCGCTTTGACTTCATTATTTTCTCCAGTGACTGCTGCTCGACAGATCTTCTTTTTCGGTTGAACACTTACATCAGTAGTGAGTTATTTGATAGTACGGTAAAATAAAGCCCGTGACCGAATCCTATCCGGAAAACGCTGAGCCTAGAGATTGAAAACATTATCAAGACTTCCGTCTGCTTCTCCATATACCAGAACCATTTCAATTTTCTCTTGTACAGTTAAATACTCCATTCTGTAGTCCGTTCTATTAACAGCGTAACAGAAACTTTCTGAAATATTCTTCGCACTGAGTAAAATAAGTTGTTTCTTAAAGTTATTTCTATCTTTTGTACGTTTATTTTGTGTTTTTGGAATTAGAAAAAATACGAATAGAAGAAATAACACAATAGTTACATACATACATTGTAAATACAAAAACATTTTTATAAAAATTATTTTCAAGATAAGAAATGGTATTAAAAGAAAAATACAATTTTTTTAATATTTTTTGAAAGTACTCCGATAATTCATGAGCAAAGGAAATCGCATTGACCAACTACAGGCTGGCCCAAAATGACCGAAGGGGTTTGAGTTCATTATAACTTCTTATTTCAGACATAATTATTAAATTTGTTTAATTTTAAATACAGTATATTAATGGAGAATATTTTTAATTTAATTATGAAAAATTATATCTCGCAAGTGGTGGTATGAGTGGTAGTTGTAACAAAATTAAGGGGTGGCGTAACTTCTTCTTGGAAGTTTTTTTTTTCTATGTAAGCATGGACCACCCTAGTGTACAATATTTACTAAATATTAAATATACAAGGCTTGCTCAATAACAAAAATCTGCGACACGTGGCATATAATTTTTTAAAACACATTTCATTCTAGGTTGTTCACAAAACGTTAGCATCTATGATTGCCAGTACAATGTCTGTGGCAGTATTAGCTGCATTAAATGCAAGACCTACAATCGCTGAACTAATGTCCTGGATCGATATCGAAACGTTGCTGTTACTATTTTCTATGATGATGCTTGTAGCAATTTTAGGAGAGACTGGAATATTCGATTATTTAGCTGTGTTGGCATTTAAGGTAAGTTTACGAATATGTGGATTGTATTTGTGCCACAACTTTCTAAATGGTTGTTTATCTAATATGTGAAGCGGTATGTTACAGGCAATATTAACAATAAATCACCTCTGAGTTTGCAAGGGTACGTCCTATTTTCTATTTTGATGTTGCGTAGAATTCACGTGGCGTGTACAGTAGCCCGTCAATTTGTATACCAGATCGACTTTTTCACTTGATGCGCATTTAAAGGATTTCTGTGCGTTCACACTTGCGACATACTTTATTATTCAATTAGAACGTAATACAGCAGAGAGTCTAACATACGTACGCCTCGATAACTTAATATCAACTACGGGCGTGGGAAGTACGTTGCTGATCTCCCGTTACTACGGTTTAATCGACCGACCACTGACCTCATTTTAGCGTTACTGCACCGTTATGTGAAAGCTATTCAGATATTAAAGACAGACACTTAGGTACCCAATATGCTTCGATGCTTAGAAAAAATCCGGATGTCTGTGAGAACACCAGCATAGCGTACATTTCTACAGTAATCTCCTTGAGATTTGCCCTTTGCAGTGTATAACAAGTGTTCATTTGAAAAGTCAATCTAGGTTAATTTGAAATTTTGATAGAATAAGACGCAAATATATTAATATGTGTTTGTTGTTCCGTAAACGTAAATCCAAATTACATTTGATAATGTCAATCACAAATATCATTTAGTGAATAAAATAATCGTGCGTCGATTCTGGTTTAAATAAATTGCTTCTCAGTTTTAAAATGGCTTTCACTTTAGAACATAAAATTGTTTTAATCCAGGCTTATTTTCGAAGTGGTAATAAAATTGATGGTTTATGGGTTTATTCAGTTCAAGATTGCATGGTAGAATTTCAAGTTGAGTTTCCACATTTTGTAATAGATTATATACAATTTAAGAATACTTTGGATAGAACTTTTTCAAACTTTTTTCTGAAACTGGTAGTCTCTTAAGAAAATCAGGCAGCGGTGAAGTTAAGAAACATACACCTCAAGTTGTTAATCGTGTTGAAGAAATAATGGAAAATGAACCACAAACATCTGTTCGACATTTGTGTCAACAAATAAACCTTTCTGTTGGTAAACTCACAAGTTATTAAAAAAAGATATGCAACTTTATCCATACCGTGTCACAGCAGTACAAGAATTGTTAGAAATGATTACAGTTTTAAAATGGCTTTCACTGTAGAACATAAAATTTTTTTAGTCCAGGGTTATTTTCGAAGGGGTAATAAAATTGATGGTTTATGGGTTAATTCAGTTCAAGATTGAATGGTAGAATTTCAAGTTGAGTTTCCACATTTTGTAATAGATTATTATTACTTTGGATCGAACTTTTTAAAACTTTTTTCTGAAACTGGTAGTCTCTTAAGAAAATCAGGCAGCGGAGCAGTCAAGTTGTCAATCGTGTTGAAGAAATAATGGAAAATGAACCACAAACATCTGTTCGACATTTGAGTCAACAAATAAACCTTTCTGTTGGTACAACTCACAAGTTATTAAAAAAAGATATGCAACTTTATCCATACCGTGTCACAGCAGTACAAGAATTGTTAGAAATTCATTAACCACGTAGACTACAGTTTTGTAATTGTTTGTAAATATGAACAATAATGGAGAACTTTCGCAAAGAGTCATCTTTACTGATGAAGCATGGTTTTATAAAACGGGATACCTAAGTTCACAAAATACAAGAATTTGGAGTAGTGAAAATCCACATGTAATTAATGAAGAATCGCTACATCCAGAGAAAATTGGTGTTTGGGCAGCGATAAGCCAAAGGCGAATCATTGGACCTATATTTTTTCAGGAAACGTTAACTGCTCAAAGGTACCGTACGGAAATTTTACAACCATTTGTCAATCAGTTGCATGATGATGAACTTCAAAATGCATATTTCCAAGAAGACGGAGCACCTTGTCACTGTACTGCAGAATCTTTGGATTATTTAAGAGAATTTTTTGATGAGCGTATAATTAGTCGAAATACTTAAATTTCCTGGCCTGCACTTTCATGCGATTTAACACCTTGCGACTTCTTTTTGTGGCCTTATCTAAAAAATAACAAATTTCGAACACCTATATTAAATTTGAATGATATGCTACAGAGAATCGAACAGAAATGCATGGAAATTAATAACAATCCAGTAATGTTGCAGAATATCATCAGAAATTTTGAACGGAGGATTTTAAAGTGCAGGACAACATTTTCAACATTTGTTATAGTTTTCAATAAATACCTATTATTTGTTATTTATTTGTATGTATGAAACTGTCAAAATATACGACTTCGTAGGTTAAGTAGTAAATTTTAATTTACGACATACTTCAAAATGTTCTCAGTAAATCACATGCTACGAGATTGACTTTTCAAATGAACACTTGTTATATCTGCTTTACGTAGAAAATAGATCGTTCCACAGCTAGCAATGTAATATTCGCGTAGATAAAGTGGTCTTTAAATTTGTACAATGGATCTTCGGCAACAGTGTTGTTAAAAAGTTGTCTTTATCTAGTGAAACCAACATTTTTACAACATTGGTACAAAATACAAGAACACAATTAAATTAATGCAAGAAAGGTTTGATATTTATTTAAAGTAATTTCCATTCAACGTTCTAAAAGCTTTTGTGAACAGTCAACAAATGCTTCCGAAGAAATGGTGTTCAATTCGGCTGTTACATTTTTCTGAATATCTTCTACGTCTTGAAATAATTTCCTTTTGAGAACAGTTTTCACTGTAGGAAAATGGAAAAATCTGCTGCTGCCAGGTTCGGTGAATAGGGTGAATAATGCTTTTACAATTAGTGAAGAATATGACGGAGCACTGCCATGTAACAAGAACAAACTACCATTTTCTCTATATTGTGGTCGCACTCGAGAAATGCGTTTCAGTAACCTCTTCATCACTTCAAGGTAGTATGCACCAATAACTGATTGTCTTTCCGATAAAAATTCTTTGTGGATTTCACCCTGACTATCACAAAAACGTAATCCGATTGCAAACGAAACTTTTTGGGTCTTGGTGATGTTTTTCCAACCCTCTGTATACTCTCTGGCGTTTTATCTAAGAATCGTACTGAAACTCCCATTATTTTGCATCGCCGCAACACTTCTGAACAAAGTCTTTGCACGATGCAACTCTTCTCTGCTTTTGGTCATCTGTAAGATTGTGTGACACGAACTTTGCACGAATCTTCGTCTTTTCCAAATCTTCATGCATTATTTGTCGAATCGTCTCCTTAACTTCTTATTCATGTTTAATTCTTCTGCCATCATTCGACGTGTCATTCGTCGATCTCGTGACACAGGTCCACGCACTCTTGCGATCGTATTTGGATTTCGACAGACCGACTGAGGTTTAGTTCTAGCGTCATATTGTACACTCGCAAGTCCATTCCCAAATCGCTTAAATCACTCAAACACTGTAGTACGACTTAAGGTGTCACCACCGTACATACATTTCAACATCTCGTAAGTTTCTATTGCAGTTATACCTAATTTACAGTAAAATTTAATATTTACTTCTTGCCCCATTACGACTGACAGAAACGCGATGTACAACATGCTAGCGTCCTACTCAGGCACTAACAGATGTTTTATCTTCGCTTGATCGGCATCTATTGGTGAGACTGTGAACTATTATATGCTGTTTTATTTTTGGATCCATTTCAGGTGATTCCACTACAGTAGTATGAATTCCGTAATTAAATCGTCACTCCTCGTATATAGATTAATTATATGTTGTGTGTTTTGTTTTTGAACCAGTTTTTAGTAGTACTAGTTTAGCATATCGTGTGTGGAAAAAAATGTTGTTTTGTTTGTTCGATAATGTAATTACTAGCCAAGTACAAGGTTACTGAGAAAAGGTTTAATGCGCAAATCTGTCTAAAAGAAATTAGTCCGCTAATTGTATTATTAAATGTATTTACAATGCCCCGTTTTTAAAATTGTTCGAATATGTCGTAGATTACCGCTTATTATGTAAAAATTAATTTAAAAACCTTTACCACAATATAGTTTCAATACTGGACACATATTTCGACAATTAAGTTGTCATCATTAGCAACGGAAAAAGCGCAAAACACTTAATCAATATTTTTTATACTATTATTGCTTAATTGTCGAAATACGTACCTAGAACTAAAGCTATATTATAAATAATGGTTTTTAAACTACAGTAGAACTCGGTTATATCGAACGCGCAAAAGGAAAAAAAATTGTTCGTTCAAAGCAAGTGTTCGTTATAAACGATTTTTAGTATTTTTCATACTTTGTATTTAAAATAATATTCACTAGAGTTTAATTCATATAAACATATTTAATTTTCACATAGAACTAAATAAAATATGATTGTTTCGGCCTTTACTTGATGAAATGCCATTATAACTATTAAGATAAAATTTGTTTTATTTTATCTTAATAGAACTAAATAAACATAGTAAATACATACTTACATTAAGAAAGTATAACTGTAGTATTAAAAAACGTCATTCAGACAAAAAATAATTCGTGATTTTTAATTGAGTAGATTTTTTTGTTAACATATCTTTTTCAATCTTACTTTGTAACAGATTAAACATGTCTTTTATACTATGATCTACATCTGTAAAGGTAATATAAGTTGATAAAACATTCAAGGCATTATACACTTCTCCAATGGTAGGTAATCTCACTGCGTTTTCTTCCATATCTGAATCTTCCATGACCTCTTGTAAATCATCTTCAAAAGAATTTGTTATAAGTTCTGCATCAGATGGAGCTTCAGTAGTTATTAATTCGCTGTCAACATTTGTATATCTGGTCAAATCTTCATTGTTAAATGGATTATTAATGTTATTTCTATCTATCCACGTTGAAAGAGGAAGGTTATCATCATCTTCATCACCAGCATATTTTAAAATCCATTGTGATAACGGAAGATCATCATCCTCATCAAATAACGCATTACGCAGAAAACCAGCATGGGGGAAACAGTTTTCAATAGTTTTTGAAGTTACTCGTGTCCAAGCAGTATTGATCATTACTATAGCGTCTAGTAATGAAATGTTTAAATTCTCTTTATTTTCAAGGCAGTTAAATAACCGAGTCAAAAGAATTCTTTTGTAATGTGATTTCAGGCAGTAAATTACTCCTTGATCCATCGGTTGTAGTATTGCTGTAGTACAAGGAGGTAGGAAGACCAGCTTAATGAATTTTAAATTTTCTATATGGGGATGCGCTGGGCAATTATCCACCATTAATAAAATTTTTCTATTTTTGTTTTTTAATTCCTTGTCCCATTGTCTTAGCTCATTTTCAAACAATGCAGACGTCATCCACGCACTTTTGTTTCATGCATAAGAAACGGGTAATTGATTACAATTTTTAAAACATCTAGGAGTCCTCGACTTTCCCACAACTAATAGCTTTCGCTTTTCCGATCCGGTCATGTTTCCACACACTAATACGGTTATGCGTTCTTTACTATGCTTACCGCCAACACATTTTTCCCCTTGATATTTTAAAGTTTTATCAGGTGTTACTCTGTAAAATAGTCCTGTTTCGTCTGCGTTAAAGATATCAACATCTTCATATCCTCTTCTTAAATTCGGCCAAATGTCTTTAATCCAGGAGCTAACAGTTTGCTTTGACACACTTGCGGCTTCGCCATGTATTTTTCCTGCAACGATATTATATATTTTTTTAAATCTGTCTATCCAGCCTCTGCTACATGTAAAATTAGTATTCTGGAGTTTTCCTAACTTTTCTGCTTTAAATTTTAACATTTCTCCAGTAATCGATGCACGTTGATTTCTTTGGTAGCTAAACCATCTTATTAAACCATTATCCACGTCTTTTCTTTTAGGTTTTCCAATTCTTCTTAATTTACTAACATTTAAATTGATTGCTCCTTTTAACTTTTCTTTATTTTTTTTAATTGTGGACACTGTTGATTTTGGTAAATTAAATTGCCAGCTTATATCTGAATTTGAACGCCCTGCTTCTAATTCCGAAATAATAGATAATTTTTCTTTTATCGTTAACACTTTTCGTTTCACCATTATTATTTATGTATGTATAAACGTTAGCATCTATGTATGTATATCAGATCACAGTTAGACTACACCTAAAGCAAGAATAACATCTCGATCCTACGATGTACCTATACATATACAATATACAACGGGGAATTACCGAAGAATAACCGTCGCGATAAGGGTATGGTTCGTTATATCCAAGCGTCATTGCAGATATTTCTCTTAACAACTTGAACTTTAAAAGCGAGAGTTCGCTACAAACGAGTTCGTTATAAGCAAGCGCAAAATATATTGCCAGCATACGATATTTGATCGGGGAAATTGTTTTTGTTCGTTATCACCGAGCGTTCGCTATATCTAGGGTACGTTATATCCGAGTTTGACTGTAGTTTTGAAAGTGTTACATAATCAAGCAATAAATTGGTATTATTATTATTTGATAGTTTTTCTTTATTTTTGTGAAAAAAAAATTCCTTTAATTTTCTTTTTAAATTCGTTTTTCTTTACAGATAACCAAAGGCAATGTTTGGCCATTAATTAACACCCTATGCGTCTTTACAACATTATTATCTTGTTTTTTAGATAACGTAACCACAGCTTTATTGATGACACCGGTAACAATTAGGTAAAAATCTTTCGTTAAATTTAATCATAAGTTAGATATGTTTAGCTTCTATATTTAAGCTATAGCTTGAATTACGTTTTGCTTTCAGATTTTAATGAAATTTTTCCTATTATTTTAAAATTTTTCTTATTCCATGTTTCCGCATTTTTTAGAAATTCTCGCATAATTGTCATATTTTAGCGATTTTATCCCATTATTTTAAAATTTTTCTGTTTCCGTATTTTAGCGAAATTTTACCTATTATTTTAAAATTTTTGCTAATGCATATTTCCGCATTTTTCAGAAGTCTCGCATAATTTTCATATATCAGCATTTTTTTCCATTATTTTCAAATTATATATATATGTATATATATATATATACAGGCTGAATCATTTTCGGCCCTCACCATGGGGATCTCTCTTATTATTGGAGATAGAGTATAGGTTTTAATTTGGCAAAGTTGTTAAATTTTGTGTTTGTTATAAATCCGTAAAGAAAATAGACCTGTGACAAATGACCTTCGTTTAAAAAAAAAAATCGCGAAAACCCCATTTTCTTCTTTTACCTGTAGCACCGACATTTGGCCTTGTAGAAAAAATAAAAACACATCCTTGTGGCCATTTCTAAACCTCTATCCAGTGGTGTACTCTAAATTTTTATACGACATTTCGTTTCTTTCTGGCCATCATCAACTATCTAATTTCTTATAGGCGCCATATTGGATTTAGACATCCTCAGAAAGAGTTTTTTTTTCTGATCTCAACCATGTACCACATGCTGACTATAGTTTTTGACATTAGGTTTTATTTGAAAGAATAAATTATAAGATTAAGTAAGGTAGCCTATGGAATTTCAATCTGTCAAACATTTCATTTATTGTTCATTAATAATACAAAAATGTCATACACTAACGAAGAGTAACGAGATATGATAAGTATTTTTTATTCTTCGAAACGAAATTCAACAGTAGCGAGTACAAGATAACAAAAACATTAATAAAAATACATAGAAAAGTAAACAATAAACAATTACAGTAAATGTTCAATTATCTGGCCATCTTCGGTAATGGGTAAATTGGGCACGCCTTCTGGCATTTTGTACTGCCCTTTGTATAGTTCTTCTAGGAACTGCATCGAAGGCATTCTGAAGTCTGTCTCGTAATTCTTCAATGTTTTGTGGCGCATCTACTTTATAAATATTATTTTTATCATATCCCCATAAAAAAAAATCTAGCGGACTTAAATCAGGTGATCTCGCAGGCCATTCAACAACTCCCCTATTTCCAATCCAACGGTTTGCAAACTCTTGATTTAAGAAATTTCTAACAACAGCTGCATTGTGGGCTGGTGCGCCATCTTGTTGCCACCATAAATATTGTAATTGATTTAATGGGATATTGTCGTCAAGATAGTCAGATACGTATGTACGTAAAATGTTTAAATATCTTTCTCCATTTAAATGTTCTTCATACATAACTGGTCCTAAGAGACGATTTGCCAAAATACCCATCTAAACGTTTATTCGAAACGATCTTGTGGTCTTCTAGCCCTGTTTTGTCGGGGATTTTGTACTGCCCAATAGTGCTCCGTATTTCTGTTGAACATTCCAGAATTTGTAAATTTTGTTTCATCTGACCAGATGATTTTGCTTAAAAAATTTTCGTCATTTTCTATCCTTCCCATTAACCAATTACAATATTCTAGCCTTCTCAAATTATCTCCAGGCAGTAAAGAGTGACTAACATGGATCCTGTATGGTTTAAACCTACTTTTATGTAAAGTTCTCCAAACTCTGGACTGGCACAAATTTAATTCTGACGCTACTTCGCGTGTTGAAATTGATGGATTATTATTTATCTATAAAAATACAAGATTAACATGAAATTTGAAAACACGCTTTTAATTTACCATTTGTAAAATATCTTGTCGATTTTCATTTAAATTCCTGTTGTCTTGACCATTACGCGGCTTAGTAAACAATCCATTCTCGACCAAATTTCTGTCGAGATCTAGAAAAATGGTACGATGAGGCTGTTGTCGTTCTGGATATAATTGTAGATATCTTGTACTCGCTACTGTTGAATTTCGGTTCGAAGAACAAAAAATACTTATCATATCTCGTTTCTTTTCGTTAGTATATGACATTTTTGTATTATTAATGAACAATAAATGAAATGTTTGACAGATTACATTCCATGGCGACCTTATTTAATCTTATAATTTATTCTTTCAAATAAAACCTAATGTCAAAAACTTTAGTCAGCATGTGGCACATGGTTGAAATCAGGAAACAAAACTCTTTCTCAAGATGTCTAAATCCAATATGGCGCCAGAGGAAATTAGATAGTTGATGATGGCCAGAAAGAAACGAAACGTCGTATAAAAATTTAGAGTACACCACTGGATAGAGGTTTAGAAATGGCCACAAGGATGTGTTTTATATTTTCTCTACAAGGCCAAATGTCGGTGCTACAGGTAAAAGAAGAAAATGGGGTTTTCGCGTTTCTTTTTTAAATAACGAAGGTCATTTGTCACAGGTCTATTTTCTTTACGGATTTATAACAAACACAAAATTTAACAACTTTGCCAAATTTAAACCTATACTCTATCTCCAATAATAAGCGAGATCCCCATGGTGAGGACCGAAAATTAATCAGCCTGTATATATATAAAACAAGTGTTCATTTGAAAAGTCAATCTATGTTACTTTGAAATTTTGATTGAATAAGACGCAAATATATTAGTATGTGTTTGTTGTTCCGTACACGTATTTGATAATGTCATCACAAATATCAGTTAGTGCATAAAATAATCGTGCGTCGATTCTGGTTTAAATAAATTGCTTCTCAGTTTTAATCTTGACAGCCTTTTCAAATTATTCCAATTCCAAAGTTCTACATTTTTCGGAAATTCCCGCATAATTTTCATATTTTAGTGACTTTGCCCACATATTTTTCAGTTTTTCAGAATCTTTCAGTAATTTTCGCAAAATTTTTAAATTTTAGCGAAATTTTTCCTATTATCTTAAAATTTTTCGTATTTCATATTTACGCATTTTTCAGAGGTTGTCGCATAATTTTCATATTTCACAAATTTTTTCCATTATTTTCAAATTTTTCCAATTCCAAATTTCTGCATTTTTGGGAAATTCTTCCATAATTTTCATATTTTAGCGATCTTTTCCTATTTTTCTTTCAAATTTTTCTAATTCCATATTTACGAATCGTTCAGAATTTGTCGCATAATTTCCATATTTTAGCGATCTTTTCTTATTTTTTTCAAATTTTTCTAATTCGATATTTCCGCATTTCTCAGAAATTCTCTCATGATTTTCATATTTTAGCGATTTTAGCCAACAATTTTAAAATTTTTCCGTTTCTATATTTTCCAGTTCTTCAGAATCTTTCAGTAATTTTCGCAAAATTTTTCCTATTTCACATTTCCGCGTTTTTCAGAAATTCTCTCATAATTTTCACATTTTAGCAATTTTTTCCATTATTTTCAAATTTTTCCAATTTTTCGGAAATTCTCGAAAAAGTTTCATATTTTGCTATTTGATCCC
The DNA here is from genome assembly GCA_935421215.2 of Melolontha melolontha. Lineage (NCBI taxonomy): Eukaryota > Metazoa > Arthropoda > Insecta > Coleoptera > Scarabaeidae > Melolontha > Melolontha melolontha. The sequence continues at coordinate 7,645,061 of OW285241.1, forward strand.
ATTATTTTCAAATTTTTCTGTTCCCATATTTACCAGTTTTTGAGAAATTTTCAGTAATTTTCGTATAATTTTCATATTTTAGCGATTTTTTTTCAAATTTTTCTAATTCCATATTTCCGCATTTTTCAGAATTTCTCGCATAATTTTCATATTTTAGCGATCTTTTCAAGCATTTTTAAGACATCTTTCACATTACTGTTGCGCATATTGTAGCTCAATTATTAAACTGTTACTGAGTTAAGGCTTCTAGCTTTCGTCCATTCCAGCTTTGATTGAAATTTCTTTCTATAGCCCTGTGGTGTTCTTCAAAGCATTTTAATTCCATTTCTTCCTCTAAGTTTGCGTCGAATATTCTTCTAGTCGATCTTTATTTTGGGAACTCATGTAATGTTCCAATTCTTTGATTTTCTTTAATTTTCTTGAATTGTTTTTGCGTTGTATGTACCTATAAATAAAATGGAAAATGTATGAAATCAGTGATTGTGTGCACGACAGAGGATTTAAAAAAACACTTACCGTTTTAAGCGTCTTCCAAGAATTGACAAACTGGAGAAACTCGATTGTATATTTTCAACATCAGGTGCGTTTATAAGGTTATTTCTGAAAAACATGTCCGCCGTGAGGAAAAAATATGTTTATATTCGGAAAACGAGCGTTCTACATCTAGTGATGTTATATTCGCATAATCAAAATACTTTTTTAACCAACTTAACGCATCTGTAGACGTGCCCTCACAAATACGTGTCAAGGTGTCAAAATCTGCATTTCTGTCTAAAACACTTTCAAATTTAATTAGAACACTTTCACTTTTTGCGTCTTCTACAGCACACAGTTGTGCGTGAACATCTTTAACGATTTGCAGTGATTCCTCTAACGACAGCGACGAATTTTCTAATTTTGTTATTGCTTCTTCTAGTCCCAAGTAATTCTCACGAATACTTTGTAAATCCATTTTAATCTGGGCATCTTGAAATTTTTTCTGGCTTGTATTGATAGCTGCACTTTCTTTCGGATCGAATGATAAAACCACGACCTTAATTTTTTCAAAATGTTCATGATAGTAAAACCCTCCCCGTAAGCATGTACCCCAACGTGTCAGAACCAGCTGTGGTGGCTCAGGGGTATGGGGACACAATTCGTGAAATTTCCGAATACGTTTTGTAGATTTCAGGAATACAGCCTTTGTACTCGATATTAAAGCATCTACTTATGGATAACATCTACGAACCTGTTCTGCCACAAGGTGTAGAGCATGGAGTTTACAAGTAATATGTAACAAGTTAGGACAATATTTTCTAAGAGACCGGCCTACAGAACACATGGTTGCGGCACCATCGGTCATAAACATTAATACTTGGTCTTTCGAAAGTTTAAATTTTTCCAAAGTTTCTAATAGCACCTCTGAAATTATATTGTTCTAGTCGTCTGGATGCTAATAAAATTGAAGACGTTGGTTGACGTGGTTACATATTACGCGCCATCACATTAACTACAGATTGTTTTTTGCTGTCAGTTGTTTCGTCCACACATAACCACAGTTTTTTATTTTTCAGTTCGGCTTTGATTTTATTTTCAACCTGTTTGCGCACCGATGGTAAATTCCTTCGTAACGTTGTCGTGCTCGGTAATGTTTGATTCGCGTATTTATTCCAAAATGAAATAAATGAATCATTACTTAACAAGGTAAACGGCAGTGTACACACAATCATAGTTACACATAGTTCATGTATAAACTGTTGTCGATTAATTTTGTTATTATTGTGCTTCGAACTGCTTACGTGTTCTTTACAATGTGTTTTTGACCAACACATTAGATATGTATTGCACACTAAACATTTAATTTTTGAGCCATCGTATATTAAGTCCGGAAAATCCATAATAAACTTATTCACTTCGTCTGACAACGGTCGTTTTCTCGATTTATGCATCGACAACATTTTATTACGTATGCTTACACTTACATGCAGTCTAAGCAAGTACCAAACACATACTGAATGCTTTTTATTAGTTCTGATGCAATACAATCACCCTCACATCGGCACACATGGCGCGCACGGAAATTGGTTTGCTCTAGTAATAACTGCAAGAGGAACGGAAGATCTTTGAAGATGTGTAGATTTGAAAATAAAGGCAATAATAATGTACTTATTATAATAGCTTACTGTGCAATGTTATATTAATGAAATTAATGACATATTTTTGCCTTTCTTTTATAGGTTATGTGAAATGATGAGAATCAATCCAGTACCAGTACTTATCAGTATGATTATATATGCAAATATAGGTGGCGCTTTAACCCCTATAGGAGATCCACCAAACGTTATAATAGCATCAAATTCAGCGGTTGCAAAATCGGTAAAACTTGTATAGACATCATTAGCAGTACATTCTAGAGCAGATTGATATATAAGGTCTCCAACAACGCCATTGTGTTAGTATTGGGGATAGAAACAAGTTCTAACCTGTAAACGGTAATTTTGAATATCTCGCCTTAGCATACAAAGTTTTATTTTCCTGTCTGTTGTTGAAAAACAGCGTCATTTATTATAAGCTCGATTTCTGAGGTGATTACCAAGCAACGATCAGCGATAGAATTTTTTACACGGAAGACTGCACACCTATCGAAATTAATAGGCGCTTGAAAACTGTTTATGGTGAAATGAAGGTGTTTCACGAAAAGCGATTAGGTCGCTTTGTATTAGTAATCATCATCGCAGAATTACGCCAAAACGAATTGCTCGGGAATAAGGCATCAGTCAAGAAAGAGTATATTGCATTGTTCAGACGTTGAATTACAGAAAAAAGTGTGCTAATTAATTGATGTTATGAAAGAACAAAGAAAAAACATTTGTCAAGAACTTCACCATCACCATCGGGGACGAATCTTGGGCTCATCAATATGATCCCGAAAACAAGCGACAGTCAATGGAATAACATCGTCTTAATTCTCCATCTGTACGATCATTCAAAAGGGATCAGCGCAGAAACTCATGCTCACCATTTTCTGGGATGCAAATAGAGTCATTCATACCGAATATCTGCAGAAGGTGCTAAAAAAAAGCGCTTCTCGGACGGATGGTCGCACTAACAATAAAGGTGAATTGTTAAATTCGAAGAAACGATGTTTATGGCGTAGCAGGTAGACGAAACAGTTAATTAATTAAATTAATGTGAATATACGGAAAAGAATAATATTATCTTTGTGTTATCAACGTGTCGCGATCGGACATGTGAACAGCAATGCCGAATGGCACTTGAATGCTGGAACAGCACGTGGAGTAAGAGCGATGTGTATCTTAAAAAAATCGGGAAACAAACAGAATGCTTTGTGTAGAAGAGAGAACACTCGTTGTTAGGGTAGCTTTTATGATCCAGTTTAGGGAGGGTAAATCAAAGTTTGCGATATCTTAGAATCAAGAACTAATTAAAGACGCGAGCTAAAAAGTTGCGATGTCGATGAAATGAATATCATTAAAATATTCCTTGTGAAAAAAATTTTACAATGATATGCGACATGAATATGAAGAAGAGTTGTACGTAATTAATTAATAAATAAATTTAAAACGAAACATAAAATATTCTTAGAAATATAAAAGGAATATTGGAGAATATCTGGAATTACCATTCGATAGATAATTCTTGGAAGGGCCGTTTTCACCAGAGCGGTAACAAAATGTTACTTATGTGTTACATTAAATGATGATTATGTGGAAAATTAATTGTGTACATTGGTAGTACGTTTACTTAATTTTGGGACTGGTTTGATTATTTTTATTATTTTAAAGAATTGGGGACCATATATATATCAATCCGCACTTGTACCTTTTATATTTTTGTAGAATTTCTGCAATAACATTTTGATCTCCTTTTCTTATTTTAGGGAATTGATTTTAGCTTGTTTACAATACATATGGGTGTTGGTGGTTTGTTTTGTTTAGTTGCAGCGTATATCCAGCTACGTTTAATATACAATATACGAGATTTTAAATTTGACGAACCCAATGATGTTCAAGGTAATTTAGGCTTTTACCAGAGTCGATTCTTATATTCCAGCCCTGATCAATTTCTGGATACAGACGATGTTAACGAATGACTTTAATTTTTGATATTAATATAATTCTTTTATCCAGCACTTCCTAATAATAGACCTATAACTATGGCGATTTTAAATCAATTATGTAGCTTATAACTCACTAGTGAGTTAAAAACATAATTTATCTCACTAGTGAGTTAAAACAAGGTGAAATTTAGATTGCATAGAGACATTCAAACTGCTATAGTATTAACACATTTATATTAATTCTAAAGGGTAAACAATAGCAACTAATTAACATTTACATTAATATTAAAGTTGAAGGAAATCCTCTTTGTATCTGACTCTGCATTCAGGTTATTCGAATTTAGAGTTATTCTAGAAGACGTATTTGAAGTATCCTGAACAGAAATTTGATGACCAGAAGTCGAGGACGTTAGACTGTCTGGACCTTGTATCTTTCTGGCTATATCAATCTTGTTGGATACTGAATCTTGTATATAACCTTCTGCCACAGTGGACGATTTCCACCCACCATGTCGTTTAACTGTTGTAATATCAGCTCCTGCGTTTGCCAGAAGAGATACTGACGAACGTCTCAGACTATGTCCTGTAATTGAGCTTCTGGTAGGTTCAGGAAAGATGCAACTTTCTGAGGTATCTTAGAAATGGTGTTAATTCCAACTGGCTGGATAGTGCATTTTTCTTTCTTGTAATTTAGGAAGAATCTGCCATGTGGAATACCTTTTGGTCTCATACAGACATATTTTCTGTAGAGGTCAAGAATATTTGTTGTAAATCCTTCTGCCATAACAGTGAAACTTCTAGATACGTTTGTCTTTGTGTCAGGTATCGAAACATACAAGTATCATCCTTTATCTTCTATATTGTCAACTTTCAGCTTAGTTATTTCATCACAACGACACGCACCTAATATACCCATTATTAAGCCAACCTGCATAGAATACATGAACGAATAATGAATAAATACTTTGAATTATATATAAGAAAATAAATAATATCTTCATCATCAAATATTTATTGTTAGGAGCCTCATTCAGAAACTTCTCTATATGTAGCCTCTCCAAGATTTTCGCCTTTTTGGACTTGTGGGTTCTTGCCTCACTCTTCAAATAGGAAATCAGTTTTCCGTATTTCGATATGTCACTAATCATATACACTTTCAAAGTACTTCTTAACATGGAATACTTCGTCCACAATGAAGAAGGTGCTATTTTCCTTCTATAAATATGGAAATACGCCAGCATAACTTCTTCGTTAATTCCAGTGATACTTTGCTGTTTTCTCCATTCTTCAAAATGACGAAATTCTTTGTCGTAATTATCCTTCGATTTTTTTGGCAGTAATTTATAACATTCCGCTTGAGCTTCTTTCTTAACTTCTAGCGGAATGAAAACAGCCTCTTGCAACTCTTCCATTACCATCAACTTTTAACTGCAGTATTATTAATCAATCACTAATTTTGTTTGCTTGTTGATTTGCATTATTTATTCTCCATAGTAACTGCATTACTGTATATGAACTTTTTGCATTAGTCGTTTATAATTTAAATTTGACATGGAACTTAAAATTTAAAAAACATTAAAAGCCATTTTGAACGGATCTTAAGAGGTGTTGGATAAAGTTTTGTATTGCACACGTGTGTTAATTACAAATAAGTCACTTGAGAAAAGTAGCTCACTCGTCCTAGCGGACTCGTGAGCTAAACATTTTCTCGCGTGACTTATTTATAAAATAACACACTTGTACAATAAATAACTATTAAACTATACTGTAGTTAATTCAGTAATGTCCTGATATTCTAGGAATTTTGTTAAACAAAAATTGCTCCAAATTTTTCAAACTATGTATTTGTACCGGAAATAACTGCATACTATGCCATTAAATTATTTTCTACTATTCCTTTTCAATTTTAACGTCTGTAATCGCTGGCATATTGAAATCTGTTTTAATATGGTGCCCGTTCAATCGATTTAAGTGTGCTAAATAAATTACATACGTGCATTGCAATATTAAAAGTGTTAGTGGATGTTTTGTCAGAATAAAACAGCAAATCTTTGGTTAATTTTTCACAGTGTTTTTCCTTTAAAATATCTCCCAATATGGTGAGTTGTGAATAATAGTTGTTGGTAATCAATTAAAATAATTCTTTGAATGCATCAAAAATGGCATTACCTTCTTGATCGATGTTGTCACCTTGAAATTGCGCAACTGGGGTATAATTAACGTTTCCAAGTTTAGAATTATAGCGATGAATCTGAAAGCCTTGAAACTATTACACTATTTACTTCTTTTATGAGTATCCAAAATAATTGTTGTTTTAGAGATAATATAATAAAGCATTAAAAGATGGAAGGAAGGGTATAATAAAAATAATTAGATGTAAGATGCTGTATCAGAGCGGGGGGCGGGCAATATGAAATGATTAAAAGTGAAATAACTTATGTAGCTGTTGATGATAAACTACCAAACCATCAAATATTTGAAAGATTTCAAGAGAATCAGAAAACTCAGCTCTGTATCTAAGGAAGAAGAGAGATCTGATAACAGAATATTTTATCCGACAGCGTTAGTACCAATCGAGACGTGTTAGATGTAAACATGCTCTCTTGACGACGCAGTTTGTTAAGCGCGATGAATGTGAATAAATTCATTAACCAACTTCCTATCCGGTTGCATCCAAGGAAGCTAAATATATTAAAAGAATCCAAATAAGAAGAAACAATATTTATTATAAGCGTTTACGTTGAAAAATAAAAATATAAACAAGCAAGAAATGTATCATTTGTCAAAATATAATGAAAGAGCGAGAAGCCTTGTATACATATTTAGATTATGACTGCTACAAACAAATGCACAAATATTAAGTTATATTAGAAAGTTCGAAATAATGAACAGATCAAAACTTTTAAACGTGCCTGTATATTACAATACGGTATAATGAGCCATCGCAAAAATTCGTAATTGGAGTAGACTGTGAAATTCAGTTGGTACTTCAGCGACTTCCACATAATGACACATTACTTGATGCTTGACAGTTTCATTTGGTTTCATTGTAAAAAAAAGGTTATGGCATTGAAATGATACTACAACAAAAAAGAAAACAAATAATTTATTAATATCGAAATCATAATCAAAATTTACATACAGCTACAGAAGTTGTTGAAAATGTTGTCCATTTACATCTAACCACAAACCAGCTCTTCTCTGCAATCCAGCAAAAACTTTATGCAGCATTTGCGGTGAGTTGTTGATCTCTTCACACTTTTCTGTTATGCGAATTCTCAGTTGTTCCAGATTATGAATTGGCGTTGAATAAATCGAATTTTTGATGTATGGCCATACGAAAAAATCACATATGTTTAAATCGCAAGCCCTAGTTGGATATGGGATTTCAGTGTTCCTGCTTATTATTCTGTTATCAAAAAATTCTCTGAGATATTGAGTGTTTCTCTGGTCGTATGTGCTGTTGCACCATCTTGTTAGAAATACCCATTTTGTAATTCCTCATCATCCAGTTGATTTATGAATGAGTCGAGTATCTCATTGCGGTATCGTGCAGCAGTAAGTGTACCTTCAAAAAAAAATGGGACCCACCTATCTTCTTCGACATATTTCAACCCAAACACCAACTTCTTGGGGATGCAATCTTTCTTCAACAAAAAAATGAGGATTTTCGGAGGACTAACACCTCATATTCTGTGAATTAACATATCCAGAAAGATAGAACCAGGCCTCATCCGTGAAAAAAACTGTGTTAAGGATATCCTGATTGTGTAGATTATTTTAAAACGATTGACAAAATTCCACTCGTCTTAAATAATCCACTGGATAAAGTTCATGAAAACATTGCAGCTTGTATGGATGACAATGTAAGACTTTTTTAAGAATGAATTAGCACGTACCATAAGATAAATTTGTTTGTTTTGTCACTACTCAAATGGATGTTTTCGGATTTTCATCAATAATATGCTGAAGGGCTTCAATATTATCAGCTGTACGTTTAGATGGCCGTCCACTTCCAGTTTTTCGAGTCTCTCTGAATAACCTTACACAATTTGTCAAAACATTGTAAAAATCATTGTAGTCAAACACTAATTCAGGATGTTCTACTAAAATCAGCTATGCATTCCGTAATTGAATACTGCCACTCGCCATTTACTTTCACACCTGTACGGAAGTAACAATCGATAATTTTTGCTTTTTGTTCTATGTTGAATACCATTTTTTAAATAAATTTAATTTTCTTAATAAGAGTTTTGAAAAATTTGATACAAACTTATAGTTTCAATGTCAAATAATAAATGTCATTATGTGGAAGTGGCTAAAGTACCAACCCAATTTCACAGTCTACTCCAATTATGAATTTTTTCGATGGCTCGTTATATCAGGACAAAAAAATAATATAATCTACGTATAATGAGATCTCAAGACGCTTACAAGAATACTACAAACTTAGAACACATTATGACACAATTTTCAAACAAATGTGACGCTAACTATATTCCAAATTAAAATGGTGTACTAAATAATACTTATAATTAAATGTTTCAAAATGAATTAACAGGTAATAAAGGTGAAATTGATCGCTTATTATTGTATAATATACCAATATATGTAAAATAATTAAAAATGTGGTTAGATAAATCTCTCGTTACTTGAAAAGTGTATAATTAGCAGTAGAAACTTAATTTTCGCAGCGTAGCCCGATATGTTGTCGATGATGGCGTGTCTTTCCGTCTCTCTTTTCTCGCTATCGAGTCGATTAATTTACCCCTCAGATACTCCAGCTAACAACGGGACTAGTAACGTGAGCTCTTTTATATGCTCGAAGGGCAGAATGCAACAACTATCAGCATGGACAACGGCGCAAATCCAATTATATAAATTAGCAGTGATTAACGAACGTGTGCACAGCCACAAGATTCAGATCGGGCTTCAAACATTGTTAAAGCTAGTAAATTACTAAAACAACCTTTTCCTGAATTGCTTCATGTAACGTGTTTGCTCCATGCATTTTATTTTGGAGCAGGATTTATTAGAGACAGCTATACTAAAGTATAGCAATCGCCAATTAAGTTGGCGCGAGGAGGGGGTGCGCAGAAGCCGTTTTTAAAAAGTCCACCCCACTACTCAAGTATAGCAAACGCCAATTAAGTTGGCGCGAGGAGGGGTAAGTTCGCGCAGGATTAGAAGTAGTGGGGAGATTTATATTTGGTTTTACATCAAATGTCAGATAATTCTAACCTCTGAGCGTGTATCACTTTATGATCCCCTAGCAAAGACATTATGTTCCGTCAAACGTCAATGACAAATGTATTCTGACAATTAGTTGAGTAGTGGGGGAGGACGTTTTTAAAAACGGCTTCTGCGCACCCCCTCCTCGCGCCAACTTAATTGGCGATTGCTATACTTGTCAGAATACATTTGTCATTGACGTTTGACGGAACATAATGTCTTTGCTAGGGGATCATAAAGTGATACACGCTCAGAGGTTAGGATTATCTGACATTTGATGTAAAACCAAATACAAATCTCCCCACTACTTTTAATCCTGTGCGAACTTACCCCTCCTCGCGCCAACTTAATTGGCGCTTGCTATATATCATTTAATAGCTTCTATCTAAAAAGTTTTTATGAAACCTCGAAAATGCGTTCGCGAATTTAAACATTCTTGTGCGGGCATTCCTTAAGCACCACAGTCAGTAGTAACGAGATGGAGAACGTGGCTAGTACATAAATTTCATATATGCCAGAGAGGTAGATCCTTTTCTAAAAGAATTAAATAAGATGAACGAAGTTATATTAATAATAACAAGGATTCACATTATGCAATACATCTGAGAGAAAAGGCTCATAATTTTAAATATAACTTAAAAATTTTACATAAAGAAAATATATCACAAAAATTTAAATTTACTTGAAGCCATGGAAATTTTGAAATATAAATGTACCGATCCCTTTACTTAACAATCACGTGGATTTCGGCAATTCGCCTATTTCACATCTGAAACTTTATGATATTTTGATTCCCACCTTTTTATGTGTGTACTCGGTAAGTTTTGTCCTTTTGTGTAGTAAAGTTTTCTTGAACGTAAAGTGCTCATTATTGGACTATCCTTCCAAATATTTCTTAATTATGGTATTCGCTAACGTTTAAATTTATTAACACCTTTTAGATTTAGTGCGGGTCGAAACAATTGTTATGGTATTTCACTAATAAAGTGGAAACTTAAGTGATATTGTTCTTTTCGTTTTTAATTTTCACTTTCTTCTCAATACGTTCCAAGTCGCGATTATGAATTAACTGCAGCAAACTTAAAAAAGAATCAGGGATGGGATAGTCAGACAAACTCTTCTTATACAGCAGAATTAAATTAGATATTTTAAGAATCCTTTCGCAGATTTAAAAAGAGAAATTGAGGTCTGGAAAAGAGCGGCAGCTTCAATGGCTAGTTATAGTAAGGAAGAAAATGTTGTGAAAACATCTTTAATGGAACGAACCAGCAACTTATTAGGGAAACTCAATGATAAAACTAATCATAGGTCACCTCCTGAACAGGAACACACCATAAATATCAAAGAATTAGAAAAGCAGGTAAGTTGCAAAAAATTCGTTTTTTTTTAGAATTTTTAATGTATTTTTTTTATGATGGTTCATTTTCGCATTTGAAGGTCATTTCAGCTGTGACGTTCACAGCTGAGTAACGCGACCGTAACAACCAACTTTACGTTGGTTGTTACAGTCAGGTTTGTTTCACAGATAGAACAGTCCGTCTCACACTATTTTTTCTATTAAAATAGCTTCCCAATATAGGAATTATAACATCTTGTTTTTTTTTTAATCCCATTTAGGTCTCATCTTAAAAAGTAAATAAGTTTAAGATAAGTCACATTTCTCTGCTAAAAAAAATATATATTCATATATACAAGTGTCCCGTATGTTATGTTCAAATTTTAAGAGTATAAAGTAGACTTCATTTCAAGTAACAAAAACGCAGAACTTGTATATCCAATTTTATTTGTTTCAAAGTTACAGATCTATGAATGTGATTGTCAGATCATGAAGAAAATGTAATCCTAAAATCAATACAAACTGATTTTATTTAAAAAAAGTTATACGATTCAATAACAGGCCTGTGATTGTTAACATCGCATAATAAAATGTTATCCTAAAATAAATAGACACGTGTCGTAGTGCATACAGTAATATCTTGGAGATCTACAAAAAAGGTTACTGGAAATTGATTTATGATAAAGAAGATTCTTACTTATTTCGTAAGTGCTGAAACATGAATATCATATAATAAACAAATGTTCAGATGACTGTTAACGTTGCATTTTTTAATAAAGGATTACATTACGTTTCAGTTCATACAACAGCTTATTAGTGAGTGGACACGTTTTCTTTATTCAAAATGCCTTACCGGTTTTCTTCTCAAGAGTATGCGGACATGCATTTTGTGTATGGTTACTGTAACGGCAGTGCAAGTCAAGCAGTTATTGAATACCGACATCGGTTTCCCGATAGGCGCATTCCTCACGTTTCTGGAAGTACACAGACAATTTCGGGAATGGGGACTGCGCGATTATCTTTTCGACCGAGGAGTAAATTTGCCAGCAGACTTAGAGGAAGAAGCAGTAGCTATTGTTACAAGGGATCCAATTCTCAGTGTACGTCGAATCGCTAGACAACTAGGAGTGCCACGAACGACAGTTTGGTGAATTTTAAAACGTGAGGGCTTATATCCATATCTCTATCGCAGGGGACACGGTTTGCTTGAGGCAGACCACTATGGTCGTCTAGTTTATTCTACCTGGATATTAAGACAGTCATGGCTTCATTTTAATTTCTGCAGAACAGTCCTCTGGGCAGATGAATCCACGTTCACGAGAAGTGGTGCTATAAATCTGAGAAACCTGTACAGGTGGTCATCAGAAAATCCCTCAAATCTATACGCTCATCTAAATTTCAACATGAATTTTCTATTAACGTTTAGAGGGCCCTAATCGATGACTTGTTGATTGGTCCTGTCGTTCTTCCTAGGAGGTTAAATGCGGACAATTACCTTCAATTTCTTATTGATGAACTGCCAGGTCTTTTAGAAGATGTCCCACTGAATGCTCGACGAGACATGTGGTTTCACATGGATGGGGCACCACCATATTTCGGAATTACTGTCCGAAATTGGGTTAACGTGAATTATCCAAGATGGATTGGTCGAGGTGGTCCTGTTGCATGGCCGCCCAGATCACCCGATCTTAATCCCCTTGACTTTTATTTATGGGGGTACATGAAAAATTTTGTCGACGCGCAAGTTTCGAACACAAGAGAAGAGTTGTTGAATCGTATTCACCTGGCTGCCGAGCAAATCCGACAAAACAAGTATGAAATTCGGATAAGTACTTCTTCTGTTAGCTTACGGGCCCAAGCCTGTATTCAACAAGGAGGTGGACATTTCGAAAATATTGTTAATTGAACTTTTTTAAATAAAATCAGTTTTTATTGACTTTAGGATTATATTTTTTTTCATGATCAGACAATCACATTTATAGATCTGTAACTTTGAAACAAATAAAAATGGATATACAAGTTTTGCGTTTTTGTCACTTGAAATGAAGTCTACTTTACGCTCCTAAAATTTGAACATAACGATACGGGACACCTTGTATATATATATACAGGTGTCCTTGAAATAAAAAGACAACGTATGAAAAATGGAAAGATGCAAATACATAGAATGTGGATCCAAAATAATTTCCCAAAATTCCCTCTTATAAGGGAGAAAAAAAAATTACAAAAATATTAAAAAATTTTTGTCACGCCACTATGCAATTATACCATATTCCTTTAGTGCGTATGACCCAGAGAGGCATCCAAATTCTATAATTCCCGACCCGAAAAATTACATATCACTTGCGCGCGGCGGTCTTTTCAATGACATTCTAAGAAATAAAACGGAAATATCTGTAAAGCACTTCCATTTACTTTAGATGTAGGCATCTTTAAATAGTTATTTTACGAGTATAATAATTATGACGAATAACTACATTTGTAATTTATTATACATATTTATTTACAGAAAATTATTGCTGAATTTAAGATATCTACCGCCTTTACAAAATTGAAACAGTCAATTTTACAAGTTTGATACAATTTAACTAAATTTTCAAGTGCTTTTTGTAAGGAGTACTTTTTATTTTGCGTTCTAGATGGATATTATTCACCTTTATATAAGTATTTAATTGAATTTTTTTTTAGAATGTCCATAAATTCAAAAATATTTGATTTTGTACAATTAATATTACTGCTGAAAACGCCATGTGAAAAAATCACTTGCAGAACAAGCTGCCCATTAGTTGAACTCGGACCTGAAAAAATATACATAAACTTGTCCCCGAGAAGAGTAGGTCCACAAAAATAGCTTCATGAATTCGTACCAGACTTTATCGCTGTATGAATTACCCATATACTTATTTAAAATCTATAGATAACATATTTATTTTTGCAAGAAATTAAAAACTCAGTAAGTGTTACAAAATTTATTAATTAAATGCCTGCGTTATACAAATTAATATTTAAACAAAAAAAAGTTTAAACATATAAACTTTTGCCTTAAAAGAGCGATTCGAACATCGCCAACATATTTCGCCACTTTTTAAGAGTTTGTGTTTAGTAAATTTTACAGTCTACAATTAGCATTTGATTTCCACGTTCACTCAAACTGACGAAGCTTTGCATGCTTTCTCACAAATAAAAAGCATTTCTTAGCCATGAATGTTAATTCAGACTGACGAATTATAAGTAACAATTGTTCATTTGAAAAGTCAATCTAGTAGCATGTGATTTACTGAGAACATTTTGAAGTATGTCGTAAATTAAAATTTACTACTTAACCTACGAAGTCGTATATTTTGACAGTTTCATATATACAAATAAATAACAAATAATAGGTATTTATTGAAAACTATAACAAATGTTGAAAATGTTGTCCTTCCGTTCAAAATTTCTGATGATATTCTGCAACATTACTGGATTGTTATTAATTTTCATGCATTTCTTTTCGATTCTCTGTAGCATATCATTCAAATTCAATATAGGTGTTCGAAATATGTTATTTTTTAGATAAGGCCACACAAAGAAGTCGCAAGGTGTTAAATCGCATGAACGTGCAGGACAGGCAATTTCAGTATTTCGACTAATTATACGCTCATCAAAAAATTCTCTTAAATAATCCAAAGATTCTGCAGTACAGTGACAAGGTGCTCCGTCTTGTTGGAAATATACATTTTGAAGTTCATCATCATGCAACTGATTGACAAATGGATGTAAAATTTCCGTAAGGTATCTTTGAGCAGTTAACGTTCCCTGAAAAATATTGGTCCAATGATTCGCCTTTGGCTTATCGCTGCCCAAACACCAATTTTCTCTGGATGTAGCGATTCTTCATTAATTACATGTGGATTTTCACTACTCCAAATTCTTGTATTTTGTTAATTTAGGTATCCCGTTTTATAAAACCATGCTTCATCAGTAAAGATGACTCTTTGCGGAAGTTCTCCATTATTGTTCATATTTACAAACCAATTACAAAACTGTAGTCTACGTGGGTAATCAATTTCTAACAATTGTACTGCTTGTACTGCTGTGACACGGTATTGATAAAGTAGCATATCTTTTTTTAATAACTTGTGAGTTGTACCAACAGAAAGGTTTATTTGTTGACTCAAATGTCGAACAGATGTTTGTGGTTCATTTTCCATTATGTCTTCAACACGATTGACAACTTGAGGTGTACGTTTCTTAACTGCTCCGCTGCCTGATTTTCTTAAGAGACTACCAGTTTCAGAAAAAAGTTTTAAAAAGTTGTATCTAAAGTATTCTTAAATTGTATATAATCTATTACAAAATGTGGAAACTCTGCTTGAAATTCTACCATGCAATCTTGAACTGAATAAACCCATAAACCATCAATTTTATTACCACTTCGAAAATAAGCCTGGACTAAAAAAATGTATGTTCTAAAGTGAAAGTCATTTTAAAACTGAGAAGCAATTTATTTAAACCAGAATCGACGCACGATTATTTTATGCACTAACTGATATTTGTGATTGACATTATCAAATGTCATTTGGATTTACGTTTACGGAACAACGAACGCATACCTACTAATATATTTGCGTCTTATTCAATCAAAATTTCAAAGTAATCTAGATTGACTTTTCAAATGAACACACGTTATATGGTAGATTTGGATGAATTTTAAATTTAGATAAATTTGAATTTAATTTGTATTTAATAGACAGGACAACTTTGTATTTATATTGCCAAGAAAGTATAAATTTCTAAATCTCTTGTTCGGGGATAAATTAAGGTAAGGTATTAAAACACCGTAATTAGCATGGGGGCGCATTATTGTAACAGACATTAGATAGTATTTGCTCGGGGACGAGTTTTGGGGTCGTCCAGAAATTTGGGTGATAAAACCTCTCCGCGGGGGTCGTTTCGAGCGGCACGCAAATGATTAACATTCTACTTTGCATAAAATCTTAAATTTGCTCAGGTGGATATGTTATTTGTTTTTAAATTACTTTATTTACTACAAATAAAATAATATTAGTAATTATATTTTGTTGTTTATATTTATTATTTTAATATGTATTATGGTTTCTTTTGTTTTAGTATTGTATCAGGGATAAAGTTCTGCTAATAAAATCAAGTATAACATTATGTTTCGTCATCTTTACCTTTTTCTTGCATTCTCTGCCAGAAATAAGTAAGTATCATTATTTAATCGTGTATTTTCTGTGAAAAAATAATTATGTAAATTTACATTTTGAGACTGGACATTCGTTTCAGTTTTTGATAATCAACGTCACCCCCTAGTTCGTGTCCGCGAATTTTGTAACACCCTGTATATCAAACCGTCTCCATATTGCCCTTGAGCAAATTTCCTCTTTATTTTTTATGTAACACCATTATGATAGAACTTCAAAAACATTGATGTCATTATTGTAATTGGCGCAAGCTGTTGGGGGATGCTAAGGCATGGATTATTATTATTATTATTATTATTATTATTATTATTATTATTATTATTATTATTATTATTATTATTATTATTATATTGAAAACAGAAAATAATAATATGTTAAGTGATCTACAAGAAATCTATAAGAATATAACTTTAAACGGCTCTAATGCTTTATTGCACCACCTTCTGTGATGATAATTATTATGCGTGGTCTCCTTATTGAAGGGGTACGGTTTACCTATTTGCAACGTATGAATCTAGGGGCCGTATTGACTATAAATTAGGGCTCTATAATATAATAATAAAACGCTGTTAATTTCAAGTATATAATAAAAAATATCTGTACATTGGGTTTATATACAAAGAAAAAATTACAAATCGTGTGGCAACATGTGCAGTGGATACATATAGATATATAAAGCTAATTTATTTGTAATACACAATAAAATTTTTATGTGTGACCGCATTTCATAAATCATCTGTGATTGAGTCGTCTTGCAAATCGGTGTCTGTGTCTGAATCGTATTGCAAATTTATAATCAAAGGTGCTACTATTTTGTACATGCGCATATATTCGTCCATTTTTGCTATTGCGTGTTTAACAGCATTTTTCCTATTTACAGCAGTTATATGTTCCATAGCATTTTTTATCTGTGTTACACTGCTTTCATTAAATTTCGGTGTTTGATTTGTTCGTCTTATGGTATTTTTCAGTTGGGCCCATATCAATTGAGAATGCAATGGTATGGTGGTAAACGCAAAATTGTATGTCCTGCTTCTTTGGCTCTGTTATCCACATAATAATCCTTTAAATATTCTTTTGTCTTTATCGCCTCTATTAATTGGTTTTTTGTATAATGATCCTCAAAATATAAATCATTTGCTTCTAAAAATGTTTTAATATCTTTCTTATTATTACATTTTGTAGGAACTTTGGTTTGCTGTCGAGAATGATACGGAGCGTTGTCCAACTCTATCACACTATCTTTTGGTAAATTTGGCAGTAAAGTCTCACAAAACCATTCTTCAAATAAAGATGAGGTCATATCTTCATGGTAATCTAAACTCGAGGATTTAACATTTTTATCAGATAATAGCGGCTGTCCGATCCATCCTTTTTCTGACCCAGCAGACCCATCATGAAGAATGATTATTCTCTTCCCTCTCGAAACCGGCGCGTCCAACTGATACATACTTCAACTATCCACCCAACCTTTGCAAATTGTGTCATGGGTGTCATACCACGTCTCGTCTAAATAACATATGAATCGTCCTTCCTGTCTATACCTTCTAATTGCCGTTAAGTATTCATATAGACGTTTCTGTAACCTCGAGCTTTCCATAATTGTGCGACGTTCGTCTATAGTGCCAAACTTAAAACCAGCTTTCTTTAGCGTCCGCCACAAGGTTGCTTTAGAACACTGAATATTTATAGGCTCATCACTGATTCTTTTATGTAAGCAGTCAAGTGTAGATACAACATTTCCTCTGTAGAAGCGGTATACTTGCTGCCTAATAGTATCAATTTCATACTATTCAATTTTTCTCGGTGCTCCTTTGTCACTTGTTTGCTTTCGAGGCCCTGCGTTATTCTTAATTATTTTATATATTGTTCCAAAAGGGCACCTTGCTTAATTGCGACGTTCGTTGAATGTTCTGGGTTTGTAGTTCGTTTGTTTTTTTTGCATCAGGGTATGATAGACATTGAAAATTATCTGTTTTGTATCTTCTGATATAAGCTTTCTCTGTCGTGCTCCAACAGTATTATCACTATCCACATCATAATCACTAACACATTCAGCGAAAGGTCGCCACATGTTCGTTAAGTAAAGAGAGAAAAATCAAATATGTATACAGCAGTAAAGATTACAATAAATGATAAATAGACTCAATATTAGATGTAATATATACCAACACTCCTAACTATATTTACTTAAATTTTGTTTAATAAATATAAGCACTTATTTCATCTAAATTGTAATTTAATGACTATTTAACTATATATGCAAATTAACAACTGTTGGTACTTATATTATTATTAAATTTTATTTCATCTAAATTGCAGTAATTACAATTTACTTAAATTTTGTCATTACGGACCTCAGCAGTTTGTTTGCGTAAAAGATAATCATATTGAGCGGCCAGGTAGTTATTGCCGCAGATGGTGAAATAAAAGCATTAGAGCCGTTCAAAGTTATATTCTTATAATTTTAAATAAACTATAATTTTAGTTTATATATTTGCAAGCCGTGTAATATACGAGAGAACTTTTTTAATATAATAAGTGTTAAAATATTATATAATACCAGTTCATTATATAATTGTTAATATCGATTTGTAAACAAACAAGTTTCATTTTAATAACCTTAAAAGTTATTAATATATATTTGTTTTAATTGCTTTATTATATTTTACGATCTATAAAACTATTTGACTAGTGTTCTTCCGCATAGTTTTGTCAACATGCAAATTGCATTTATTTTCTAAAGCCTTGGATAACTTAATGCACAAAACAATTAAATAATTTATGTATTTTTTTTTGCAATTAACAGAATGATAAAAATATGATGGGCTTTTTTTTTTAATTGAACTCTCTATTCTCTTTCATTATTTACGATTGTCTCTCAATAATCTGGCAAATTTTTCGATCCCACAAAGATTGTGTCGATAAACATTACCAGTGATAGTTCTTCGGAAGCAATTCATAGTAGCCTCGTTTTACAAACTTCTGAATTTTGTCCTTTTGCATGTGATCCTTTAAAGAAAATCTTGGATTGGCGTGGACAGCATTCCTTGGTGTTCTATTGCTGCTTATATTAAGTGGTTGTGAAGATATCGATGCCATAGTCGCAAAAGTCGAATGGGGAACTCTTCTTTTCTTCGCGTCGCTATTTATTTTAATGGAAGCCCTGTCCCAATTAGGCCTGATAGACTGGATAGGAAGCCAAGTCGAAAATATCATAAAATCCGTGGAGCAAGAATCTAGATTGGCCGTTGGAATTTTGATAATTTTATGGGTATCAGCTGTGGCTTCAGCATTCGTCGACAATATACCTTTAACCACTATGATGATTCGAATTACCACAACATTAGCGGAAAATAGAGAATTGGGTTTGCCCTTGCAACCGTTAATTTGGGCATTAGCATTTGGAGCATGTTTAGGAGGTTAGTGCTGGTATAGTCTAAAAGTATTACAATAAATTCTAACGATTTTTTTGTATTTTAAGGAAACGGAACTTTGTTTGGATCTTCTTGTAATATTGTATGCGCTGGTGTAGCTGAACAACATGGTTATAAGCTTTCCTTTATGCATTTTGTGAAGTAAGTACATAATTTTGAGTAGTTATGAGTTATTAGTGGTAAAGATTATTCTTAATGTAAGTAACGAGCCATCGAAAAAATTCATAATTGGAGTAGACTGTGAAATTGAGTTGGTACTTTAGCGACTTCCACATAATGACACATTACTTGATGCTTGACAGTTTCATTTGGTTTCATTGTAAAAAAAGGTTATGGCATTGAATTGATACTACAACAAAAATGAAAACAAATAATTTATTTAATATCGAAATCATAATCAAAATTTACATATAGCTACAGAAGTTGTTGAAAATGTTGTCCATGTAAATGGACAACAAAGCAAACCAACTCTTCTCCGCAATCCAGCAAAAACTTTATGCAGCATTTGCGGTGAGTTGTTGATCTCTTCACACTTTTCTGTTATGCGAATTTTCAGTTGCTGCAGATTATGAATTGGCGTTGAATAAATCAAATTTTTGATATATGGCCATACGAAAAAATCACATATGTTTAAATCGCAAGACCTATTTGGATATGGGATTTCAGTGTTCCTGCTTATTATTCTGTTGTCAAAAAATTCTCTGAGATATTGAAGTGTTTCTCTGGTCGTCTGTGCTGTTGCACCATCTTGTTGGAAATACCCATTTTGTAATTCCTCATCATCCAGTTGATTTATGAATGAGCCGAGTATCTCATTGCGATATCGTGCAGCAGCAAGTGTACCTTCAAAAAAAAGGGACCCACCAATCTTCTTCGACATATTCCAACCCAAACACCAACTTTTTGGGGATGCAATGTTTTTCAACAAAAAAATGAGGATTTTCGGAGGACCAACATCTCATATTGTGTGAATTAACATATCCAGAAAGATAAAACCAGGCCTCATCCGTGAAAAAAACTGTGTTAAGGATATCCTGAGTGTGTAGATTATTTTGAAACCATTGACAAAATTCCACTCGTCTTAAATAATCCACTGGATAAAGTTAATGAAAATATTGCAGCTTGTATGGATGACAATGTAAGACTTTTTTAAGAATGAATTGGCACGTACCATAAGATAAATTTGTTTGTTGGGTCACTACTGAAATGGATGTTTTTGGATTTTCATCAATAATATGCTGAAGGGCTTCAATATTATCAGCTGTACGTTTAGATGGCCGTCCACTTCCAGTTTTTCGAGTCTCTCTGAATAACTTTACACAATTTGTCAAAACATTGTAAAAATCATTGTAGTCAAACACTAATTCAGGATGTTCTTCACTAAAATCAGCCATGCATTTCGTAATTGAATACTGCCGCTCGCCATTTACTTTCACACCTGTACGGAAGTAACATTCGATAATTTTTGCTTTTTGTTCTATGTTGAATACCATTTTTTAAATAAATTTAATTTTCTTAATAAGTTTTGAAAAATTTGACAAAAACTTATAGTTTCAATGTCAAATAATACCCAATTTCACAGTCTACTCCAATTTTGAATTTTTTCGATGGCTCGTTATAAACATTGCACAACAGATCGTGTATACATTTAGAAGAGTTTGTTCCAATTAAAAATTGTATCTAAAAGACGTGGTCAAGAGATTGGCGCTAATTTCTTTAGTGTCAAAGGTTACATTGCAACGATAATCTTAGATAATCTAGTTAGATAAGGTAAATTCCAAATACACTGCCGAGCAAAAAAATTAGGTCACTTAACGTAACTTAAGAAATTGCAAATAATTTAAAAAATAAAACTAATCAGGATATCAGTCATAGGTCAAGTAAGCAGTGAAGGTTATATTGTTGGATGGATACTATCTGTTATATTTGGCGTCTGTCACATTCTGTCACTGTATTCGCAAAGTTTGTTAAACAACGAAAATTAGTGTTAATTAAACATTCATACTTCCTTGCCTATTTTTCTTAAGTGTTAATTTATTTTCTCTAAAACCTGTTCGTTATATGGTTTATTGCGGTTAGTGACGGTTTAATGTTCTTAGTGCTTATTTACCAGGCCAAATGCCTCTAGATCATATTGTTGTGGCAAAAATTACAGCGTTGATACATGATGGTAGAGGACAACGTAAAACCGCCAGAATTGTTGGTAGGAGCCTATGTGCTGTACAAAATGTATACCAGCGCTATCAGGAGAATGGTCTTATAACCAGACGACCCAGATCTGGGCGATGAAGGGTCACGAGTCAAAGAGATGATAGGTTTTTGTTGATGTTAAGCTTGTGGAATAGAACATCTTCTGCGATTTTGCTGCAAAACCAGCTTAAAGAGGTTATAGGTGTTAATGTTAGTGAATGATCAGTTAGAAGAAGGCTTTGTGCTAATGGATTGTCTTGCAGGAGGATGGCTACAGAGCCAACATTGAACCGCCAGCATCGAATAGCAAGATTGAATTTTCGAAATGTTCGAAATCATTTGGCATGGAACAATTTTGCCTCAATGGACCAGACGGACGTCGACGAGTATGGAGAAGACCCGGAGAAAGATACGCCTCCGTTTGTATTGAAGAGAGGGTAAATTTGGTGATGGGTCTGTTATGGTTTGGGCAGGTGTCACTTCAGAAGCACGTACAGAGTTGGTTTTCATAGAGAATGGGTCACTAACAGCTCACAGATACATAACGGAAGTCCTGGAGGCTCATGTTATGCCTTTCATTGTCACTATGGGCGAACAAGGCATTTTCATGCATGATAATGCAAGACCACACGCTGTCAGGATTGTCAGTGAATATCTAGATGAAGTAGGAATTACGCGGTTTGATTGGCTAGCATGCAGTCCAGATATGAATCTCATCGAGCATGTCTGGGATGAGTGAGGGCGACGTATCCGAAGGCATACAACAGCCCCAAGAACTGCCCAGGAGATGAGAGAGTTTCTATTGCAGGAGTGGAATAACATGGATCAGAATGTAAACCTTAATTTAATTTAGAGTATGTCTCGTCGAATACAATCAGTCGCTAATGCAAGAGGGGGTAATACACGTTATTAATTATCATCAATTTTTCAATAATGTTAAGTTTTATTGATTCATTTTCTCTAATCTGCAAAAAATGTTAACAATATTCGAGCTTGTTTTAAAATGTACAGTTACTGTTTTTCTAGAATAAATCATAAAAAAATAAATTGTGTTGTCCGATTCCATATTTAAAAGCTTCGAAAATGCAGTAGGTAAATTTACAATATGCAGACATAAGCTGTTGCATTTTATTTTTTCTTAAGTTATTTAAAGTGATCTAAATTTTTTGCTCGGCAGTGTATTATACTTCGGCATGTTCTCTAGAAGTATTTTAAAAGATCCAATCGGATTACTTCATGAAAACATACCCTTAAATACTGGTGGAATATTGGAGTTTTGAAACTAGTAAAATATTGAATTATTGTATGTCGATGATACAATATATAATATAAATCTAGGATCAGCGTTTTTATCTTCCCGGACAACGCTACTTTAAATTAAATACAATTTCCTATTATGCTTTTTTAAAATTACATATGCCTTGGTAACTTGTGTGCCAATTTACATGTGACAATGTGACATATTGCTATGAATAGTGGGTTCGTAGTTGAATGAACCACTATTCACACCAACTCTCTCCAGCTTAGATACTCAGTCGGTTACTTTCTTTAAATGGGACTGCTTTCCTCTCCGGGTTTCCAATGGAAAACGTGGAAAAATAATTGAGTTAATACCACAATCAGGCGCCACACAAAATTTATTTGTGAATATTGTTAGTTTTACTGAAGTTACTGTTATGCACACAAGTAGTAAGGTAAATCAAAAAGATATACACATCTTTACTCAAACGAATCTTTAATTTAGAAAAAGAAAAAAAGAAAAAACTTCTTTATAAAGTATAAAGAATTGTGTAATACAAACTTACACTTAGAGGTAAAAGAATTTGTTGAAACTGACCGCAAAACAAATCCAAACGTCCTCTGATTACACCCGAACTAAATTAAATCTAATGAATTGCAAAGATGTTTTTAAATTTCACCCCTGATAAACAACTTCAAAAGGTAAACAACCAGAACTGAATGACCGAAACAAATCTCTAACACATGCGCAGTCACATGTAATAAAAACTATGCCCTTGAATCCCAACGTGCAAAATTTTATCGTTATAAAAATTTTTTTTTATATAGAAATTTTAAAAACGTTCTTTGTCCTTTATATATCTAAGATAAAATATATATATCAAAATTAATATAATGAAAATACACAGTTCAAATCATTCAAATAATAATAATAATAAATTAGTAATACAATTCTAACTTACATGGATGAAAAAAATATTTCTTTCTTTACGAGACACCTGAGTTGGAAAACCGTATAAAAATCACATCAAGATAAACAAACTCGTATGAAGAACGGTATTGAAATAAAGCACAACAACCAATTAAATCAAATCACGAAGTTAAATTAATAAAGATAAAATATAAAGATTTATATCTTATAACAAACGTCTTTACAACTCAGCTCACAGTTAGTGTCTGTGGAAAAAGCATGGCAAATCGGCGTACTACAACGCTAGTCAAAAATAAATCAAAATAACATCTGCATTCATAAACAATAAATTATACACTGGCATCCAAAATATTAGTTCAATATAAAATAATGTTTTTCAAAATGTTGCGGGGAAAAAACCACAGCAATATGTACCTTGTTTGTAATTTAACAATAACACACGGTGGCACCCTTATTATTCAGCCAGTTATAAGACTCTTGGTTAGAACCTCACCCCATCTCCATCTGATGCTGAGACCGGGCCTGGCTAAGTTAAATCGTTTATTCAATACCTACCCTCCCACACAGGTAAGTCTTTGAATTATTTTCGCATTCTATGTTAAAACCCAATTAGTCAATTTGGCGAGATCTCTTTCGATAATTTCCGGTATCGAATCCTTGTCGTTTCAGATGCCATATTATAATTTTTCTAACTGGAGAATTTTTGTTGCATGGAACAATATGCAACGTGTTTTCATCGATCTATAGCCCTGTGTGCTAGAGTCTTTGCAAACTTCAACTGCTTCATGTGATTTGTTTTTTTGGTACCAAAGGCTTCTTCCTAGCTGGTTTTCAATGTAGTCCTAGTTCGTTGCGTCGCTTCATAATTGTTTTCATAGAGGTTTCAACATAGAATGAATTCAACTGTTACTTTACATGATATAACACTTAAAATGCAACAAAATAATTTCTACTTTATTTTCTTTTCTTATACACGATGTGTATTGGTACAGTTTTAAAGAATGTTTTATCACTACTTTTCAGGGAATTATCTTGAGTAGGTATCGAATTAGATATTCATAAAATTCGCACAAATAATGAAAACCATTCTATTTAAATTCTTCAAAAGATATAAAAAATAAAGCATTTTGTTTTAGTTACAGAGGGGTGTGATAATTATATATCCGTAGTTGGATATCGAGAATTGTAAACTCAACCTTTTATACTCAACATATTACCTAGCATTTGATATATTTTTGTTTATAGAATTGCTGCTCCCGTAACAGTAGTGACGTTATGTGTTACAACAGTGTATCTGATGGTGGTCCATGTCGTTTGGACATGGCATTAATATATTTGTAAAGAACAGGGAATTACAATTGGGCTAACCCGTAAACAACAAACATCACACCTAAAAGTAATATTAATTAGTACAACGTCAGATTATAAAATTTATTTTTTAAAAACATTTTAAACGATTTTGTTGATTCCATGTGTTGTGTTATTTTTATTTGTAATATGTTAAAAATTGTTTTTATTCTGTTTATATTTTCTATTAAACGAATATCGATTATTGGAGTTTTATTTGTTAAATTGAAATTTGAACACATTTCGTATATTAATGGAAAATTAATGGAAAATAATTCCTACCAATCTACCCTCCATTGTCGTAGATACAATATGCAACATTAAATCAACTGTGAGCCCAGGATGATGTAATATTACCCCAATAACAATAATAGAAAATAATATATTCGAATGCATAGAAAACAAGAATTAAAACAAATCTAAAATCGTCATAATAGATATGACATTCACCTGTTTTTTTTCAATTTAAATATTAATGTACTTAAATTGAAAAAAAAAAACAGGTGAATGTCATATCTATTATGGACGATTTTAGATTTGTTTTAATTCTTGTTTTCTATGCATTCGAATATATTATTTTCTATTATTATTATTGAGGTAATATTACATAACCCTGCGCTCACAGTTGATTTATTTTTGCATATTGTATCTACTCCAACGGAGGGTAGATTGGTAGAGATTATTTTCCACAAAATGAGTATTGAATAACACACTCTTTTAGTAAAATAATATCCGGAAATCCAAAGATTCATAAAGCTTATATTTTTAGAATTAGACAAAACACATTGTACAATACAAAGGTATTTTTAATAATATAAAATATTATTAAAAATCTGGTGTGAAGAACACAAATGCAGGTTTACTATTAATATTTTCTGTGAACGTGTCCGAATATATCCTATCCCCAGAGACGTAGATACGTATTTCACCTTTCTACAGGCTCATCGGTACGCCCCTGCTGGAGAAAGGATATTCCCAGACACTTTCACAGAAAAGAACCTGTAGCCTGTAGAAAGGTGAAATACGTATCTACGTCTCTGGGGATAGGATATATTCGGACACGTTCACAGAAAATATTAATAGTGAACCTGCATTTGTGTTCTTCACACCAGATTTTTAATAATATTTTATATTATTAAAAATACCTTTGTATTATACAAAACTGGTGGGGTTTACCTACTCATGTATGTTTCAATTATTCTGATACAAAACACATTGTGTTATAGCTTAGTGTTTAGAGGGCTTTTGATCCCTAGGACTACGATAATACACAGGCATGTAAATTGAAAGATTTACAAAAATCTGAAAAGAATTTCAAAATCTTTCGTGTGTATCCCTGACGATGTTCAGAGTTTTATAAGATGACAATTTGATATAGGTTAATAAATGATTTATGATATGTTATTGAATACATGAAATGTAGATACACTACAGTGTACTCTCTCTTAAGGGGACAGCCATGGGACTGAAAAATTCGTCCGCTTATGAGAAGTGTCCGCTTATGAGAAAAGTTCAAAAAGAGTAAATAATAATTTGTAATATACTCGTATTTATCTTTAAACAATTTTATTTCCAAAACAAGAACATATAAATATTAGATAAAGTAAACAGAATTTTCATTATTAACATTTTTGCGAGAAGTGAAAAAAACAAAATTTGTTATGCAAGGTATTCAAATAGATTTAAAAAAGTCAGAAATTTTAGCTTGGCGCGTTTTCCTTTAATTTCATTATCTTGGAGATGTATTTGAAGATCAGTAAGTAATTGAATACCTTTAAGGTCGCTATAATATCAAGAAAAAGCCTTTAGTTTTCTTATAGCTAAATAAGCCTCTTTATAGGAAGTTAACTTGTCTTCAATTTGACTTTCTAGCTCATCTTCAGACGAGTTGGCGAGCGTTTCTTGGGAAGCAATTAACATTTCAGTATTAATGTTTTCCACATCTTCATCATTAATGAAGACTTCATTATCTAAATTAATATAGTCTTCGACGTCAATTTGGATTTGGCTCTGAACTTGATTAATAATATTGGAGAACTGAGCAAGTGCTGATAGTAGAAGCTCATCTTCTGCAGTCCAACCGCTATCGTCATTTAGGATATCTGTTTTCTCAAAACCAGCATTTCTGAAACAATGCTTTATTGTCTGGGGACCCACTTGCTCCCACGCTTTGTGTATGAAATAAACGACATCTAACAAATTTATTGATTTTGATAAATCCAAAGCAGAATTTGCTTCTTCCATCTGCAGCAAAATATTTTTTAAAAATAACGATTTGTACAAAAACTTAAAGTTTTTTATAACGCCTTGGTCCAGGGGCTGACAAAATGCTGTTGTGTTTGCTGGAAGAAAAATAACTTTAACATTTTTCAATTTAAGATCGCGAGGATGAGAGGCCGCATTGTCTAAAAATAGCAGGACGTTCCGTTCTTGAAGTTGCATTTTTCTATCGAACTGCGCTAGAAAATCAGTCATCAAATCAGACGTCATCCTAGCCTTTTTCTTTGATCGCCACGTAACTGGTAAATTGTTCAAATTAATATTGCGAAACGCCCGAGGTTTTTCAGCTTTCTCAATAACAAAAAGGGGTTCCTTTTCTCCAGCCATATTGACGCAGTGCAAAATCGTTAGCCTATCCTTAGCCATTTTTCCACCAGTGCATTTTTCACCTTTTAATGGAAATGTTTTATTGGGTAATGCCCGAAAAAACAATCCAGTCTAATCCGCATTATAAATATCTCGTGAATCATATCCTTGAATCAAAGATGGCACTTTTTCAGTAAAACTTTTGACATCATCTTGGTTTACACTAGCGGCTTCTCCAGAAATGGCACGGAAGGTTATGTTATGCCGTTTTTTGAACCTTTGCAGCTAGCCAGATGATGCACAAAAATCTGCGTAATTCAATTTATCTGCAATTTCTTTAGCCTTGCTCCTGATAAGTGTGCCCGAGAGAGGAATACATTTATTTCGAGCCTTCACAAACCATTCGTAGCACAATTTATCAATGTTAACGCCTTTGACGTTCAGCATACTCCTTTTTCTATCCGGATTGACATCAGTGTCCCACAATCTTAAAATTTGGTCTCTGTTTTTGATGATACAAGCAGCTTGAGTTTTACTGATCTTACATTTCTTTGCTAACTCGCGTACACTAAGTTTCTCATTTTTTTGAATTTCAATGACATTAACTTTGTCTTTAATAGTCAACACTGCTTTAGGCATAGCGATTCAAGTATGTATACAATAAGAATCTATAAATGTACTATGTATTTACGTACTACATTCAAAACAACAAGCTGTGCGTATTTAGGGAATTCCCCTTTGTACATACACGTATTATTCAATAAGCAACATCTGTACGAATGTACGAATATGAAGAAGAGTAAACGGAAAAACAGTGTTACAGTGTTGTAAGCTGTCCGGTTATGGGGAACTAAAATCACTTTGGTGTGGGAAAAAAGTGTCCGCGTCCGGCTATGGGAGGGTTGTCCGCTCAAGAGAGAAAAATTTTAAAAATCCCTAAGTAATCTTTTGGTACTGCAAAAAGTGTCCGTTTATGAGAGGTGTCCGCTTAAGAGAGGTGTCCGTAAGGAGATAGTACACTGTATATTAATAAATATATTTATGCACTACCGAGATATAAAGTACATTTTATGAATCACATTGGCGGGAGTAAAGTATCACATTATCGCTCACGGACTACTTTAGCGCCCGTGGACGGTAAACTAGATTTTGTGGGCGATAAATTAGATTTTCACCGGCGATTTAAGGTCTAGTTTACTTTGATATGCATATATTTAAAATAATTACACATGTTTCGACACATAGTGTCTTTATCAAAGAAATTAAAAATAAAAAAATCTATATTTATATTTTTAATTTCCTTGTGTGTCAAAACATGTAAGATTGTTTTAAATATACAGATTGACTGAAGTAACGGTGGAAATTGCAGAGCATATTATACAGACTAGCGCAGGCATATTTACACGTACATGTGACTCTAATGACCGTAGGCGTAGTTTAGTTACAGTAGTGTTATTATTAGAGTAGAGTTATTATTAATCAAAATTAAATAAAATTCTTATAAGATAACGAAACAAAATTCTAAATGTTGTTCTTCTGGGACGACACGGAGTCTTTTACTATGCTGTGAATTAACACAACCTTCTGTACGAAATGTATTTACAACCTTATGGATAGCTGACACAGAGGGAGGCGGACGGTTTTCGTATGCTGCTACAAATAAATTTTGCACGTGTTTCTACGAATTATCCTTCGCATACCATAATACAATTTGTATTTTTTCTTCGACAGTGAAAGGCAATAAAATAAAATTAAAAAACCCTTACCACAATAGAACTTAATAATTCTAAATACGTATTTCTACAACCACGTGGTCATCTTCAGTAGAAAAAACAGCGCAACACTTGAACGCACAAAAACACTCACAGAAGGAATGTTCTGAACGTCTTCTAGTTTAACACTAAATTCTTCAATCTTAAATGCTACAAAAATTACCTACATTTTGGTAAGCCCCACCTATTCATGCAAGAGCATTAACCCATTATTTGTAAATTCTATAGAAAAACCGTTTAGAAATATTATAAAAGCCGTAATTTAACATACATTAAGAATCCAATTATGAAACTAATCCTTAAATTATGTTGAAATATAAATTTGGAAATTAATGTTGAGTCAGAATATTTTAATGGCAAATATTGTAATGAAACGAATTTAAAAATAAATTCCATGAATTCGAATATTTTTTAATGGTTTTCCTATTTTTCTTGCTTTAATAACATCTAACTGTCAATTAACTCAAATAAAGAAGAACCTGGTATAGGACCCAAATCTGCGTTAATTACGTTATTCCTATTTTTAAAGATAAAAATGCTCTCAAAACTATCTAATTCGCGGGCGCGTGTGACGTTTTTTATTAATCTCAGACAGTCAGATGTTGCGTTGTGATCTGATTCAAGAATATGTCGGGCAATACTTGATTTTTCCGGTCTATTGAATCTAATATGCGAAACATGTTCTTTATAACGTGTTAGAATCGAACGTTTTGTTTGGCCGACATATTTTTTATCACAATCCTTAAAATTTATTTCATAGATTCCAGATTTGTTGTTTACCTCAACTTTGTCTTTCGCGTTGCCTAAGAGAGATTTTAGGGAGTTATTCGACCGAAATGCTACTTGAATATTATACTGTTTAAAGGTTTTACTTAAATTTTTCGTAGTTTCGTGAAACGGTAAACTAATAAATCTTTTGCTCGAATCTATTTGAGGTAGCAAACATGTGGAATCCTGAATTGTTTTTCTTACTTTATGTTTTCTAACTAGCCTGTTTATTATTTCTGAATCGAAACCGTTGTAACTCGCGATTTTATTAATTAAAATTAATTCCTTTTCATATCTATCCTTTGTCAATGGCATGCTTAACAAACGATTGAAAAGAAAATTGAAAGAGGCACTCTTGTGCTGAAAAGTATGGTTTGAATCTGCGGTTATAAATCTGTTGACGTTGGTTTCTTTTCGGTAAATATCAAACTCTAAGTTTTTGTCATTCCTAATTACTAAGGTATCTACAAATGGCAAACCTCCGTTGTTTTCCTTTTCAACCGTGAATTTAATAATAGGAAATTTTGAATTTAATTTGGTTACAAAATAATCTAAGTCGCACTTATTGGTATCAAACACATTGTCTACATACCTGACCCATATGTTTGGAAAATATTTGGCTGACTTTTTAAACTCAATCTCAAAGTGACTCATAAATAAATTCGCGATAAATGGAGATAAACAATTACCCATGGTTGTACCCTGTTGCTGTTCAAAGAACTTGCCTTCGAATTTGAAGCAATTTTGGGCCATACAAAGGCTTGTTAACTGCAAATATTCATTTATTTTTTCCTTTTCAACGTGATTGCTATGAAGTAATTCAGACAAATATTTTAACGTTTCTGGGATAGGTACTGAAGGAAACAAGGACGTTACATCGAATGAAACTAAAATGCCACCATCTTCCAGTCGACAATCTTTAACTTTCTGAATAAATTTTAAAGAATTATTGACCGATAAACTAACTGGTTTTTCTGGTAATTTTCTGAATTCATTTACTAACCATTTTGAAATAAAAAATTTAAGATTGAAGAATTTAGTGTTAAACTAGAAGACGTTCAAAACAATCCTCCTGTGAGTGTTTTTGTGCGTTCAAGTGTTACACTGTTTTTTCTACTGAAGATGACAACGTGGTTGTAGAAATACGTATTTAGAATCATTAAATTCTATTGTGGTAAGGGTTTTTTAATTTTATTTTATTCACTTATAAGCCACAGTCTCCGATTTGTTAGTGAAAGGCATTTTATTTTAGTTTTTCGTAAAAAAGTTTGCTGAGACACAATATCGCACGAATCGAGATGGGAATAACGAATGTCATCCCCGCTTTCCGCATACTACACAACATGAGTAAAAGCCATTCCTACCAGTATTCTTGAAAATTGTTATACATATACGTATATTATCTAAATATCTACTTTTAACTACGCCAATCTGTATTATAATAAATAAAAACAATATATATTAATAAAAACAGATTTATTACGTATAATAATGTGTATTTAATAATGTCTAAAGTATTTAACAGATAAATTAGAACAGTCCAGACAACACAAATTATATAATTTTTCCACGATTTGAACATTTTTTTATGGAAACGGTAGTATTTGCCGTCTCGTTTTGGTTGCAATTGGCTACAAACTTTCAATAATTCCTTACAATTTGTTTTACTGCTGGAAGGTTTAGGCTCAAAAGGATCAGTATTTATATTCGAAAATTCATTTTTAAAATTGGCACTTCTTCAGGTTCACTGAAGCGAGTAGCGGAGAGCATATTACTATTTACAATCTTTTTGGCAATTTTTATTTTATTTGTCACAGAATCTTCAATGTATCCTTCCGCCACAATTGAAGATTTCCAACCAGTATGTAGTTTTTTTTTATGTTAAGGATATCCTTGACTGCATCAGGTAACAGAGTTGCCGAGGAACGTTTAAAACAGTGGCCAGTGTAGTCTTTTGGACAGCTTTGAATAGGTGGCTATTTTAAAAGGTATTTGATCAAATTTATTATTTCCAACTACTTGACTGGAACATTTTCCATTATTATAATACGCAAAAAAATCTGTGATTGGTACTTTTAGGGCCTAGTAAAACGTATCTTCTGTAAATAACTTGATGACGTCTGCTCTTTGTCAATCACACCGAAAATACGGTCAATCTTATTTTTCGATGTTTGTATGGTTACTAACATCCTATATCTTGAATGTTGTCCGTTGTAATATTTGCTAAATCCTCTCGACGACACGCTCAGAAAATACCAAAAATTAATACAACATACTCCGATTAACATACTGGTCGAAACTTAAAAAAGGACAAATAGTGTAACTTACTTTTACCATAAGATATAAATTATCTGGAACATCGTTTAAAAATAGTTCTATTTCTTCACTGGTTCGAATTTTAAGATTTTTTATGTTTATATCCATAGAGAACGGTATAGAGAGGAATCTTCCATATATAGTTTCGTACTAGTGTTTTAGCGCCATCTACTATGACTTGCACCTACTTATTTCCAAATAAAAGTAATGATAGTAATAAATTTATAATTGGAAATAATAACCAAATAAAATTGCCAATAAATGTACAAAGTACAATTTTAGTTCTAGTATCAGAAAATCAAAGACAAAGAAATTAAAAAAATTGCTTTTTTATTTTATTATAACTCCTAGCTTCTACATAAATTGGATTATTTAAGGATGATATTCTGCTTTCTTTGCCATTAATAATTCTATTAATACCCATCGCCCAATTTCGGCAACATAAAACAGCAAATAAATGAATACATTTGGTTGTAAATAATTCAGTATTTTCACAGCAACAATTTCAATTGAAATTAACAGTTCTGTTAAGATATTCTATTAAACTCAATATACACTTTTTCTGCTCTAAAATTCTGGGTAAAGCATATAAAATTACATTATTCATTTTAAATAACGTATAAATAAAATACGGTTGACAATATTTCAATTTGTCAGGAACGTTTTTTGGAGAATATTCCTTGTTTTGAATAAACCTATGCCATTCCTCAAAAATGATTTTTGAAATAATACTGTTTCTGCAGTTTTCGCAATCTTTGATGACATGTTGTAATTTGTTATAAACAAAACCACATACATAAGCAATTGCAAGTTTTGTTATGTGATTTGTCCTAACACTGGTAATATTTATATTATCTAAATAGTAGAATTGATGTCATTGGAGTTACTACTTGACTCTTGATAGATGAACGGCTTTATTCCAGAAAGCATTTGATTGCAATCTTCCTCGCAGTTAGCATTGATGGAATGCACACTTCCCAAATTATTGATTATCAGGCTTTTAAAATGGTACTGGAATATGGCCGTGTCGACGCTGTGTCTTCACACCCTTTTATCGAGCAAGACCTACGCATTGTCTGGAATAAATTTAACATTACTTATTTACATTTTCTATTTATTCGATATATATACCTTATCAGCAAAAGTTGTACAAAAGATATACAACAAAATGAGAAATATATACGACAAAATGATAGATATAAACAAAATATAAAAACAAAACACTGAATAACTAAAATGATATAAAAACGAACTTGAAAGAAAACAAATCAAAAGGCAAACAATCTAATATATGATCAAAAAGTCTTTGGATCGCGATAGCCATGAAGTGTAAACACCATCTATAGAATTATTTACTTCTGTACTTTGAAGTACACATAAGTCACAAATAAAATCGATTTTAGGTTATGGTAATTTGTATATTTTATAACTAGCTGACTTAAAGGTTGTCAAGTAAATGTCAAAATTAATTGAAATAAATAATTTCATAGATATCTCGCAAATTCCACGGCAATAGCGATCCACAGACTTTTTGATCATACGATAAATCCTGACCACCCGTAAAAATAGTACGATACAAAACTAAAAACAACCAAGCAAACATAACACAAATAATGAAGATTCCGAATTTATCATCAAGCAAATTTCAAAGGTACATGTGCTGCCATCTATAAGGTCTTGCACCACCTACATGTATATGCTGTCCTTGTCTTGCAACATTGTAACAAATTTTGCTATTAAAGATTCTACCCCATGGTTTATAACCTTCTGATTTTTGTTTTAAGATGACTATTAAGCTTGAATATTTACTGATATCTGTATTATTATGCAAATTTACAGTTGCCTTCAACATTGAATAGTATGACCACATAGATAAGGGGTTACGGCATTTGGATTTTTCCAGAAAATATGAAAGAAATACATTTTCTGTATAGTTTACTGCTTTTAACATTCTTTATATTGCACCAGGTAACAAATTCATCGTATACCTTCGTCGTACATATTCTTTGATTTTATAGGCAATAAGATTAATTTTGCTTCATCTGCTGTTTTAAATATTCCTGGTGGTGTACAGTAAACTGTTTAATCGTCACTACATTCCATTATAGGTGAAAACTGCCTTACCTACAATTATAACAAATTGACAATAATAATGGCGATTACTTATTCTCGCTTTGTTGACAAAATTGTAATAGAAACATTGCATTTTATTAATTTTTAAAGACCGCAAAATTTATATTTACTATATATACTATATATAATATATAGAAAAGATGACAGATAATGACAGACGACGTGTCAATTTCTATTTAATTGACAGTATGTAGAATTTATCAGAATTAATATTTATGAAAGGATAATTAAAACGGTAGTGCATAAAATTTTGTATGTATCTCTGGCGTAAATAGCGCTTATGGACCTTGACGTGTTTATTATTTAAACGTCGCGATCCATAAATGCCTGTTTTAACGCCCTTGATACATAAATAACTATTAAATTGACATCTTGTATTATTTCCTTGAGTTTATACTGGATGCTGGGCCTAGTTACAGAGAATCCAATAGCAAACCCTAATAGCAATACTTACATAAAGAGTCAAATGAGATATATGTGTGTTAGTTATGATTTAAATTTTATATTATATTCGAGTCAAGCTACACAGCGATATGTATGATAGTACATACTACTGAAAATTGCAATTTACATGCTATTTAGAATGTTATTTGTCAATTTTATTCAGTAAATAACATATTTAATGATATATGTAATTGTTTTTACTTTCGAAGGATCATCATAAATAATTTAATAAAAATTAAATTACAGACGTTATTATGTAAATTGTCCATGGATATGCGTTTCTATGAATCGCTATCTTGATTTTTATCTCACTCGAACACACATTTGTTTTACAAATTATCTAATTATATATTTGCTATATGTATACGCACGTAACTCAAAATGTTTTCCGTAAATAAACTTTATATTTTTCTCAATTACATGCATGAAGTGATCATTTGAACTATCTAGCTATCTAATCTTAACATTTACTCATCCTTTTTTATGCAAGGTTATTTTTTGAATACTGTAGACTTGTTTTGATAATATTATTTTGATTGTATGTTTTTTGAATTTTTCAATGTCTTTAATTTTTTTCCCATCTGGTTTTTGACTTCAGTATGTTGTGTTTGTAATTTTTAATTTTCGTTTCTTCCTTTTTTAGATATAATTGCGAGTACAAAGCTTAAATGAAGGTCTTTAAGGTTTAGAACTTCACAATTATTTTCCAGTGCGATCTTTATTGGGCTAGTATCTTCCAGTTTACTTGCACGTCTTCCTATATTGCATGTCTGCATTTCCTCTTTGGATGGCATCTTTTTATTTTCTCCTTAGGTATTTGCCAAAACAGTTCCTTATGGAACATTCGTCCAGGTCTCAGTATTTATTCTCACATATGCCTTATAGCAGGGATGCACAGACTTATAGGGAACAGGGGCCCCTCGAGAAAATTATAAGCCAAGGACGGGCCACTACAAAGAATACTTATTAACACAAATATTTTTATTTTTAAATAGTATGAATTACTACAAATGATAAAAATAACAGAACATTCAAAAATGTTTGTTGTAATTATGTAATCGTAATGTAATCTAATCATTACAATGTAATATTTCATGTTCTATTATTTTGATGCATGACATTGCATTGGCCTAACAATTTTGTTTATGTTTGGCTCCACATTACTTGTCGCCACACGTAAAATTGCTTCCAGATTTTCATTTGCCAGACGGTTTCGATTTTTGTTAAGTTGTTTTGTTAAGTCACATCACTGAAAACGTTTGCTCACAAATATACGTCGATCCAAATAAGCTTGCGCATTTCAATGCATTTATTCGCAACTCTTTATAAGCGGTTTTGTCAACGCAACGGTAAAAGTTGAGTAAATTACCTTCATTAAACTTGTTTCGTAAATTATCATCATTTTGCATGTCTATCAATTCCAGCTGTATTGATTACGGTGCATTTTCGGGTGAAATGTTGAAAGGATTGCTGAAAATGTCTAATAGAGTTTTAACTTTTTTGTAGTCTAGAAAACGATCATGAAAAGCTTGTATTAAAATATCAATTTTTTCAACATAAGCGAAATTGACATCAGTTTTATTGAATTTCTCCATAATTTTTTTGTAGTTCGGAAATGGCTGTAATTGGCTGAATTGATTTGTTTCCTGAAAAGACTCAATTTGCATTGAAAGGACGAAACATGAGAGTATAACTGCGAAATCAAGTCACACAGCCAATCAGGGTTGTCGAGTTGGGAGACGTCCTTTTTCTTTTCCGCTAGAAATATTTGGATTTCTTCAATCAAGTTAAGAAACCGCTCTAGTGACAACCCACAACTTAGCCACCTTACTTCAGTGTAAAACAGGTCACCATATTCGCTTTCAATATCCTCGAGAAATTGTGTGAATTGTTGGTGATTGAGACCTCGTGATTTTATAAAGCTTACAGTAGGTACTACAACTTTCATCACATTTTCAAATCCCAATAATTTTGAACAGAAGGCCTCTTGATGTATAATGCAATGAAACTGCATTAATTCCTTGGTATCTATGTTTTTAGTTTGTAAATACTCTTTTAACATAATTATTATCCCAGATTTACTTCCAACCATTGAAGGTGCTCCGTCAGTCGTAATTCCAGATAATTTCGTTAAATCCAAATTCATTATAGAACATTTCCCAGAAGAGCTTTGAGCATGTCACGCCCCTTGGTTTGACTTGTCAAAGAAGTCATACCAATCAGTTCTTCACTCACTTCAAAATTTTGCGTTACACCTCGTAAAAATATTAAGAGTTGAGCAGTGGAACGTTTATCTGTAGATTCGTTGAGTGCTATAGAAAAATACTCAAAACTTTTCGATTTCGTAGCTAATTGTCTCTTCTATATTAGCTGCTAATGTGTCATCCGATTTAGTTGAATTTTCTCAAACCTCTTTGCATCTTTCGGACACATTTTCTTTGCGGCGATATCTAAACACTGCTTAACAAACTCACCATCTTTAAAAGGCCGACAAGTTTTCGCTATCATTCGAGATATTTCAAAGCTAACTTCAGTAGCTGTTTCAGCATCTTGAATTGGTTTTGTAAACATAGCTTGCTGGCCTATTAGTTCTCTTTGTAAAGTGGAAATTTTTTGCGTTCGATTTTCGCCGGTTAATTTGGTGAAAGTGTGATGCTGGGTTTCATAATGCCTTTTCACATTATATTCCTTCGGAATAGTAACACTACTCTTGCATATTAAACTGACACTTTTGTTATGCGATGAAATAAAAAAGTATTTTTCGGTCCAAATATCTTGAAACTGTCGATTTTCATCTTCAACCTTACGACTACGTTTTTTTTACTGGGGCCTGGTTTATCCATATCAAAATTGATATTATATTGTTACGTAGGTAGATGCCAAGTTCGAACGACAAAATATTTATGCTTCACAGATTACAATACAAACAATATAACGTTCGCTTGACCGTAGTTAAAACTGAACTGCCCCGATAGCGGGCGATGCGTTGTATTTATACGAGTTACCTAACATCGAGAACCTACCACATTGTTCGGGGATAATACCGATGTGTTTCGCGAATCTTCGAGTAATCTAGTTGGTTCGACAGATTTCTAGTATCGTAACAATATGCTTGGAACGACGAGGAGCATACCTGTCCTATGTAGTAAACCTGAACAAGAAAGTAGTAGGTACTTAAAGATACATATCTTACTAACAATTACAAAAGTTAGAATAAAATAAAAAGTTAAGAAATATCGATTTGAATGGATTTTTACCTACTTTTAAATAAAATTTAAAATTTTTAAAATTCGTTGGCGGGCCGCATAAATATCGACAGTGAGCCGCATGCGGCCCGCGTGCCGCGGTATGTGCATCGCTGTCTTATAGATTCGTGTTATAGAATCTCATTACTTAAAGCTTTGTTGGTCCAGATGACGCCTCCGAGGCATCCACCAATTTTCGCTATTTTGTGGCCCTGTGTTCAAATCTCTTTGACATATCGTTCGCATGATGTGGTTACCTCCAGATAGTTCAATTTTGATACCTGTTGCATTATGTTGTTATTGACTGCTAATTTGCACCTAATGGATTTTTCAAGACAACTATTGACAGGTATGTATTTCTCAGAGAAAATATACACCTTAAATTCTTTTGCGTTTATTTGAAATTCGATATATGGGAGACACTGTAAGTCATCTTCGTTCTCTGTTATTCTCACAGCAACGTCCACTTAACATAAAATTTTGAGGTTTCCAATTTTGTAATCTGGTGTAACTTGGTTCACTCTGTTGATGGTTCAGTCCATGATCATATTGAACTATATTGAACTAAGGTAATCCTCCTTATCAGATATTTGTTGATATTTTGATCCTCTCTGATAGACCACTATTAGTTTTTTTTCTCGTATTATTCCTGGTGTTGAATTCCTTTATTATTTTTTGGTATTTCCTGTCGACATTATTGAGTTTCAATAACTGTATCCGCAAATAAAACTAATAGGTTTATCCCCAGTATATTGTTTTACTGAGTAAAAAGGTATTTTTAGATATTTTATTAGTTTACAATTTTTTATTTTACTTATTGTTAATGTATATAATTAAACAGTTAACTTACGTCATCAATTTTCAAGAATTTTTCGTTTATACGGTGCAAAATTAACGATAAAATCCATTGTGATGTAGCTACGTGTAAAACTGCTTACTCTGAATTGGCACAAAGTAAATATACTTACCTTTTTGACGATGCGTAAATGTTTTAACGGCAAATATTTTAAATAATTAATTGCATATAACTGGTATGACGTATAAATATAAAACAAAAATTATATTATAGCGTCATAATTTATATATAAAGAGTGCTCAATAAGAACTTAACAATTTAAATTTAAAACGACACATATATTCTTAATTAAATTCTTCGAAATTTTTATTGATTTGTAAAAAGCAAATGTTGAAATTAGACATGAAATAAAATATCAGTGAAATGACCACCATATATCTTCGTTGGCAGGTATGTGCGAAATTTCGAGATGTTTTCGAGTAAAGGTGGCTGAATTTCATAAATGTGCGTTGGATTTCTTCTTTGAGTTGTTGAATCGTTTCAGGGTGGTTTTTATAAACTCTATTTTCGCTAATATTATTTACTCTAATATCGCCAGAGGAAGAAGTTCAAAGGAGTTAAATCGCAACTTCTCGGCTACCGGTTTTGGTCCTCAAAACATTTTTTACACCTTAAATCGCCGAATATCTAAATCTATTATATATATATAGATGATTTCTTAGCCATTCATTTAATATATCATTTGATAAATTCTTGGAGTTTTCGGCTTTTATATTTTTAAATCATACGAAATTTTATTTGAAAAATTTTCGTCCACGTTGGGACTTGAACCCAAGTCTACGATTTACCGGACCGTCGCTCTATCCAAATGAGGCACGATGGACCTTGGTTTTAAGTTTATTAGAACCGCCTTATAAGGCAAAATACATTTTACTCTTACACTAATATATTCACAAAAGAAAACTTACAGTTAGAGATAGGCGTTGGCGGTCTTATTAAATAATTCATACATAATTGTCACTAGCAACTCACAAATAATACATCGACATTATATACTTAAACAAACAACGACAACTGTAAAATTTTAACTTGTTCTTTTTCACCCATTTTTTATAACCGGATAAGGATTCAAGGTATAAATCAAGAAAGAAGTGTTTTGTCACTTATAAAGACATGAGGGTGAAAAACGTCAAGTTAAAATTTACAGTTTTCGTTGTTTGTTTAAGTATATAATGTCAATGTGTTATTTGTGAGTTGCTAGTGACAATTATGTGTGAATTATTTAATAAGACCGCCAACGCCTAACTCTAGCTGTAAGTTTTGTTTTGTGAATATATTAGTGTAAGAGTAAAGTGTATTTTGCCATGTTATAGCTACTCCTGATGAAGTCAAAAAATATATTGACGAAATATTGAGTTTAGAACAAGACCGATAACACAAATATTAGTGAATTTATATATATATATATATATATATATATATATATATATATATATATGTATATAAATATATATATATATAATATGAGATCACGCCTCACGTTAATATGAGAATGTAAGACTCCACATATGTAAGTCAAGATAATAAGAATTTAAAATAAAAATTATATTTCAAATTTTTTGAAAAAGGCATCATATGCCGAAACATGTAACATTAAATATATACATTTTGAAGTAAAACCAGACCTTAAATCGCCAACTAATAATCTACCATAACATACAAAGGTCACGAAATAATTATCTTTATATATATATATATATATATATATATATATATATATAACGGGTGGGGCAAAAGTCCCGCTACCATTTTGATTGCGCGCCATCTTGGTTATGTGACGTTTAGTTCAGTTTAGCTTTAACCATTGTGTTGTGTAGACGTCCAAATTTAATTCTGGATAAATATACGCCACAAGAACGAGCAGAAATAGTGACAATATTTATTGAAAATAATCGTTCCATTATTGCCACTTAGCGGAAATTGCGTCAAAAATATCCTAATCGTCCAGTGCCTCACAAAACCACAATTTATCGTTTACATGCGAATTTTCGACAGTACGGTACGACAGCAGACAGGTCTCGTTCCGGAAGACAACGGACGTCTCGTAACGCTGAAAATGTGGCTCTGGTGCGCGATAGTGTTGCAGAGTCTCCAGAAACATCAATTCGGAGACGTGGTTCCCAGTTACACATGTCTGCACGCAGTTTAAGGCGAAAACTGATTTGAAAATGTTCCCGTACAAAATTCAATTAGTCCATAAATTGCTACCGAGAGATCATGATCAACGAGTTGAGTACAGTAATGCAATCCTAAAAGGCAGTCTGATGAAATTGAAGATTTTTCGTCTAAATTGATAATGAGCGATAAAGCCCATTTTCTTCTCAGTGGCCACGTCAATAAACAGAACAGTCGGTTTTGGGGGACACATAATCCTCAATTAATTCATGAAACGTCATTGCATCCACAAAAAAACAACTGTATGGTGTGGTATTCATGCTGGAAACATCATTGGTCCCTATTTTTTTTAAACTGACGAAGGTGTTGGAGTTACTGTTACTGCTGTTACGTCAACAATTCAATTATTGAATGACGTTTTTCCACGAAGACTAATTTCGCGAAATGGCGATTTAGCATGGCCAGCCAGATCTCCGGATTTAGCTGCACCTGGCTTTTTCTTATGGGGTTTTTTAAAATCAAAAGTTTATGTGAATAAGCCCCAAACGATTCAACATCTTAAAGAGAATATTCGTCAAGAAATTGAAGAAATTCAGCCTTAGATGTTGCAGGATATCATGAAAAATGCCTTAAAAAGAGCCGAAAGTTGCATAGCGAATCGCGGTCACCATTTAGCCGATATAATTTTCCAATCATAACGAAAAAAAATGTAAAGAGCAAATAAACTTTTTATGAAAACCAAACTTACTTATCTTTTCTTTCAACAAACTTATAGGCAATCAAAATGGTAGCGGGACTTTTGCCCCACCTTGTATATATATATATATATATATATATATATATATATATATATTGTGATAACTCATCCAACAATACGTCACGTATAATACCTCTCGCGCGTTCTCGGCAGATCTAGAAAACAGAAAGACCCAGACTAAGAAAAATTGAGACGGTCGGCGTCCCATATATATAAGTCGTCGAAGAAGGGATTTGGATACCATTCCATACCGAATCATCGCGGATTAAAGTTACATAAATATAAATACATAAATGTGCTTATTGTTAGTAGTTAGTTTTTATATTGTTATACGTTTTATTATTAATATAGTGTGTGTCTAAAGTTATCGTTAGTTTTATTTAGAACCCGAAAAGACAAACTTTACAATATATACATAGTAGATTTAGATATTCGGCGATTTAAGGCCTGCTTTACTTGAAGATGTATATATTCAAAATAATCTCTAACATGTTTCGGTAAATATTACCTTTATCAAAGAATTATAAATAACAGTATATTAATGCCAAAGTTACATAAGTAACGTTGTCATGGTGAGAAATATATATTCATGAATACATTCTACATTTAATTCAAATAATAATAATTAATGACCTAACATTCCCAACAGCTTGATGCCAAATACAAAGGGATTGGTAAGTCATGAGTTATTATTACTCATGACTTACCATCACTGTATTTTTTTATATCTCAAGATATATTTCATCTGGAGTTTTACACAAAAATTCATCAATTTCTTTGGCAGTGAATGTTTTTGATTTTGTAGCCTGATAGCCCCCCCGAATTTCTTTTCAAAAATGCACGTAATTTATGATAGGCTTCAATATTATTAATATTGTCGTGAATGCTCAGAGTAGATCTAAGCATATAATATTGAGACCATAATGAAGACGATTTGTATTTCTCTGCTAGTCCGGGGAAATACGCCAAGAAGTTTGCAAATTATTCAATATGATTAGGCCACGTTATTTGCGTAGCATTTTTCTTTTCTATGTATATCATTTCTGTCAAGTGTACCTCAATGCTTAAAAGAAAAAAACAGTAAAAAGATATATAAAATGAAGCATTTGGATACTGTTTTGGGTTTCACAATGAGTTCATTACTGATAGTTGCATTTGGCATATCTTCTTCTTCTTCTTCAGGTGCCATCTCCTCTCAGAAGGTT
The DNA here is from genome assembly GCA_935421215.2 of Melolontha melolontha. Classification (NCBI taxonomy): domain Eukaryota; kingdom Metazoa; phylum Arthropoda; class Insecta; order Coleoptera; family Scarabaeidae; genus Melolontha; species Melolontha melolontha. The sequence goes on from OW285241.1 coordinate 7,688,234, forward strand.
AGCTATCATCACGGCTATTCTCATCTTTGATGCTGCGGCTCTGAATAGTTCAATGGAGCTGCATTTATACCACTGTCTCAAATTATTTAACCAGGAAATACGTCTTCTTCCTATATTTCTTCTTCCCTGTATCTTACCCTGAATAATTATCTGTAGCAGAGCATATCTTTCCCCTCTCAACACGTGGCCCAGATATTGTAGTTTTCTTATCTTTATTGTGTTCAATATTTGGCATATATGTACACATTAATTATAATTTACACCAAAAACAGTTACTTAAAATAGAATCGAATTTAATTCCGTTGTCAAATCAAGATTAAGAATTAGATAAACATACGCACGTGCAGCTGACTAGTATTTCGAAACTAACAAAAAAAAATAAATAAATTAAAAAAAATCGGGATTTCCAGCTAGTGTAATTTTTAATTTTCCTGCAAAATTGACAAACATCCGTAACAACACAGAATGTCATAAATAATAATTAAATTGATTAGTCGATATTTTGCAATGATACTCAAACGTTACAAGTACACTGACAGCTATCTCAAAACAAACACGATGTTAGGATTTGAACGTGGAATTCAACCAAAACAAATTAAATAAAATAATAATTCGCAAAATGCTATTAACCATTGTTAATATACGTATTTTTTACAGAGATTTTTTAACCCATTAAAGCCCGTAATTAATTTTTGCTGATTTTTATTTAATATTTTATGTGTTTAATAATGAATGTATTTAAATACAGTTTCTCTGAAAAGAAGCATTATTTTAATTTTATATAAGGACGTTTCGTCCTGGCAACTAAAGTTGCCAATGGGATAATATAGAAAATTTTTATTAAAAAATGATATAATTTAAATAATTTTATTTTTTACTTATGGAATGTTTTAAAACAGTTTTCTGGGTGTAATGGTAGATCACATTTGCTACAAATATAATGTGTACGATTTCCACATACTTTGCATCTTCTATATTTGGAAGTTCCCTTTTCAATAATGTGATCAGTTCGGTCTTTCCGAATTTCTTCCAAGGCCGGGGAAAATTGCAAAGAAGAACGAACACCTGTGGCTTTGCGAGATTCCCCAAAAGACTTCAAAATGAAAATGGCACTTCCCTCTGAAAGTTCAAAAGGGTTAAGTTATGGCCAAATTTCCTGTACATAAGCCAACCTTGTACACAACAAATATCAACTCCCCAAGCAAAGAATGGCCACCACCATTTTTTAGATCTTATTCTGGATCGGTAAGATGCTACAAATTGATCCGACAGATCAACACCGCCCATGCACTTATTATAGCGATCAATTGGATTAGGTATATTCACTGGAATCTTGGCTTTTTCAATTCGGCTATATCTATTTGATATTTTCAAGGGATACATGTTCTCGCAATTGCTGAGAACAGTGACCACATTATTATCATTCCAGCGCACTGCGAGAATATTACCGGTACCAGATGACGATAGTGCACCTCGTGGTATTTTTCTAAAAGCTTGTTTGTCTGGTAACTTCATCAGAGGGTTGCACCGATTTTCACGTAATGTGCCGGTACCTCCTATTTTTTTTTTTTCATTTAGATTTTGTAATAAGCCAACTGAAGTAAAAAGATTATCAAAGTAAAATATAGTACCCGCCTTGGCTTCTAAGTAATCAGCTAAACCAAGTACCACATCTCCACCTTGACCTAAACATGTTGTCGGAAGATGTGTTGAAGCACCACAATAGGGCTCGGCATGAAGTATTCTGCCAGAAGGATTTACAGCTACCCATAATTTAAATCCGAAACGAATCGGCTTTCCTTTTATAAATTGCTTCAGTCCATGTCTGCTATAATAAGGTACTATACTTTCGTGTATGCTAACAGTTGGTCCTGCACTTATTAGTTTGAATGATGCATTCAATATATCAATAAACTTACGCACTTTATATAAGTTATCATTACCGTCATTGGTTTCATTGTTAGCAAGATGCAGATGAGAGATAATCTCATCGAAGCGGTTTCGACGAATTGCATTAGAAATAAGTTCACAGTGAACATCGGGTTCTGATGACCAATAAAGTCTCCGATACGGTAGTGGATGATATCCAGAAAGTAACATTACACCAATAAAAGTGCAAATTTCTTGCACTGAAACATTAAAATTGTGCAGCAGTTTCTGCGAGGCATAACGATTTGTTTCACGGACAATATGCACTAACATCTCTTGATTCAAAAACGTTTTCATTGCCTCAAAAGGACTTTTAACGGTTTCCTTTAGCAAATCTTCTGCATTGGGATGAATCACACTGTCATCAAATTTTGGTACTTCAGAATTTATTTCGGTAATATTAGCATACCACTTTGTTTCCCGAGCTAACGCAGCCTTGGAACGCTTAGCCGATGGCTGCTTTTTATTTGAGTTTTTACGTTTTATTGTACCCTTTTTGTTTGGCTGTGCACTAGTCGAAGTTATACCAGTGTCCACTGGTTCGTTGTCTGAGGCGTTATCAACTTCGACGTTATCATCGTACCGTACAGCAACTTCTGCGCGAAGTATGCGACCAGGTAGACGATCAATGTTTCCCTCTAGTTCTTCATCGGATAAATCGGAATCTTTATCAGTTTCTGCATCGGGTGGTTCAGACGGGGGACAAATTGCGATGCTCTGGGGTATTTCGTCATCTTCTGAAATCATGTCCAGCAGTTCATGAAAAAGCAGTCTCTTCCGCGGATATACCTAACGAAAAAACTTTATATATTATATATAACCTCATTTTCCCATTGACAACTAAAGTTGCCATCTAAATGTAAATGGCCGCCATTTTGTAAAATCTTACTGAATTGATAAACTAATTATAAAAGTACAAAATAACATATTTTAGCAAGACTACTAAATTATCTAATACTAATCTAAATATGATTACAAGCCTATATACTTACAAAGACTGATCTACTGCCATCGAGCTTAGTGAAATACGCTAACGCACTTGCAAACACTTGTTCTTATCAAGACGTGTAGCACACTTCTAACGTTGTAGCATTAAATCTACATACAGTACCACGGTACCACCACTTCAACACAAAATTCCCTTCATTAACTAAATAGATAAGCGTACTTGGCGGATTTAGTTAGGTGGCAACTTTAGTTGCCACCGGGCTTTAATGGGTTAATGAAAAATATTTCTGTTGGTTTCATTTACATTATTTCACATTGTACAGGGCACGTTTAACGTTTCAAGCAAGCAAGTCATGGAGTATTTAAATTTTACTAAAAAGAAATTATCTATACTGCAATTGCATATATCTAATTTACATGGAATTTCAAGTTCGATAATTGCACAAACTTTTACAATTCTAATCTAACAGGATGATACATTACTTGTACTACAATAATTTATGTATCACATAATATGCAATTTGAAATCACGCATGAATTGTATAAGAAAATTCCCTTTACGTATGATATATTTCATGTCATCATTAGTATAACATTTTTTTTTTTGTATTTTTGCATGTAGATTTAATTTATATAGGTTTTTCCTGATGTTATAATATTTGTATAATAAAGGTTTAGTTACATATTTTCCGTCTTCCTGTCCATGGGAATAGTGAAGTGAAATATTATATCAACAGATTTCCGTTTATCGTGACTTGTATAGCCTATATATTAATAAAAATATTTGTGCTAGAATTAGCGAAATTTAACAGGTTACCGATGATGTTTCTTACAAGTAAGTCATCTTAAATCTAATGCAAGATTACAATAGTTTCAAATTAAAGCTGTGTTTGCTGTTTGAAATTTTTTTTTAACAATTTTCCGATAACGCATCTATTCATTTCGTTAATAAAACACACGGTATATTAGAAATAATAATATTGATAAAAAGTACACTAAAAAACATTTAACAAATAATTAATTGTAATAACAACATTTACATTTTATTTTTATACCGGGTGTTTCACAAAAATTTCCAAAGGATATAACGTTTGCCACTTTTAAATGACAATAGGTTTTTAACATCATATTTTGGTTTAACAAAAAAAAATACTTCACAGAAGATTCATCATTCTAGTTTCCAAAATAATGTTATATAACAAGTGTTCATTTGAAAAGTCAATCTAGTAGCATGTGATTTACTGAGAACATTTTGTAGTATGTCCTAAATTAAAATTTACTACTTAACCTACGAAGTCGTATATTTTGACAGTTTCATACATACAAATAAATATCAAATAATAGGTATTTATTGAAAACTATAACAAATGTTGAAAATGTTGTCCTTCAAGATCAATGCACTTTAAAATCCGTGAGGGCTTATATCCATATCACTATCGCAGGGGACACGGTTTGCTTGAGGCAGACCACTATGCTCGTCTAGTTTATTCTACCTGGATATTAAGACAGTTACGGCTTCATTTTAATTTCTGCAGAACAGTCCTCTGGATAGATGGATCTACGTTCACGAGAAGTGGTGTTACAAATCTGAGAAACCTGCACAGGTGGTCATCAGAAAATCCCAAATCTATACGCCCATCTAAATTTCAAAATGAATTTTCTATTAACGTTTGGGCGGCCCTAATCGATGACTTGTTGATTGGTCCTGTCGTTCTTCCTGGGAGGTTAAATGCTGACAATTACCTTCAATTTCTTATTGACGAACTGCCAGGTCTTTTAGAGGATATCCCACTGAATGTTAGACTAGACATGTGGTTCACATGGATGGGGCATCACCACATTTCGGAATTGCTGTCCGAAATTGGGTTAACGTCAATTATCCAAGATGGACTGGTCGAGGTGGTCCTGTTGCATGGTCACCCGGATCACCCGATCTTAATCCCCTTGACTTTTATTTATGGGGGTACATGAAAAATTTAGTCTACGCGCAAGTTTCGAACACAAGAGAAGAGTTGTTGGATCGTATTCACCTGGCTGCCGAGCAAATCCGACAAAACAAGTATGAAATTCGGATAAGTACCTCTTCTGTTGGCTTACGGGCACAAGCCTGCATTCAACAAGGAGGTGGACATTGCGAAAATATTAATTGAACTTTTTTAAATAAAATCAGTTTTTATTGACTTTGGGATTACATTTTTTTTCATGATCTGACAATCACATTCATAGATCTGTAACTTTGAAAGAAATAAAAATGGATATACAAGTTTTGCGTTTTTGTTACTTGAAATGAAGTCTACTTTACACTCCTAAAATTTGAACATAACGATACGGGACATCTTGTATATATACATATATATATATATATATATATATATATATATATATATATATATATGTTTTCTTTGAGGTTTCCGCGGGTAATAGTATGTGTTGTAACTGGCTTCAGGGTTTTCTTCCGCGTTTCCACTGTTTGGTCTTCGTAAAGACCGGTGTTGGTTTCTGGACGACGTTTCGGCAAAATCACATTTGCCATCTTCAGGTCTGCGTTAATTGTCTGCTTTTGCTTCTGGTTATTCGTAAACAGTTTACGAGTAACCAGAAGCAGACAGTTATCGTAGACCTGAAGATAGCAAATGCGATTTTGCCGATTTTGATGAGAAGCACATATTGTTCTGAGAAAAACAAACGTTCGAGAAGATTTCATTTTTATTCGAGCTAATCTGGCGTGCATTTTGACTGTAATCTCTACGCTAGAAACTAAAGGATTATCGTCACAAGACAGCATTGAAATAGTAAAAAATATACCTAGTAGTTAAACGTTTAGCAAAAATCCAGAAAAATTGTTTCTTTAATAAAATGTCAAAAAAATACGGATTATCAACAACTGAAGAATATGATTAAGGTGTTGCGAAATAAAACAATCCTTAACGAAAAAAATGAACATTTAAATGCCAGTGACATTGTAAAATATGATTTTGTACCAATAGAATCGAGAGTGTTTCACAGTACAAATATATTCTAGCCGACCATAAGCACAAATTTATTTTTGAAAATTTGTTACATCACGTTGTAGTTAAATGTAATTATAATTTGTTTCGATAATTTCATTAATTTTCAATCTAAAAAATTAGTATTTATTTCTTAAAAGTTGATTTTTAGTGCATATTTAAGTGCACATTCTGAAGTTTTTTAGTGCATAATTATCCTAAGCCTAGTAATAATTCTAAACACGTAATGTTGCTATGCACCCATTAGTGGCAAGGACATTTCGTTATTCTAATTATAAAAATACTTCTTCAGGTGTTTGTAAATTGCTCTTTTTCTTTATAAAAAACATAAAAATCCAAACAGAAAAATATTTCAACACCAATTAAAACTGAATCATTAAAAATTTAAATTTGTTTATTGTTTGTTTTATTTAAATAAGCAAACATACACGATCATAATAAATCATCAACACAATTTGTTTGCTAGAAAATTTACTTAACCTAAATTCGAATGTGTTACAGAATAACAATTGTCGTTTCATTGTCACCATGAAATTCTCGAGTATTTGTTAATTGGTAGCTTTAAAGGATCATAAAAAAAAAACGCCCAGATAAATAGGTGTAATAATTAATGCAAGTGATATGAACATTGTATGTTTAATAAGATGGACATCATGAAACTGTGACAAATTTTTTTTTTTTTGTAAGGAACGTTAAATAAACATTTCGACTTTGTACATGTAACAAAAACAAATGCATGCAAGTATAAGAACTAATAAGTATTGCTTAATGTAATTACTGGATAAATAATAAGATGCGACTGTTATTAAAAAATTATATGAAGACGTACAAAGTATTTTTATTACTTAATTACATTTTTTATTACATTGATTTTTATTTCTTGTAAATTGAATATTGAATGGAGAAAGCGGGAAATTCAGGCAAAAAATAAACATTTATTCTTAAACATATTATTATCATGTAATAATTAGAGAACGGACGCAATTTCCATAAAACGCAATCGGCAATTGGAATTGTGTATAACGTCGCTCAGTACATCCCGGCGTAATTCAATGAAGTATTTGTTTGACTTACTCGGACACCTGGTGTCGCCGCGATAACAACGGACAAGCCAGCTATTGTATTCGGAGAATATAGTGTTTTTTAAAGTGTTTTCATGAGCGAAGATAGAAGCGGGGTTTTTATAATATATTTTATTTATTAGTTTATATTTCGTAAGATAAATAAAGTGCTGTGAGTAAGTTTCTTGTTTTCATAGCTTTAACTGTTAATTACATCGTAATTTTTGTGATAGATCCTGTTTAATATCGTTTGATTGAATCTATTTCTACCAATTATTTCGACGTAAGAGTGTGCATTGAATTTCGTTCAGTTTCAATAACTTACGCACACATTTTTAGTTTTCATTTATTTAGATCTAGAGCATTGTTTAAGTTACTTTTTCAGATAAGATATGGAAGAATGTCGAGAACGGCATTGTAAAACAATGGCGAGTTGGATTGACGGTCATACTGATTGTATGTCCATTGTCAGTGATTCTGAAATTTATTACAAAATCCGTAAAATATCGTCAAAAATTCGTCACTTAGGATCGCAAACACATCTGAACTCTGTAAAACTTTTGTGGCGGCTAATATTCCATTAAATAAACTTAGCAATCCCACTTTAAAAATATTTCTTCAAAAATATACTGGTCGAAATGTTCCTGATGAATCAACTTTACGCAAATATTATGTTTCTAGGTGCTATACGAGAACAGTAGAACATTAGAAGCCATCTTTTAAATCAATATATATATATGGATAAGCGCCGACGAAACGGTGGATATGTTAGGACGCTGTGTGGTAAATGTTGTAGCTGGTGTACTACATCCAACTATTCCCTATAACTCATATGTAATAGCAACAAGTGTTATAAATAGAGTTGATGCGGAAACAGTTGCTGAAACCATTAAGGAGAATATGCAAAAAAATGCTTCATTCGGACGCCACGTACAAAGAAAAAATACTTTTATTTGTCAGTGATAGCGCTGCGTATATGTTAAAAACAGGCAGACTATTGAAGAAAACATATCCTAATATGCTGCATATTACTTGTGTAGCACATGCTCTCCACATAATCTGTGAATATATCAGAGACCTTTTCCGGAAGTTGATAGACTTGTATCAGCTTTTAAAAAAGTTTTCAGAAAAGCACCATTGAAAGTAGCTCTTTTCAGGGAAAAATTTCCATCTCTGTCACTGCCTCCCACTCCAGTAGTAACTAGATGGGAGCATGGCTGGAAGCTACTAGTTATTATGCTGAGAATTTCAATAGTCTAAAACATTTCGTAACACTGCTAAAGGAGGATGCTAGAAGTATTGGTGAGTGCAAGGAGCTCACACAAATCCCAAATTTAAAAAATCAGTTGTACTTCACGAACACTTTGGAAAATTGCCAAAACTAATCACTTATTTTGAAGATCGAAATCTCAAATTAAATGACGGATTAACCACATTAGATGTGGCTGTTAATAATTTGAAAAGTATTCCAAGTGACTTCGGATGTGGCCTTCGGCAAAAGTTTGAAGCAATTCTTAATAGAAATCCAGATTTAATTACATTGCAGCAATTATGTATGGAGACAATTCCACAAAATCTAACGGCTAAATATGAAGAAATAAAAGAATATTTCCAGTATGCACCTATAACCAGTTGCGATGTAGAAAGGACGTTTTCTATTTATAAGGATGTACTTAATTCAAAGAGAACAAAATTGACAGAAGAAAACCTTGAGAAACTATTGCTAGTCAATATTAATACTCCTTTACTCAACTTGAACGACAAAATGAATAAATAAAAATGTTCCAATTATAGAAATAAAATTAAAAACTTTATAAATACAACTTTTCAACAAATAAATATGTATTTCGTAATTTTATAGATCACCACGCGTTCGTTTTCCAATTATATAAATAAAATTAAATATTTTAGAAATACAGCCTTTCGCCAGTACTGCACTGGGTGGTAAACTTGTCCGTTCTCTACTAATAAGTATTGCTTAATGTAATTACTGGATAAATAATAAGATGCGACTGTTATTAAAAAATTATATGAAGTCGTACAAAGTATTTTTATTACTTAATTAAATTCTTTATTACATTGATTTTTATTTCTTGTAAATTAATTGTTGAATGGAAAAAGGGTGAAATTCAGGAAAAAAAAACATTTATTCTTAAACATATTATTATCATGTAATAATAATAAAAATAATAATATCCTTATTGGTATACGAGGGACGCTGGGAAAGTTTCGGGAAAACCTACAGAGAGATCAAAGTTGACCGTGCCGCTTAATCGATATATCAACTTTAGCACGAGTTTCCCACGCGTTAATTATTGTAATATTGTAATAAATTATTTGGTTTGTAGCTTCGCTGAACTGGCTGTCAATCCAATATTATGTCATTTGTATTATTTGAATGTGTCAGTCATATAAGCACTTTATCGTTTCTCTTTCCTTTGATCTACTACGTTTACTTGAATATTAGAAATATCTTTCTCAATGTAATAAAAGTCACATTTCGTTGTTGCTGTAAGTAAATTTTTCTTTGTGTTTATACGAGTATCAATATCATTTTTGGTGATTAATTTTAAGGGTTAGGTCTCTTAGATATTTTCCTTTTTGGGCATTTAAAAAACACAGTGGTTAAGACTTCACTACAACCGCTTCCAGGACTATAATATGCTACATAAAATGCTGTTAACAGTGTAACTGTGTGTCTACAAAATGAAGGACATCATTTTGAACACGTATCTTAACAAAACAAGGCAAATTAAATGAATCTAATAAAACAGAAACAGAAAGAAACATATTTCGAAGCCGATTGTATTTTAAATGCACTCTGTATGACAACTATCGATAGAACAAATTTTTAATTATACCTTTGTATTAGGCATACAATGTAACCAAACAGATTGTATTTAAAATGCATCTGTGTTACATAGCAATATTTGTATTCAACATTCAATGTCAATAGGTTGTTTTCACTACGATTTAGTTTTGTAAATACTAAAATTAAAAATTAAAAACATGCATTACGTACCAGAATTAATTAAAAAAAATGAATATAAAAGACCAAAAGGGGCTAACGAAGACCATTTTACATTTGTAAAGGGTTTGGCGTCACCTAGCATATATAAGGACAATCGCAATGAAAAAGAACTTCTTCAAAACGATCGAGAGCAGAGGTCACAATTTATTTTTGAAAATCTTAGATACTACTAATTTTTGCATTCGTTAAAATAAATATTTCCATATAGTTTTAAGTTGAATTTCTCGAAAGAATACATATTTTTATTTCGTTGATATTAATCATTAATTCTATTTTTAATTAACTTTCTTTATTTCGTAAACGATGAACATGTATCATGCTGAATACGACAACATGTATAATGAACAAAGGTCTGTATGAGGTAACGAATACGGTAAAACTTTGAAGTTCAGAAGTAGGGACCGGTCACGAGAGGCCGAAATTACGATGGACGATATAAATAGTCTACCGTATGTCCCCGGATTGAGTTTACAAGAGGAAAAAAAATTGTATTTTTGATTTTACAAAAAAGTGCTAAAGGAATAAAATTTTTGCTTAATTTCAAATGACCAAATCTGTAATTAGAATTACGAAACTGTCAAACCCCTATTTAGAATTACAAATTTTTATTTTTTATTTTCAATCACAACAATAAAAAAATAATTAGGCTAGAAACAATAATGTTTAAAACTATTCTATTAATTCGCCACCCCTTTCAGCAAACAATTCGACTCTAAGCCACAGTTCCTTGTAACTGTTGCGAATTTCTTCAAGCGTCAAGGATGCAACAGCATCTCTAATGCGATTTTTTAATACATCCACATTGTTAGGCAAGTTGTCCATGTAGACTAGTTGCTTTAACCGTCCCCACAAACAAAAATCTAAAATAGTTAAGTCAGGGCTTCTTGGAGGCCACAAAGCAGGACCATTCCAGCCAATCCAATTATTTTCGAATTTTTGATTGAGCCAGGCAGCTACGATGCGCGAACGGTGGGCCGGACAACCATCCTGTTGAAAATACATCCTTTGCCGATAAGCAAGTGGGAGTTCACTTAAACCATCCCAGAAAAAATTGCTCAACATTTCCAAATAATTATGCTGATTTACATTAGCATCAAAAAAATATGGCCCTATTATTCCATGATAAGAAACAGCACACCACACGTTTACCTTAACAAAGTATTGACGTTTTGATGCAATTCTAAAGTGAGGATTAGTATCACTCCAATAACGAACATGTTGTGACGAAACGGTACCATTGCTAGAAAAAGTTGCTTCATCGGAAAATACAATGCTTTTGTGAAAATTTTGGTTCTCCATTATTTCATCTCCCATCCACATGCAAAAATAAAGACGCTTCTCATCATCTCCCAGTTCTAACGTATGATTAAAAATCGGTTTATAGGGGTATAATTTACGTTCCTTCAAAACTCTTTGAATATGGGATTTGCTCATATTCAATTGAAGCGCCCGTCTCCGCAATGAAAGTTTAGGATTATCTTGCACCGAATCCAAAATTAAAACTGTAATAGCATCATCTTCATCACGTACTATTTTCTTTTTCTTTAAATTCAGAACAGAACCAGTTTCCAAAAATTTTTTCACCAACTTCCTTATACCCATACGGGAAACAGTTACTTCGGGAAATTTTGTATTAAATTCTTCATCAATACGACGATAGCTCTTTTCCCCAATACCGTAACATTGTATTAAATATATTTTTTGTGATAACGTTAACATTTTCACCAAAACTTACAGAATTACAGTTTGAAGTTATTTTTGACAAATAAATTAGTGTATGACATTTTCAAGTCAAAGGCTTCTACCATTAAAAAATAATAGATGTACTGCGAAGAAAAAAATTAAAAAAAAATTTTTTTAGAACATAGATAAGTGGTACTGAAATTCTAATTACAGATTTGGTCATTTGAAATTAAGCAAAAAATTTTATTCCTTTAGCACTTTTTGGTAAAATCAAAAATAAAATTTTTTTTCCTCTTGTAAACTCAATCCGGAGACATACGGTATAACATCGCTAAGTACAACACGAAGTTATTGAATTGTACTATTCATTCGGTTAAACGTACATATTGCTATGAATAGTGGTTTTGAAATTGAAAATTGAAAATAAAAAAATTAAAAAAAATAACCTTTATAAAGTATAAAGGTAAATATTGCCTCATTTAACAATATTATTAAGGTAAAAATATCGTATGGAACTGACCGCAGCATGCGCTCAAAACTTCCTTTATGACAGCCGATCAAAATTAAAACTAACAAATTACAAAGATGCTTTTTAATTTCTCCCCAGAGAAACACACTGTATAAAGTTTGACAACGCGATGAAAATCTACTACATGCGCACTCACATGTAACAAAAAATACAGAAATTTTTTATATTAGAAATTTTAAAAAACGTTCTTTGTCATTTAAATCAAATAACTAAAAATAAATATATATACCAATAGGACCAGATCGGAACGGGCCATATCAAGCAATAAGTGGCAACAGCGACCCCCTCTACGCGCAGTAGCTTAAATTGCCGCACATTGCAGTTATGAATTTAGTAAGACTTAAACCGCGCAAGGATGTAGTCGTTTGCATATTCATTCTGTATATGTAATTTGCCCATTTGCTTCAGACATAACAAGGTCCAATTTATTATTATTATTGTATTCTTAGCTGCTACGGAAAAGTAATTTTAAGTAATAAAAAAATAATAACGTTTTCTAAAAGATAAAAGTAAAAAAATCAATAATTCTGCAAAATAAATTTAAATTTTAAGAAAGTCACTCAATATAGGATATTTCGTCTGCAATTTGCCGTGTACACTTAAGGTCGCCCATTTCAACTAACGAACAAACCCTCACGTCTCTCTCCTCCCGATCGGCAGGTATTAGAGGGATATGAGGCTGTTCGTCAATTTGTTGGCATTTGCGGCAATTTCCGACTACACAGCCATATTTCCTAAACGCATTTACTATCCTTTCAATCGTCGAATGCGAAGGAATAGGTCGATTTACGTACCCTACAGCAAATAAATCAGCGGTTGTTCGACAGGAATTGCCGGCAAGATACCACGAAACTATTTGTACCTTCTCTGGGGTTGTATACACTGACATGATAACTACCTTTACGTTTGCACAGCTAAATACGAATGACGGGCAATCTGTTGCTCTCGATCATCGGACTTATGTATGCGCACGCGGAGTGGCATCGTACACACGTTGCCACATCGCATTACGTTCCATACGTATATTGTTGCGTATGGCCCGTAGCGGGCTGAACCAATCGGTATACAAAATATTTTCAAAAAATTCGGTCAGTTGTTGATCGTTACTAACGTCTTACATTAAAGATAGATTGTTACTAAATAAGACGTTAAATGCCCGTAGAGCACATATCATACATCTTTTAATACATTTTCTTTAAAAAATTCATAGAGGCCTTAGCATGCAAAACTATCTACACAATGTTATCTTCTAGTTTTTGTAAACATAAACACTGCATTCAAATAGCATACTTCTTGAGTTCTGACGCGGCCACCAAAATGTATATATATATCAAAATTAACACAATGGAAAAATACAAAATTCAAAATAAGAATAATATTAATAATAATAAGATATCTTTTAATATAATTTACTTAAGTAAAAATAAAAAAATATATTCATATATTTTCTCGAGACCCATGAGTTAGAAAGCGTACAAAATTAACAAAAACGAGACCAACCAACTCGTAAAAAAATCGGTAATAAATACAAACACCAACCACTAATTAATCAAAAATCACGAAGTTACTTAACAAAGATAAAGATTTATCTTATAATAAACACGTCTTTCTAAACCCAGAGTACACTTGTGTCTGGCTACAGCAAAGCACGCCGGCTCCGTATAAAAACTACAGATATAAATATCGTACACAGCAATGCAAACGGCTTGCTCAAACTGCGCAAGTCAAATATGTTGAATATTCAAAATAATAATACACTCATAAATAATTAAATAACTTTTCAAAATATTTGTGGGGAAAAGTTCATAGCAATATGTTTTTTGTCGCTGAATTGTGACGCAATTACTCCAATTTTACAGTAAAATTCCTTTCTTCGTGGGCGTAGATAGAAGCGTGAGGAGTTTTTAAAATTTATTAGTTCGTATTTCGTCAGGTAAATAAAGTACGGTCAAGTACGGTGAATTAGATTCTTTTTTTCATTTAAACTGTTAATTACATACTTTCAACGGCCTACTCTAGGCGATCGCGCGAGTAAGGTAAGCCGCCCTCGAATATACACAATCAGACAAAAAAAATGTCTTTACTTGAGTGACATAGCAACTCATGCAGGGTTTTTGCTAGTAACACATAATTAAATTCTCTTCTTCCTAAATTATGCATTCATCAAATGAAAAATGTTCAATATATTAAAAAAAGATTTAAATGTAACTGAAAAATATAAAAATTAATTTTATTTTGTAATTATTAGTGTGAGATTACACGAGTTTATTTCGCTTTAAAATAACTTAATAATAGCAATTGTAAGTGAGTGGAATTACTTGTTAGATGATGAGTTAATTAGCTGGACAACAAGCAAATTATAGCGAAAAAACGTTCGATCACAAAAAAAGTTTTTCCTAGACATAATGGCGTGCAATTAAACGACCATAAAAAGTATAATGTTATTACTGGAATATTGTAGCGACAATCACATGGAAATTGGAACTTTAGCTTAATCAAATACCACATTATAATATAATTTTATAGAATTCTAACAACTTCTTCAACTGTTGAGGTATTTCTTTACTCGAGGTGTCTATTAGAGATTGTGCATCCCTATCAAGATCCATAATAATTGTCTTTGTTCGTTAATAATGATTTGCATGAAAAATAGCAGCCTCCAACCACGTTCCCCATCGTGTGGTTACTGGTTGAGGAGGAAACGGAACACCGGGTAGATGTTATTTGTAAAACTGAACTCGTAATGGGGCCTTTAAAAATACTTTCTTAACACTAATAATTAAAGTATTTACTAAGGGAAAATGGTTTCTGACTTCTTCTACAACACGATTTAGTTCGTGCGCCAAGAAAGTTATGTGAATTAAATTTGGGCGAAAAATTTTCAAGTTGAAAGCTGCCTTCACCATGTATGGTGCAGCATCCGTCGAAAACAATAGAATTTTCTCTGTTGGAATCGATTCCGGTAAGAAGAAAGTTGCCAGTTCTTCTTGTATAAACGTTGTTATTGTCAAATTATTTGCCTTTTCCAACTGTTTGGATGAAATTAAATACGATTTTGCTGGAACTGATAGGTTAAGGATACCAATCATTAAATGAACTATGTATCGGCCCACACTATCAGTAGTTTCATTTACGCATATACAATGTGTCCGGGAAAATGTGGGAAATCTCTCGGATTCAGATAGAACATTAAAAAATAAGATGACAAGTTCCCATAATTTTTTTCCTAGCGGCCCTCCCTACGGAGATACGGCCTCCTAAAGGACGCCACTGGAAATCAATTTTTCTTGAACAACTTTTAAACTACTTATTATAATTTAATGAAAATTTAATATGATAAACAGTAGTAAGGACCTCTTAGAATACTGCCCTTAAATTTAACTTAGCTTGTTTAGTTTACCAGGGGCGGACTAGGTTGTACATTTCAATGCTTACATTTTTAACACCCTGTATGATAAGGAGTTAAAAAAAACAAATTTGGATACCTTGAACATTAAGCTAAAGAAAAGGTACTCTTGTTCATCGTCGATAAAATGAACCGTTTTCGAGGAAAAAAAAAATAAAAGAATTAATGTTTTATTTCTATTAAAAAGAACCATGTTTTTTATTTTTTTTTGTCTGCAACAAAGTGTGATACAAAAGTCTGAAATAAAACTGTTTTCAGTACTAAAAACGCATTGTTTTTGCAAACCTTACTATGGTACCCACGAATTAATAAATATCTTGCATTGACGTGTAAATTTTAAATCTTGTAATCTTTCATATTGTTAACACGTTGATCCTTTACTTCGATATTTATTTATTGAATTTTGAATATCTTGGTAAATTTAATTTGATAATGGGATATACATTTAGTGAGTTTGCAGATATGCATCTTATGTACGGTCTTGCATCTTGCAATGCTTTGGAAGCAAGAAGGTTGTATGAAGAAAGATATCCTAAACGCAATATTCCAAATCAGAAAACATTTCAGCGACTTGACCAACGTCTAAGAGAGACTGGTGGGCGATTCCAGTTAATAAGGTAACATTATTGAGTTTCTTTAATGTTTTAGGAAGTTTTGCGAAAAAAAGTACTGATGCTGGTGTGAGAAGAACAGTACGTACGGTGCAATTGGAGGAAAATATTTTGGATACTGTAGGTGATACTCCTTCAATAAGCACTCGAAGATTAGCCGCGCAGCTTAATACGTCAAAAACGACAATTCGTGAAGTACTTAAAGAACAGTTGTTTTACCCTTATCATCTGCAAAAACTGCATCTACTACTTCCTGAAGATTTTCCTCGTAGAATCCAGTTCGCAAACTGGCTGTTAGATCAGCAACGAACAAACCCAAACTTCATTAGCACGACTCTTTTTACCGATGAAAATTTACATAACTCGCATGTATGGGCTGATGAAAACCCTCATGCCACTGTCGTTCATCATTATCAACATCAGTTCCAATCAATTAATTTTTGGGCAGGAATAATTCGCAATTTTTTGATTGGACCATGCGTATTGCCGCCACGATTGAATGGTGAACTTTATTTACAGTTCCTTCACAACGCTTTTCTGGATTCAATAGAGCATTTGCCACTTGCAACCCGCCAAAGCATGTATTTTATGCAGAGGAGGTGGATAGGCAGAGGAGGTCCCATTGCCTGGCCTCCACGGTCTCCCAACCTAACGCCAATGGATTTACACCTGTGGGGTCATCTCAAAACCTTGGTGTATTCCTCTCCGGTTGATACTAGGGAGGAACTTTTACAGAGAATCACATTTCATTGTGATGTGATAAGAAGCAATGCTGGGTTGTTGTGGCGAGTACAGCAGTCCTCTATTCGTCGTGCCCGCGAGTGTATCAGAGTTCACGGAGCCCATGTTGAACCCACTTATGAAGTTTTTAATTGATTATTTCTAATTAGCGTATTTAGGTTCAATCGTTGCAAGCTTTAGTGAGTACATTTCTAAACATAATTTTTGTTAAGGTGCCTTTCTGGGACAAAACTGCATTTCTAAGAATCTTTGTAATTTTGTCGGATTAAACAACCTAAACTAAAACTTTTTTGTGCCTGGAATGACTTTTGTATCACACTTTGTTACAGACAAAAAAAATTAGAAATCATGGTTCTTTTTAATAGAAATAAAACATAAATTCTTTTTTTTTTCCTCGAAAACGGTTCATTTTATCGACAATGAACAAGAGTACCTTTTCTTTAGCTTAATGTTCAAGGTATCCAAATTTGTTTTTTTTAACTCCTTAGCATACAGGGTGTTAAAAATATTAGCATTAAAATGTACAACCTAGTCCGCCCCTGGTAAACTAAACAAGCTAATTTAAATTTAGGGGCAGTATTTTAAGAGGTCCTTACTACTGTTTATCATATTAAATTTTCATTAAATTATAATAAGTAGTTTAAAAGTTATTCAAGAAAAATTGATTTCCAGTGGCGTCCTTTAGGAGGCCGTATCTCCGTAGGGAGGGCCGCTAGGAAAAAAATTATGGGAACTTGTCGTCTTATTTTTTAATGTTCTATCTGAATCCGAGAGATTTCCCACATTTTCCCGGACACATTGTATAAAGATAATTGTTTGCAACAACCTTCTTAATGCTATTCAATGTTTCTACATAGATACAACGAATATAATTTTTTCTTAACGTGCTCTCGTCGGGAATGTTATATTTGTTGATGTACTTTTGCAAAAATAATTTGACATTTAAATTGTTTAATTTATGTAGTGGAATATCTGCCGACACAAACATTTGACACAAATCTTGATTAAATTGTTCTTGTTCCGATTTTTTGGTAGTTGATGGCAAACATTGCTGTAATGTTTGCTGATCAATTTCATCTTTGTTAGTTTTGCAGCATGAGATGGAGTTTTCATATGTTGGTCGACTTGGAACTTTCTCTCACTTGTGATCTGCAAAAATATCAGATCATCGGTTGTCTTCTTATAAAATAAATGTTGGTAAAAGATAGAGGAATAATTAAAAACTTAATTAATTAATAAGAGAAAATAAACTTAAAATTTTACTCACAATCTTACAGCATACTACGCAAAATACTTTTTCTCCATCCATGCGCAATTCTGAATAAGGTGCAATCCATCCAGGCTCGGTCGCTATTTTCGGCATTTTTGCTATTATATATCACAACTCACAAGTTTACACTTCGAAAAGTCAACGTAAAATGACGTTTAAAATAAAATTACTTCCGAATATGGGAATAAATTTCTCCGAATAGCAAAGGAACACATATACTCCTAATTTTCTGGTAAAATGTATTTTTGTATTTATTTAGAAGTTTTAAGGTATTAGCTTTTCCTGGAATATTGTCTCGGCCTGGTTGTATGGGAAGAGCATTTAATAAATTGTTGGAGACCCTTATCGGAAAAGTAACGGGAAGAAGCTTAATAGAATGCTATTTTTAATTTAAAGAGGGCTGTTTAACTTTTGTTTGTTTGTTACATCCACGACATATTTTTAGTAACGCCTATAATAAATATGATTTAGTAAATAAATAGAACTCGGATACTTAAAATATGCAAATAATATACAAAATGCATATATTATGCAAATTTATTCATATAATCCGGCCTTTATTAACAACTAATGATACTGAGAACAGCTTATTAACACCATTTTTAAACTCAAGTGCAACGAGACGAATTCAATGCGGGTTACCTCCAGCAAGATGGGGCTACTGCTGCATATACAACTCGTGAAAATTTAGCGCTTTTAAAATATTACTTCCCCCACCGAGTTATAAGTAGAGGTGTTTGGCCAGCGCGGTAACCAGATCTTACTCTGTTAGATTTTTATATTTTTGAATTGCCAAAAAATGAAGTATGTAATATAAGAATGAATAACTTAAATGACTTGATGAAAACAATTACAATTAAATGTAATGAAATAAATGTATTGCAGAATATTTTTGGCTACATGAAACGTCGTATTGCATTATGCATTCAACAGAATGGTGACCATTTTGAACACTTGCTATAAATTATAATAATTAGAATTTCTATAAATTAGTTATTTACCTTGGTTGTTTGATTAATATTTCATCTTTAAAGTTTCCTTATTAAATAAGTTAATAATCTAATTGTGCTTGTTATTAATTTCATCACCATATCTCTCGATGATTTTGACAGTGACAGGTAGATAACAGTCATACCATTTAATCTGCACCCGCATTTCAAGAATGCAGAACATTATAATTTATAGGAGAAATTCATGGACAACTACATGTAATTCCTTTTACAATATAGTTATACACGTCCGTAAAAATCAATGTTTTTTTATTTCGTAATTTGTCTGGTATCTAGATAGGAAATCTAAATCACGTTTGAAATCACAACATATTTTGTCAATATCACCTATTAAAATTTAAAACCCCAGTCAACAAGCTTGAATTTGTAAACAAGTGTTATTTAAAAATTCCCCTTGTCCTCGAGGTGTAGTCTCCCAATAATATTCCACAAAGAAATTTACTATTCCGTGATTATTTTCACAAATATTCACAAATACGGAATAATTAGCTCGTCATTAGTATACACGAGACAATGTAACTGAGAAAATAAATATTAGCCTACCTCCAATAACGCATAATACCTTGTAATTTGTTTGACATTAACCGCAAAAAAATAATCTACTTTATATTAGTGTACTTTACACGCTATATTTACATATTTGCATATTTGTTTTTGTTTTTTTTGCAAAAGGACGACACTGTTTTCTGAATTTTCGGATCATCCTTCCAGAGATAATTGCAAACGTGTTTCTTTTTCTTTGGAAGTTTTAATTATTGTTAAATATTTGAATATGTAGTAAACACATCCTGTTTGAAGGTGCATTATCAAAATATTTGTTATAAATCGATACCATCAATCACTATAAAACGCTAATAAATTACTTGTTTTTCTAATTAAGCTAATTGTAAGTGTTGTTTTGACAACAGTATTTTTATTATTGAATCGATTCCTGAATAATTAGGTTTTCTAGTCAAATATCTTTAGAGATTTAGTATAAAAAGTGGTTATCTGACGTCTGTCTTCGTATAAAACAAGTTTAATAAAAACATAACACGTAATGTTTTCTTTCTTAAGTTGCTTTTAGTATGTGTGCCCATAGACTTGATTTAACGTAAGCAATATATTTTAAGAATAAAAGTTGGGAGAAAAATAAAACAAATATGAATGAAGGGTATTTATTCTGCTGCAAAACTTAATTGAAGATATTATTATATAAATTACCCACTCTTTATCATTGATATTCTTGCATATATGGAAAAATTATTCAAAGAAAAGTTGGGTGGTTGTGACTGAATTTTCTTAACATACCGTCAAAAATACAGTGGCGTGCAGAATAAATGCAATACAATAGCTATTTATGTAACCAGTTATGAAATGGGTTATTTTGTGTAACGAAATGGAATGTTTGCAAAATGACATGAGTTACACAAAATAACATTTCATAACGTGTTTCATACAAGATTTTATCTAATTTTGACCAAAACATAGATTTATAATTTTCCAGTTGATCTGACATTAAACGTCATAAGTCGTATTAAATAATTAGTGACAGTTTTCATGCTATTGATAATAATTCATTTGACTTGACAGGTGTTTGTTAATTTAAGTATAAGTATTTACTTTTATTAGCTAAATATTTCGGTGCATTGTACGAGTAAAAATGTCGGATTCAGATTCAGGTGGACTACCAAGCGATATAGAAGAGGCTGCACAAAGTGCATTATCAACTGTGATTCCACAAAAGTCGAAAGCCCAGTACGATTTGGCTTATGAAAAATTTGGGAGGTGGCTTAAAGACAAAAAAATTAAATGTGTTAATGAGAAGGTTTTATTAGCCTATTTCGAGGGAAGAAAGAATCAAAAAGCTTCAACACTCTGGACTCTTTATTCCATGTTACGAAGTGAATTGTCTTTGAAGAAGAATATTGATATTGCAAAATATGCCAGTTTACATGCATTTCTAAAGAGGCAGTCAGAGGGATACCATGTAAAAAAGTCTAATATTTTGTCAAAGGAAAACGTCTTCCCGGTTTATGACAGAAGCTGAGGATAAAACATATTTAATGACAAAGGTCGCATTGATCGTTGGAATAGCTGGTGCTTGTCGAAAAAGTGAGCTAACTTTTCTACGTGTGGGGGATATTTTAGACGAGTTTTCTCATTTTGTAATAAAAATCCCTAATACAAAGACAAAAGTAACGCGCGAGTTTGTGATCACAGAAGGAAATATTGAAAGGCAAAATTTTCTTGATCTTATTAGAAAATATATTTCTTTGCGTCCACAAAACGTTAATCACGATAGGTTTTTCGTCAAATATAATAATGATAAATGCGGGGCACAGCCAGTTGGCATTAATACAATCGGTAATCTACCGAAAAGAATTGCTCAGTTTTTGAAACTACCAAATCCCTTCTTATTTACCGGACAGTGCTTCAGAAGGTCATCGGCTACCTTTTTGGCAGATTCTGGTGCGGATATTTTTAAGGTTAAACGACATGGAGGCTGGAAGTCCAATACTGTAGCTGAGCGCTATGTAGAGAATTCTATAGAAAATAAGAAAAGGATTGCCAATGATATTCTTGCTGAATCAAGCCCAAATGCACATTCCGTTTTGCATCATAACATCAGAGTACCTGCCATGAATTATACGTGTGCAGGAATTAACCTCACCAATTGTTCACATTGTGTCATAAATGTTTATAATGCATAAAATAAAAATTTAACCAGTTTGTGTCATTTAACGTTCCCTTTTATTAACTTGAGATGAAATGATTTTTTCAAAATATTTCGTAACTAGTGATGAAATGAACTTTTTAGCACTAGTTACGAAATATTTTACTTTTCGTAACTAGTTACGAAAAGTAAACCGTTTCCTAACGTCATACAGTTTTGAAAAGTGTCACTTTATGTATCAAAATTAGATAAAATAAATAGTATTGAAAAATGTTTCAAATAAAAGTTTTGTCACTGTGTTTGAATTTTCTTTACATGTCATCGAAAGAACAGTGGCGTGCAAATTCAATGGGATACAAAAAAAATATTTGAAAAATGTTTCAAATAAAAATTGTGTGGCTGTGATTGAATTTTCTTTACATGCCATCGAAAGCACAGTGGCGTGCAAATTCAATGGGATACAAAAAAAAATATTTGAAAAATGTTTCAAATAAAAGTTGTGTGGCTGTGTTTGAATTTTCTTTACATGTCATCGAAAGCACAGTGGCGTGCAGATTCAATAGGGCATAAAAAATAATAATATTTGAAAAATGTTTCAAATAAAACTTGTGTGGCTGTGATTGGATATTATTTACATGCCATTGAAAGCACAGTGGCGTGCAGATTCAATGGGATACAAAAAAAAATATTTGAAAAATGTTTCAAATAAAAGTTGTGTAGCTGCGACTGAATTTTCTTTACATGCCATCGGTAATACAGTGGCGTGCAGATTCAATGGGATACAAAATAAATAATATTTAAAAAATGTTTCTAATAAAAGTTGCGTGGCAGTGATTTAATTTTCTTTACATGCCGTCGAAAACACAGTGGCGTGCAGATTCAATGGGATACAAAAAAAATAATATTTGAAAAATGTTTGAAATAAAAGTTGTGTAGCTGTGACTGAATTTTCTTTACATGCCAGCGAAAACACAGTGGCGTGCAGATTCAATGGGGTATAAAAAATATTATATTAGAAAAATGTTTGAAATAAAAGTTGTGTGGTTGTGATAGGATATTCTTTACATGTCATTGAAAACACAGTGGCGTGTAGATTCAATGGGATACAAAAAAAATATTTGAAAAATGTTTCAAATAAAAGTTGTGTAGCTGTGACTGAATTTTCTTTACATGCCATCGAAAACACAGTGGCGTGCAGATTCAATGGGGTATTAAAAAATAATAATATTTGAAAAATGTTTGAAATAAAAGTTGTGTGGCTGTGATTGGATATTCTTTACATGCCATTGAAAACACAATGGCGTGCAGATTCAATGGGATACAAAAAAAATATTTGAAAAATTATTGAAATAAAAGTTGTGTAGCTGTGACTGCATTTTCTTTACATGCCATCGAAAACACAGTGGCGTTCAGATTCAGTGGGGTATAAAAAATAATAATACTTGAAAAATGTTTCAAATAAAAGTTGTGTGGCTGTGATTGGATATTCTTTACATGTCATTGAAAAAACAGTGGCGTGCATATTCAATGGGATACAAAAAAAAAATTTGAAAAACCATGCCATCGAAAATCAGTGGCGTGCAGATTAAATGGGATACAAAAAAAAATTGAAAAATGTTTCAAATAAAAGTTGTATGGCTGAGATTGAATTTTCTTTACATGCCATTGAAAATACAGTGGCGTGCAGATTCAATGGGATACAAAAAAAATATTTGAAAAATGTTTCAAATAAAAGTTGTGTGTCTGTGATTGAATTTTCTTTACATGCCATCGAAAATACAGTGGCGTGCAGATTCAATGGGATGCACAAAAAATAATATCATTTTAAAATGGAGTACCCTATGCGAGGATTGTTTGGAAACTACTTGGCTTAACACAGAGATTGCGAGAATTCGCAGAAATCTTCCTTACCATTCTGTAGAATAATCCTGTAATAGGTTAAATATGACAGTACAGAGCGATCTGTCAATTAGTATGTTCTGACAGTACGCCAAAGTGAACGTCTAGTGTGATTTTGTAATAACAGAAAAAAAAATTAGTCGAGAGCAGTGATAAAACATTGTAGGTACAGTGCAACCTTGGTGATTCGTACATGTGGTATTCCGAAATCGCGACAATCCGAAATGATGTTGTATCCTGCTAATCCGAAATTCAATTGCGTCAGACCTCGAAAATATTTGGGCAGATTTTTGAGAAATGTTATGAATTGGTTCTAATTCCGTCGTCGACACATGGCTATTTTCTTGGATTGAATGTAAAACAATCAAACTGGTGTCTTCATCAGTTGCTGTTCTTGGACGTCCAGTTCTTGGCGAACCTTTTATTTGGCGAATCTTTTATTTGGCGAATCTGAATTGTCCGGTATACTGTAATTTTACTGATTTGGCGATCTAGATAAACAGTATTGAATAAAACACGAACTTCATCATATGAACATTGACGATCACCATATAAAAATTTCAATTCGCTCAGATTCTGTTAGTTTTAATGCCATTTTAAATATTTATAATTAGTCAATATAACTGACACTAATAAATTTTCAGAACAATCTGACAGATTAGAGTAATATGTTTGTTTTCAAATATAACTTGATTTTGCGTTAACTTTTTTTTTTTAGTTTTCTGTTAGTTTCTTTACGATAAAGAAAAAAAGATACATTTCTGAATGTAGTTTTTAATTCTCTTTCCGAAATTGCAACAATATACAGGGTGTTCCGTTTAGAAAAATGCAGTAGTAAGCATTTCCGGTGAAATCGGAAATAGAAAATAAATATGAATGTCTTGAGTAAATTCGTAATTATTAACTATATATCAATAATAAATTTCAAAAAAATTACTTCTGAAAAGACAAAGTTATGCTACCGTTTCGGGACTTTATAACGTGTGTTCATTTGAAAAGTCAATCTAGGTTACTTTGAAATTTTGATAGAATAAGACGCAAATATATTAGTATGTGTTTGTTGTTCCGTAAACGTAAATCCAAATGACATTTGATAATGTAAATCACAAATATCAGTTAGTGCATAAAATAATCGTGCGTCGATTCTGGTTTAAATAAATTGCTTCTCAGTTTTAAAATGGCTTTCACTTTGGAACATAAAATTTTTTTTAGTTCAGGCTTATTTTCGAAGTGGTAATAAAATTGATGGTTTATGGGTTTATTCAGTTCAAGATTGCATGGTAGAATTTCAAGTTGAGTTTCCACATTTTGTAATAGATTATATACAATTTAAGAATACTTTGGATAGAACTTTAAAACATTTTCTGAAACTGGTAGTCTCTTAAGAAAATCAGGCAGCGGAGCAGTTAAGAAACATATACCTCAAGTTGTCAATCGCGTTGAAGAAATAATGGAAAATGAACAACAAACATCTGTTCGACATTTGAGTCAACAAATAAACCTTTCTGTGGGTACAACTCACAAGTTATTAAAAACAGATATGCAACTTTATCCATACC
Source organism: Melolontha melolontha (assembly GCA_935421215.2). NCBI lineage: Eukaryota > Metazoa > Arthropoda > Insecta > Coleoptera > Scarabaeidae > Melolontha > Melolontha melolontha. The sequence goes on from OW285241.1 coordinate 7,713,575, forward strand.
GTGTCACAGCAGTACAAGAATTGTTAGAAATTGATTACCCACGTAGACTACAGTTTTGTAATTGGTTTGTAAATATGAACAATAATGGAGAACTTTCGCAAAGAGTCATCTTTACTGATGAAGCATGGTTTTATAAAATGGGATACCTAAATTCACAAAATACAGGAATTTGGAGTAGTGAAAATCCACATGTAATTAATGAAGAATCGCTACATCCAGAGAAAATTGGTGTTTGGGCAGCGATAAGCCAAAGGCGAATCATTGGACCAATATGTTTTCAGGGAACGTTAACTGCTCAAAGGTACCGTACGGAAATTTTACAACCATTTGTCAATCAGTTGCATGATGATGAACTACAAAATGCATATTTCCAACAAGACGGAGCACCTTGTCACTGTACTGCAGGATCTTTGGATTATTTAAGAGAATTTTTTGATGAGCTTATAATTAGTCGAAATACTGAAATTGCCTGTCCTACACGTTCATGCGATTTAACACCTTGCGACTTCTTTTTGTGGCCTTATCTAAAAAATAACATATTTCGAATACCTATATTGAATTTGAATGATATGCTACAGAGAAACGAACAGAAATGCATAGAAATGAATAACAATCCAGTAATGTTGCAGAATATCATCAGAAATTTTGAATGGAGGATTTCAAAGTGCATTGTTCTTGAAGGACAACATTTTCAATATTTGTAATAGTTTTCAATAAATACCTATTATTTGTTATTTATTTGTATGTATGAAACTGTCAAAATATACGACTTCGTAGGTTAAGCTATAAATTTTAATTTACGACATACTTCAAAATGTTCTCAGTAAATCACATGCTACTAGATTGACTTTTCAAATGAACACTTGTTACTAAGCCTGTATATTTTGCTTTTTTACATTTAAATTTTACGCATAATGTTATTATTATTACAAATATTCGCTTAAATTAAATAAATATAGTCAACAGAAGTCAGACACGAAAAAATAAGATGACCCCACTATTAAAATTAGAATTTATTGTCATAATATTGCATTAGTGTTTACTTTTAATATATAAAAATGTTTTTGTGGAGAAAAAAATTGTAATACATAAAAATAATGAAGGCTCAGTGCGTCAAAGGCATAAAAAGCACGTATTACTAAAATGCAAAAAGTATAAGTTATTTGTACCTATATGTTTATATAATTATAGCATACCTCGAAACGCTTAATATATTCAATAAAAGCGATCAATTAATGTGATTAGTAAGTGCGATGTAATTTTTTTTAGAATGTCTTGGGTTGTATTTTATATACGAGGTCGTGTAATATGAAATAAATATTGGGCTGATTGATAATTGGTAACGTTTTATTGAATTAAAAATGTATTAATTTTTAAACAAATGAAATACATAAAAACTAACAAAAAAGATTTATTTTTCACTTAAGTATTATTTGTTCATTTATATATAATAATAACCGGGCATCATGGCTCATAACGCCCGGTAATTTATTTACAGTTTTTAATGTTGTATTAGTATAAATAGGGCCCGTGAAGAAAGGATATACATTTTACAGAACTAATAATTTTAGTTTTTAACAAAGCCTAAAGAAAAAAGCAAAGTGTCAACAACCGTCATTTAAAATCCGTAAAACTTAATTGTTGTCTATTAAACAATTTCTAAAAAAAAGAATCAGATTTTTAACATAATTTAGCAAAATTAAAAATACAGCTTTCGAAATGTACTGAAAAATTATGTGATCGCTTTCCAAGTTTGTTAAAGTTCCTGGAGAGAAAACATCTCCACTAGTACTTTGACAAGCCAACGAGGATTTATTTGATGCTGTACCAGAATTTAATATCATGCTGGATACTCTATTCTTAGAAGAAATGGTTTCCTTTATCATTGATTCAAGGAGTCTAAGCCTAAACTAACTAATTAAAAAAGAAATTATTTCCTTGAGTCAAGGTCAATCACTTGAAGTGTGAGGTAAATATGTTTTGATGATCAATTTAATAAATGCGCTATGGCGTCGTTAAGGAGAGACTGTTGTCACAAAGTGACATAACTGATTGTCGATTTAATAAATACACTTTGACATTGTCACGAAGAGACAGAACGAGGTGGTAATTAATTTTATACTCATCAAAAAGACTAAACTGACTTCAAGCTCGCGGTGCAAATTTCGAGGAACTCTCCTTGGATGTCAGTTCGGTAGGGTGAACTTCTCGAAGTACGAACCAAACAGCTATGGAAAAAGGATTGAAGGTCTACATTCGTGTAGGTTTAATTAACTGACAAAACATCAGCCCGAGAACATGTTAGATACTATAACGCATCAACTACTGATGAAGTGGCCATTCTTATGGTGAGAGCTGAGTTTAATACGCGTGACATTATTATTCATCGACAGAATGATGCGATTCAACATGTCGCTGAAACTCATCGATCCTATGATGCCTTACAGTATCCAATAATTTTTTCGGAAGGGCAGGATGGGTGCCACTTCAATATAATGCAAATAATTCTAATTACAAGCAAATGTAATCACATGTATTAACTTATTTTCGATAATACAATTTTTTCGTTCATATTTCTGAACGCCAATTTCAACTTCTTTTTTATCACGTACTTTGTTTTTTTATTTTGTACATACAAGCAAAGCACTTAGCAAAAGAGTTTCAGAAATGAACTATTACGCATACCGTTTGTCTTGCGTTTTCAATGACCATAAACAAAGCTCAAATCCAATCGCTTGAAGTGGGAGGTTTAAATCCGGAAAATGCGTTTCACATGGTCAGTTATATATCGCATGCTCACCAGTAGGACAACCAACAAAATTATTAATTTTTGCTGAAGACAGGATATCTAAAAATACAGTATTTACCAAAGTACTTAATAAAACGGAGACGGGCGAAATCAAATAACATGGCAGATCTCGAATATCGAGACCTAGCATGATATGGGATTTCATGGTCGAATGCCTCGAGCAGCGAGCACTGCGTGGTGGGACTTGGGGAAGTAAAGATATGAGAATCTCCTTGAAAGGTATAGGGGAGATCAAGTCTGCATCCGATTTTCCTAAAAATAATTATTGGAGCATCTAGAGAACAGTTAAAGAATCAATTTATCCTAACAATGTTTTTGGCGCAAAGGTGCCCTTAATCTACAAAAAAATAAAATTTATACTAATGCAATTTACGTTTATATTTTGTATATATTCGCTTTAATTAATCGAAAATTTTGCAAATAACAGCAATTGAAAATTTTACTAGCAAATGGAACGATATGTCAACAAAAATTTACTACAGAACTGCCAACTTGTGTGTGATAAATATAAATATTACTGTTCAGATATATTCTAGAGTTTTTTTCTTATCATCATTTTTACGACGAAGTTGTTGAGTTGGGTTAGCTTGGATTAGTTAAAAAAACATTACATTTTAACCGAATTTTAAGCAAATAAATTTATATTTATTCATTGTTAACTATATATATTTCTCAAAAATTATTTTATTGTAAATACCACTACAATATTGTTTCGCCATACAATGGCTTCATCAGGTGGATGAAATACTATTTCATCCACCTCATTAAAGAGTATTTCATCCACCTGATGAAGCCATTGTATGGCGAAACAATATTGTAGTGGTATTTACAATAAAAGAATTTTTGAAACTAGAAGTTTAATTACTTATTTCTTAGCGTTATAATGAAGTTTCAACAAGTATCTCCTTCGTCAATTAACTATATATATTTCTGCTAAAAAATAACATTGAAATATATATGAACAGCAGCTTTTTCTACGGCAAAAGTTAACGGATCTAAAGTAAATTATTTTTGACAGTTCGTTCCTTTTAACAGTCAAACTTTCAATTGCGTTTACTTGCAAAATTTACGACTAATTAAAGCGAATTTACAGAAAATATAATCAATGGCATTAGTATAATCAATAATACCATACATACCGAAAAAAATAGATGTTTTATGTGTGTTTGGATGTAAAAGATAGTTTTCATTTTGAAACTATTTTTTTTTTTTTTAGATTAACGGTGTCTTTGCGCTTAAAACTTTATTAGGATAAATTGATTCCCTAAGGGTACTCTAAGCGCCCTGATTATTATTTTTGGGAAAATCCGTTGCAGACTGGAGCGCCTCAAACTCGAAATACTAGTTCAGTCGATTAAATAAATGTGGTTTCAAATCCTATTTGCAGAATCGGACAAAAAAGTCTTTATTTGCGTCGCATAACAATGCATACAATATGTAAAATATTATAAATATTGTGTGGAATAATCATACTTTGTTTATAAAAGAAAAATCCGGTTGCAATTCCTGTTTGGCAATAATTAATTTTTGCCAAAGATTCACTCGAGAAAAAAAGGCAAACAAATGTGTAATCATGTGTGTTACAAGTCAAGCTATGATGACTATTATTTCTGTTTGCTTACCATCAATTACATAATATTTAAGAGCCGACAGAAACACTTTACCGTAAAGTTCAGAACGAGGATCCATTACATAAAGAAAAACGAAAGTTATTTCCTAATTGTTGAATGTGAATCTCGCGGTATTTATTTATAAAATACATAATATGGCACATGTAAAATAAGTATCGGAAATGATAACATTTTCCTTGGTATAGGTAAGTTCTGACCCAGTTTGTTCTTTATCAAAGGGGAGAGTTTACAGGCTCTGCCTTCCCAAGGAAAGTGATCATATTCATGTCCCACATATCGGTGATTTGTTTATTACGTTCATGTTACTTAGATTTCTTTCTCTTTTTATTTCGTGTGAAGCACGCGTTCGTGTAGATAAACCTCTCCTTCGCAAATTCACCAGCAGCACCTAATAATACAAACACACATTGATAACTAAGATATTACCGTCTGCTTACCACAGAATCTTTTGCAGTTGGCTTTCGAATTTTGTTCAAGTCTGTTCAGTTATGATGTAGCGTACTTTTTTTTTGGAATTCGCGGTCTTTTAAAAATGCAAATGTAATGTAATTGATGCGCGTTTTATATATATATATTTGTACCTGTGTGTGTGTTATAAATACAGAAATATAAGGATTTTTTTCCCCGAGAGCTTTTTTTAAAGGAAATCGGTTCGACATTGAAGAGATAGTTATAGTAAAAGTTGTTTTAATTTTCGTGTTAGTAATTTGTATTTTGTTGTACTTTTTTACCAATTAATAACAAGAGTGTTTTTTTAATTTTTTGTGGAACATTGTTAAATTACTTTGGATACAAATTAAAAGGTAAGTTGATTAAATTTTAATAATTGGTTATAATTTTGGAATTAAATTTTAAAAATATGGATCTATTCTTAAAAATAAATTTCTTTAAAATTATTATTAATTCAATTTTTGGGGAGTTTTAAAATATATTTTTTTCGTATTTAATCTTGAATCTACGAGTATCTAGTAGATTGACTTACCGGGGAACTTCTGCAATCTTCGAGTTTAGAAATTTTAAGCAATATCTGCGGATTTTGGAGGCGCGAAAAATATTCGACACTTATTTTCTTTATGTTGGTTCAAGGAGGTAAAAACCACTTCAAAAGACTTGAAGATAAGATGTTCAATTTATGGAAAATTTTTCACCTCATAATTTCACAAAATTTCATTAAAAATCGAAGTGTGTCACCTTTTTAACTGCCTTTCTTAGCAGTTATATTTCGTTATTGATATTCGTTTGATATACAAAAATTACAGGCTAATATAAGCGTTTAAAATTTCAGTTCTTATTATGGTTAAATGCCCCCTTTATTTTAAACTTTATTTTGTGTATATAGTTTTAATTAAATTATTATAAATAATTGATTATTTACTGCTACTAATTGCCTATATTTCTAAATTTAAATAGCAGATTTAAAATACTTTTTGGATACAAATTAAATGGTATATTATTTTAATTTTAATAATTGTTTAAATTTTAAAAATATAGATCTATTCTTAAAAATAAATTTCGTTATTTCTTTAAAATTCTTATTACTTAAATTTTTTGGGAGTGTTATTTAGTCTTGAATCTACTAGACACACTGGGGACTGTAATCTTCAAGTGTAAATTGTTGAAGCAATTTTTGTGAATTACAGAAGTGTGAAAAATATTAGACACCTATTTGTCACCTCATACTTTCACAAAATTTCATCAAAATCGGAGGGTGCCCCCTTTTTAACTTCATTTCTTAGTAGTTATATTAAGCAATTGATATCCATTTAATATACAAAAATTATAGTTTAATGAAAGCGTTAAAAATTTAGTTTTTAAATTATGGTGGAAAGTCCCCTTTTAAACTTTATTTTATGTACATATTTTCAATTAAATTGTTATAAATAATTGAATATTTACTTTTAGTAGTTGCCTATATTTCTAAATTTAAAATTTATGTTTCTTTCGCAATATTATTAATATTAATATTTTTTTAAATTTTTAAAATAAATTTAATAATTTACTTCGCCTACTTCAGATTATAGTGATAATTTTCGTTTTTTTCTAATTCGCTTTGAACCTATCTAGATTAAGTTACTGAGGACGTTCTGTAATTTGCATACTCAGATTTTTTATGAAGTTTTGTGGATTATAGAAAAAAACACAATTCCTGAAGACCTAAAAAGTTTTTTGAAAATTTTTTTACGTTTTCGTTAATTTAATAATTTCGCAAAGTTTCATAAAAATCTGAGTGTACCGAATTTTGAACTCCCCTTGACGTGTTTATTAATATTAATCAATATTTTTTAAATTTAAAATTAAATAATTTATTTTCCTTATTGTAATGTAGATTATTTATTATAATAATTTTGATTTTTCTCTTAACTCGTCTTGAAATTCATCAAGAATACATTGGGAAAATTCGACAATGTATTCTTGAGATATTCCATACCTATTTTTTTTGGGAAGGGGGGGGGGGGGGGGGGTATGAAAGACTAAAAACTACAAAAATCACCTGTGAAAAGGAGGAGAATATTTTGAACAATTTTCGCATCTGTAATTCCACTAAAATTTCATCAAAATCGCAGAATTCTGGTTTTTGAATTTGTCCGTTTTGTAAGAAAGTTTAACTTTATTATTTATATTACATTATAATTTAATATAGGCTGGTCGGAAATCCACGGATGATAATTATAAACTATAATTATAAAACTGTAAAATTTCAACTTGACCTTTTTCACCTGCATGTCTGCCTTCACCTGCAAGTCAAGTTGAAATTTTACAGTTTCAGTGTTGTTTGAAAATGTAATATTCATGTTTTATTTGTGAGTTACAAGTGACAATTATGTGTAAATTAATTAATAAGACTGCCAACGCTTAGCTCTTCTCCCGTTGAAGTCATTAATAAATTGACGAAATATTGAGAAAGAACATGTAAGTTTTAATGTAAATAGACCGATAACCCAAATATTAGTGAATTTATATTAGTACGGTCAAGAAATTTTATATAATTATAAGTAATTTTTTTGGTTTTAGCGATCTTTAAGAAAAAGAAAATAAAACATTTTGAAGTGTATAATTTTAAGATAGTTGCGTTCATGGAACTAATAGAACAAAATTTTCATATAAAATACTATTAAAAACAGAATTTTTTCGTTCCTTTACAGTTTATATATACAAACTTGACAAAGACTAAAGATTAATAAAAGTCGAAACGTCGTATTTATAAATAGAATTGTTTTATTTGATTGAAGGTCGCTAAAATCAAAAAAATTAGTTGTATTTAGTATGATTATACGGCCGATAAAATAAATAAGAAACCTTAGATTCTTCTTATTAACATCGAATATATATATATATATATAATTTAAAAGAAATTGTCGACCGTACTATATTGGATAAATTAAAAGCGGGCAAGCAACTCTACATTTTTATCTCCTGAAGAAGCAACAAAGTTGTTGCGAAATATAGAGATAATTAATAAATGAGTTTTTAATTGACAGACCGCTTGCCTGCTTTTAATTTATTTTATTCTATATATATATATATATATATATATATATATATATATATATGTAGATAATTTCTTAGCCGTTAATTTAATATATCATTTGATAAATTCTTGGAGTTTTCTGCTTTTATATTAAATATTTTAAATATTTTCAAATTAGTATGTTATTTTGCGAGGTAAATGTGAATGTAAACAGTGCTGTCTATAAATTACAACGCAAATCATAAGAAATTTATTTGAAAAATTTTGTCCACATATATTATTTTGTCTACATATATTAATAGCTAAGGAGTAAATATTAGCAATTTCAAACTTTCAAAACTGACATCGGCTTTCAAATCTGACATCTGAATTATTAACATCGTCGCCTTATAAGGCGTTCTAATAAACTTGAACCAGGGTCTATCGTAGCTTAGTTGGTTAGAGTGATAGTCCGGCAAACCGTAGACTTGGGTTCAAGTCCCAACGTGGACAAAATTTTTCAAATAAATTTCGTATGATTTACGTTGTAATTTGTAGACAGCAATGCTTACATTCACATTTAACTCGCAAAATAACATACTAATCTGAAAATATTTAATATAAAAGCCGAAAACTCCTAGAATTTATCAAATAATATATATATATATATATATATATATATATATATATATAAGGTAAACTTAATAAGTCGGCGATTAAAGGTCTGGTTCATTACTTCAAAGTATATATATTTAAAACAACCCTACATGTTTCGGCAATGATGCCTTTGTCAAGGGAATAAAAAATATTTTTTTTTTTATATTTTTTATTACCTTGACAAAGGCATCATTGCCGAAACATGTAGGGTTGTTTTAAATATATATACTTTGAAGTAATGAACCAGACCTTTAATCGCCGACTTATTAAGTTTATCTTATCATACCAAGGTCACGAAAATATTATATATTTATATATATATACAATATACATATATATTTGTATTTGTTTGATTGGGTTGTGGCTATTTTAACCATTTTATGATGGTGAGTTTCACTTATTTAGATTAACGAATATTTTTCCTGAATTTTTTTAACCAATAAATCTTGAAAACTATTTAAAAATAAACAAAATATTTTTCCTTTTTTTATAAGTCAAAATTTAAACGTAAAAAATTAAAGTTAAAAATACAATCTTTCGGCAAAAACGAAACATTAAAAAACTGTTGTTTCAAAGAGAATTAGATGCTTCAAAGATGTTAAAAGGGACTGAAAAAGCTATTGAAGAAAGGCTCTCCCGTTATGTATTTGAACAGCGGCAGCATCGTTGCGTTAAGAAAGATGTATTAGATGAGAATTATATTATAACTTGATAAAAGTATCATTATTTAAGGTTAATAAGAAAAAAAAAAAATGGTAAGACTAGTACTAACCTTATTGAAAATCCCTCGTACATGCTTCAATGGGTTTTTATATATTACAGAGTGTAGTGTTCATGAAAAATGAAACTTCGACATCTTCAACGATCAACAGTTGCATTATTCATACGCTATCAGAAAAGTGGAACGCAAATATCTTGTTTCGATTCAAACAAATAGAAGTACAGGGTACAAAAGTACCATAACGTAAATTGCCAAGATTTACAATTACTTAGCACTGAAAATAAAACACCTACTGTTAAGATATTTAAAGAAACCAAAAAAAATTAATAAAACTTTTTTTACATATACAATAATTTTAGACTTATAATTTTAAAAATTTTTCGATTAATATTTAATGGAAATCAATCAATAGACAAGCCAATGTATGTTGTGTAATATTAATCAATTTTCATTACTAAATATCTTAGGATAGATTGTAATATGTCTTTTTTAGAGTTAAATAAAAACAAATTACAAAGGCGTATAGAAGTGTAGAACAAAGAAAAGGGAGCATTGGTAAGCCATTAGTTATTACGCTGGCACCTGTAGAGCGAATTACTGATATTTGGCTGTCGGCATTCACCTTAAACGAGAAAGAAATCTATGAAAGTCTTCTTAGATTGCAAGCCCTTCGATCCGGGAACAATAAAGTTTAGTGGAAATCCAATGGAATTATCAGTAAATGCCTTTTTGAAGCGTATCAATGAATTGATGACAGCTCACAATTCTTCGGACGCATCGACCTTTTCTGAGGCAATGCCCTTATCCTGTGATAGGCTAATAGGGATTTATTTTCGAATTAAGCGGATCTTAGTGTTAGTGAGGGTCTTCGCTCAGAATTCCTCGCTTCTGATTATGACGACCGTGTGTTTGAAGAGATTAAGCATTGGATCCAGGGACATCAGAAGTCTATTGACCTATATTAGTTATTACAGTTATTACAACTATAAAAAATTTGTTTTTTCGATTGCGATTGCGAGGCAACATAATTTAAGATTTTGTTGAAGAACCTGTTGTCGTTCTCTCAAACTCAGCTTGGGTTGATGGAAATCTCTTCAGTCGCGCAGTTGTCGAAATTGGGCAAACGACTTGAGGCGAATAGGGCTTCTGCTGAGGCATACGTGTCACCCCTTCTCGTAACCGTGCTTTAGAGTCAGACCTTGCATTACGATAAGTGTCTTATCACCAGAGATCTAGAACCAGGGATACATTTCAGGAGGGGACTTAAATGAATTTGTAACGCGTCGATCTATTGTTTAGTTTTATTAGTTACTAGATTTCTATTGCGCAAATATGTGATGGATAACGACGAGAATCGAAGCAACTAATGCGGAATTTATATCACGTTACGTAACTTCGTGTTTGAAATCGTTATGGGGTGAAAAGCACGATATAAATAAGAGTGTCATTGCATATATGAAGGCAGTTGGTCGGTTTTTACGACAAACATACAATAGTATGACGTATATCACATATTTTGCACATACTCTTCATCGCGTATCAGAGGAAGTGAGAAAATCCTACCCGAATGTAGATAAATTGATATCTTTTTGTCAAGAAAGTTTCTGTGAAGGCACCTGCACGCAAGAATGTATTTCGTGGAAAGATGCCACATGCGCCAGAACCACCAGCACCTGTTATAACGCGCTGAGGTACATGGATAGAAACAGGATCCAATTATCAAGTGCATTTTGACGACGTTAAACGTAGAATACAGTTACTGTATTCGAATGATGCTATTTTACACGCTTAACAAATATTTATGGACCCAACTATTCAGATACATTTAGTCAATATTCAAGGATATTATTCCAGAATACCTGTAACCGTCCGCCATTTAGAGGTTACTCTGACCAACTCACAATATTCTGTAACAAATGCTATGAATATTGTATATGATCGCAGTCAATTCCTTTCCCAATTACCTGATAATGTAAAAAGCAAGTTTGGACAGTTCTTAATAACAATTCAGTATTTCATAATGTACGCCGAATTATTAACTTGTTTGATGGTAAAGAAATAGATTTTTTTGGACCTGGAATAAATATGCTAAAAAACTTTATGTAGTTTAACCCTCTGTCCACTAAAAAAAAAAAAACTGGCTATAACCACCGTCAGAGTCCATGTATGAATTCCAGTGTTTTTGTTTATGTTCAAACTTATTTTTGTTATTCTTTGGTTATTTATAAATAGACACTTACATCAGTAATTTGCATAATAATTACAAAATAGTTTTATTCAACACACTTAGTACATAATATCATGGAATGTTCGTCGCATACATGCTTTTTACACTTATTACAAGTACCTAGATCAAGTTTTTCTGTTTTTTTTTAGATGTTCAAATGCTGCATAGCTTCAGCTTGTACTAGATTTTCATGGTACTGAGCCAGTTGTTCCAATTCTATAATAAGATTTTTTCTCTTGCGTAACTTTTTGCTACAGTTTCTGTGGAGAGACAACCACACTATGAATGCATTCACAAGGCTAATTTCTATCATATTAAAAACAATAGTTAATGGCCATCTGCTTGTTATTCGTTTCACACTGTAACTTCGAGTCATTTTATCCATAGTGTCTACACCGCCTTTAGTTTTGTTATAATATAGGATTACTTCTGGCTTTCTTTTTGTACCACTAACTTTAGTGTCATTGTGTACTGTAATAAGTAATGTAACTACTTTTTCCTTCTTTGGACAGTATGAAAGTATAATTTTATTATTTTGAATGCCAAATAATGTCAACAAGATTTCTCGATTCTTGGGATTTTTGAAGCAGGTGGACAAATCTGGTTTACCATATCTACCTGACTTTGACGGTATATATTGGCGAAAATTTTCCTCTAAAGGTTACTAATTTCTCGTCTACACTCATGCACCAGCTTGGACTATATCCATCTTGTAGATAGTCATTTTAGAGTTCGAAACACTTACAAATTGATTAAAGTTTGTCAGAAGACCTTTTTTTTCTTCTTCCAGTTGCATTATCAAATCTTAACCCTTATTAAATGGAAATTTCCGAGAAATTTCCATTTTACAAAAAATTCAGAAATTCAAATCCATCGTTGTTTCTAAAAGAGAACAATTTGATCATTTGTGGAATAAATTTGAGCGTTTAAATATTCAACCACAAAGCAACAGAATACGTACTAATATTGTAAAAAAACAAAGAATAGATGAAAAATCGCGATTCCGTAAGTTGTTCTTTGAAATAATTGACAATATTTCGTCCACACAGACACCAGATTTAAGAACTTTAACACCCTTAACTTTCTAGAATTAGTTATTTTATGCGATAAACCCTCAGTTTATGGAGTGGCCTTTGAATAGCTTAAACAAAGTTATCCGTAATATTTTGACTTTCTTGCATAACATTTCGAACTCAGTAATTTATAACATCTCAGAAGGCTTAAATAAAACGAGTGCTATAGAGCGTTTCACGCCCATGATGAAGTACAGGCCATATGGAGATAGCGTACATAGTTGCCAAGTCGCGATCTCATTCCTACCAACATACCTATATTGCTGTTAATCAGGCCTGCTGTCAATAGTATTTGTATTGACATAACCTTAATTGTATTTATAATGAACAAAATTTTAAAATTATTATTCTTAGTTTGCATCTGTTTATAATATATTCGATGCCAAGAAAAAGTAAATAAGAGTGAAATATCATTCTAGTTAATGTATATGAAAAGTAAATCATTATATTAACAAACTAAGTTATAATTTGGTTTAACCAACACACCAGTTGTATACTCAAGGTTTGTTTTGAATTAAAACAATTATTTTATATATATTGGTTTCCTTTATTATAAAAAATAGTTTGATTTGTCTATTAGAATACAAGGAATAATCATAAAAAGTTTTTTTGTGTAGACCATAAACATACAAAAAATACTGCAATATAGATATATTTAACCAATAACATAAAAATATCAACATCTTAAAAACCTTATTTTTTAAATTAAATTAAAACTCGACTGCTGTAGTAACATTAGTTATAGGTTTGTTCCGAGAAGAATCCCTATTATTTTTAGTGAATCGCAATTTAAATCTGTTTTACAGCCACCATCGTGTACTATAATACTGCCAACCAATTGGCTAAAAGAGATGCAAACTGTCAGAGATTCGTTCTTCGAACAGACCTACAATCCACTGGATGTTGAAGCAGCATTCGAATAGCCGACAAGGTCAGTTAATCGTCTTCCATATCATCAGTTGAACCTGAGTCTCCTACATGGATGATAAACTCCTCAACATCATCTTTCAATCCATCGACAATCCACATTTCTTCTTCAATTTTTTTTACATGCTGAATATAATTCTTACAATTGTCAGCTGTCACATTACTATAGGCACTCGTAATTAATGGTGCCATATCTTTTACTTTGAACGTAGTGTTGTGCATCTTTATGTGATTTTTCACTTGGGCGCATACCATCTCTATTGGATTCAGCTCACAATGGTAAGGTGTTAAACGTAGAACTTTTCGGCCAGCATCTTTCGCCAACATATCAAGCTTATATTTGTCATATTGATATTTTACTTGTGATACACTAAACATAAATCTCTTTTTAACATATTATCTTCAACGGATATATTTTTTTGAGTCAGCCAGTCAATTATATCTTCTTTTCTCCATGCATTTGTAGGTATCTTCTCAACCTTTCTGCTGTGGTACGATGCATTGTCTAGAACAATTACATCATTTTAAGGAGTATTTGGCAATAAATGCTCAATGAACCACTTTTCAAACGTATCTGCATCCATCTCATTATGTGCATCAGCTGTATTTTTCTTGCATAGAAATGTTAATTCGGCACCAGGAAGTAAGCCATTTTCATTGCCAGCATGTACTAATGCAAAGCGAGGACCAAGACCACTCGGAGATTTTAATCCTGTACTCAATCCTCGAACAAATGCTTCTCGAGTACTTTTTATTGTAGTATCTTGTCAGATTTTACTTATTGTGTGTCCTACATTAACCCACGACTCATCTGTGTAAACTATACACCTACCTGAAACAAGTATTATTATAGGTATATGCTTTTATATAAAGAACAAAGAAACTTTACCTTAATTTCGAAATGTCTTGATATCTCGCAGATACTTGTGTCTCCATCTTATAATATCATCTCGTTCAATGAGTATGCTTTTCCATTTTACAGTTTGAAATTCAAAACCAATATCTTTCAAAAGTCTATATAATGTTGATCGTGTAAAAGTAGGGAGATCATTGTCATTGTTGATGGTAGCAAGAACTGTATTCACAGTGGGTGGTATGTTTTGCATGAAAAATCTATGAACTTGTTGTCGTACAAGTGCGTGTATATTTTCATCATAACGGTGTAGACGAGCATTTACTTGTACCCCTTTTCTCTTCTGCTTGTTTTTTTTGGACTCAACAACGGCCCTCTTTCTTGTTCCTTTCTCATGTTGTATATGCTGTGTACTGAACAATGTAGTGCTTCACTTGCTTCAGCAGCAGCAGCAGTAACAGTCATAGGTTTTTTAAGAAAATGATTAAAAACATTTAGTATCATCTGCTTTTCTCTTCGACTAAAACATTCACCCCTTCGTGATTTTTTCTCTCCAGGCTCCATTGCTGCAGTTTAGAATCTGTAACGGTAATGTTTTTATTTACGAGCACATTTCCTTCACATTCCAACTTACCACAAACTTTTGTAAACAACAACGGGAAAATATAATAAAGAGAGAGAGAATATAATATATAATAATAAGAATATAAGGTATATAATATAATAACACTATAACAATATAACAAGAACGAAGAACAACAAATAAAATTTAATAAAAATACGGAAAGGAATAATTTGACACTTGACAAGATAACAAAGTGAACAAACTGTACTGTACTGTAGCAGTCTGGTTATCTGTACGAATTAAAAATCCCCAATAAAAATTAATATAAATTTTCGACATAGCGAGCGGTGGAAAAGGATAGCGCGATACAATTTCTTAAAGAAAATAAAAGAGGGGAATGCTCCATAAGAGCTCATACTTCACCGTGGGCGTGAAACGCTCTATAGTGACTTATGGAAATATTAAAGACTGCGGATTAGACCGTGTTTGTCCTGAAATTTTTAAATTATTCTTAAGCTGCAGAATGATTCTTTTCTGCGCTTAAACGAATAAAAAAAATTGTTAGGAATTCTACAGGACAAGTAAACCACTCTTTGCTTTGGGATTTTGGGATTAATATCAATTGAAAAGGAATTAGTGCGAGAATATTTTGGCCAAAAATGTTTTTATGATGACGTCATATGAGTTTGTAAAAGAAAATAGACGTTTGGCACTTTATTTTGAGTAAGGTAGGATTGTATTGTAGTTTTTAACAAATTAGCTTCCTCTTTTGTGATGTTCTAAGCACGCCACTGCGTTATACGATTAATTAAATGTAAAACTATTTTGACTGGAATATTTTGTTTGTTAAAGAAAGTCGTAAAATTTAAATGTCGGATAAATTTATAGTTTTAAAAGGTTATTAAACTTCTAATTCCTGAAAAATTTTAAAACTTGCTTCGTACGGTAAAGACTTTTTTAGCAACAGTTCATTAATATATTACGTCTTCTTGAAGACATAAACAAATCTACTTAAATTAAAATGATGCTGGAGAAGGCATTTAAAAACTGTAAATTGACAAAAAGAATATCTTTTTGTCAATTTACAGCGTCGTAATATTTATTATTTAATTATTTTTATTAATACACAATAACAATCTACCTACGTTTTATTTCACACACCTTGATGCATATTTATATTATCTTTGCTACGTTATATTCTAGATACTGTTATATATATCTAGAAAAAAAAATGAATGACGCAAATTTCAATAATAACAAAAAACAGGTAGCCTCAGGCTATTCATTAGAGACACATAAAAATGTAACATTATTTTCGGTATGTGAGTTAAATGTTTATATACATATATGTACGCGAGAGATATAATAACACTGATCGACAAATTTTCATTTTTTTAATTTCCTTTACAAACTATGTACAATTTCCGTTTCTTTTATACTTCGAATTAGAGCTGATCAATTTGCGTGCGCGCCATGAGCGCCGGTATGGGAGTGTAATTCGTAATATATTAGAATATGCGATAGAATAGGGACGCAACATGAGCTTGTTACCGATATAAGTATAGAAGTAGAGACATTTATTCTATCAGAAATAATTAAATATACATTTAGTTTTCTGCTATTAAAGTAATATGCATAAACACACGAAAAATAAGAATAGTACATATTATAGCAGCGTTGTATGTACCTATAAATAAAATGGAAAATGTATGAAATCAGTGATTGCGTGCACGACAGAGGATTTAAAAAAAACACCTACCGTTTTAAGCGTCTTCCAAGGATTGACAAACTGGAGAAACTCGATTGTATATTTTCAACATCAGGTGCGTTTCTAAGGTTATTTCTGAAAAACATGTCCGCCGTGAGGAAAAAATATGTTTATATTCGGAAAACGAGCGTTCTACATCTAGTGATGTTATATTCGCATAATCAAAATACCTTTTTAAGCGACTTAACGCATCTGTAGACGTGCCCTCACAAATACGTGTTAAGGTGTCAAAATCTGCATTTCTGTCTAAAACACTTTCAAATTTAATTAGAGCACTTTCACTTTTTGCGTCTTCTACAGCACACAGTTGTGCGTGAACATCGTTAACGATTTGCAGTGATTCCTCTAACGACAGCGACGAATTTTCTAATTTTGTTATTTCTTCTTCTAGTCCCAAGTAATTCTCACGAATACTTTGTAAATCCATTTTAATCTGGGCATCTTGAAATTTTTTCTGGCTTGTATTTTCTTTCGGATCGAATGATAAAACCACGTCCTTAATTTTTCAAAATGTTCATGATAGTAAAACCCCGCCCGCAACCATGCACCCCAACGTGTCAGAATCGGCTGTGGTGGCTCAGGGGTATGGGGACACAATTCGTGAAATTTCCGAATACGTTTTGGAGATTTCAGGAATACTGCCTTTGTACTCGATATTAAAGCATCTACCCCTGGATAACATCTACGAACCTGTTCTGCCACAAGGTGTAGAGCATAATATGTAACAAGTTAGGACAATATGTTCTAAGAGACCGGCCTGCAGAACACATGGTTGCGTTACCATCGGTCATAAACATTAATACTAGGTCTTTCGAAAGTTTAAATTTTTCCAAAATATCTAATAGCACCTCTGAAATTTTTTCGGCATTACATTGTTCTAGTCGTCTGGATGCTAATCAAATTGAAGACGTTGGTTGATGTGGTTCCATATTACGCGCAATCACATTAACTACAGATTGTTTTTTGCTGTCAGTTGTTTCGTCCACACATAACCACAGTTTTTTATTTTTCAGTTCGCCTTTGGTTTTATTTTCAACCTGTTTACGTACCGATGGTAAATTCCTTCGTAACGTTGTCGTGCTCGGTAATGTTTGATTCGCGTATTTATTCCAAAATGAAATAAATGAATCATTACTTAACAAGGTAAACGGCAGTGTACACACAATCATAGTTACACATAGTTCATGTATAAACTGTTGTCGATTAATCTTGTTATTATTGTGCTTCGAACTGCTTACGTGTTCTTTACAATGTGTTTTTGACCAACACATTAGATATGTATTGCACACTAAACATTTAATTTTTGAGCCATCGTATATTAAGTCCGGGAAATCCATAATAAACTTATTCACTTGGTCTGACAACGGTCGTTTTCTCGATAAAAAGATGCCATTCTTCGGAATGGTGTTGGCTAGCTAATGCCAACATCAAATCGTCGATATATGTACCTCGACCAAACAGATTCCATCATTGGAGTCTAGGTCCTAGTATTTCTGCTTTAGTTTTTGACAAATTCAGGTCTCGAATAAGATAATTTAATTCTAACTGATTTAATAGGTGTTGTCCGTGCTGTTCAGATGGCAAATATTTATCAACGATGGTCGATAACTTTACACTTCTAGTTGTATAACATCATATTCTTCACTCGAAATATCTGTGGGTCTTGATACTGGCAACGTTTCCGGATGAGGTACTAGACAAGTAGCAGAGAGCAGACCAGCATAACTAATTTTTTTCTTATTTTTGTCGGAAAAAAAAATTTTCATGCTGCAAAAGGAAGAGTTAGTCGAATGGACCGTTTGTTCATGCCAAATCATAAGTCTTGCAAATTACATAGCGCTTTTCTTACTGTTTGACCAGTCTCTCAGAGTAACAGCACGGCGTGCGCAGTAAATGCTGGGAATCCATGGCTTATCTTGATGTTTAATGGTTAACTGAAATCTACTAATCCACTAATTATAATTAGTGTAACTCATTACATTTAGTCCACTGATATTGAAGCTTTTACATTCCTTCACAAGAATAACTTTTATTTAAATGTTTGGAATATGGGTTCGCTTCAACGATTACCTATATTTATTAGATCCAAATCTCTTGCCACCTAGCCAAATTTTCATGTTGGGTAAAATATAAAAGTTTGTGGAAGTAAATCTGGTAAACAAATTGGATTAGAATGCAATTTTGGAAGAGTTGAAGATGTGGATATTTTTTAAATTCAGAATTTTATGATCCATCCAAATCCACTGAAAAAGGATGGGTTCGTATTTAAAAACAAAGTTTCTGATGTCATAACTTCAAAACGGAGAGAGGTGGAAAAATGAAAGTGGTCTCAAAATAAGCTCGAATGTTTTGCATACGTTATTAAATACCATTTTAAAATGTAAAACGTACAATACTATTTTTGTTATCTGATTCTGACAATTTTTGATATTTAAAATTCAAGATAAATCAATAGACTTAAGCTAGGACATACGATACTTTGTCCAAAACCTATTTGACCCTGAATTTTCCTGAACACCCATTATAAATACATTCGTGGACAAAAAATTCCGGACACGGATACAAATATCTTTTAGTACAAGAAAATTTTTTTTAACAAGACTTGAAATATTATCTATGAAATAAGAATTGGAAACTAAAGAAGATACAAAACATTTAATTTACCAAAACAGCCAAAAGAAAGACAAAGATAACGACAAATCCAAAAAAACCAACCCAACCCAAAAAATCTTGGTGTGCCCTTTATTCCAGCATTTATCTGTTGTCTTGACAGGTCATTTGAACTGTCAGTGCTGACATTTATTGGTTGACAAAATGCAAGCAGAAAATGTAGTCCGTGCATTAGCTTTTAACGAAGATGGACGCAGTATTCGATACATCGCTGCTGTCTTGGATATTCCCAGAAGTACCAATGAATTTGTTAATTTTGCACAATTTACTGTTTCATTTTCTTATTGAATAAAATGTTAAGTACCGTTTTTATTTTTCATTTTTTACTTTGTAGATTATAGAACGTTTCATGTTCTGTTAGAAAAAATAAATTTTTCTTGTACTAAAAGACATTTACTTCGGTGTTCGGAATTTTTTGTTCCCGAATGATAATTTTAAATTCATTCTTTAATAAATAGTCTAATAAATAATTAAGTGAACCCATAATATATTGACATACTGTAATTGTATTGCATAATACTTTTAAGATTTATCCTAAGATCTTAAATAATAAATTAAAAACTATAATTAACGTAAATAAATGAAACATTAATTTTTGATGAGACAGCATTTGGTTAAGAAGTAAACTTGTTTTACATCATTATAAAAAAAATGTAATTTATAAAATGGTCTTAATCTAAGTTTATTAACATATACAAAGGTCATCCTTGACACTTGGCCTTTTTTTACGACTAGAAAAACTCATTTAAACTAAGATATAGTTTTCTAAAATAGGCATCAACGTATTACCAGTAAAAACATATTGCGAAGTGTTTGAAATTTTAAGAATAAATAGTTTGAATTTCGTTAAGTTTTTCGGGGCTTTTTATAACACTTTTTATAAGTCCTAATTAAATATAGTTTACGTCACGGTATCTAGTTGGACCGCTTTACTTTAAACGTGTTTACATCTTGCAATGTGTAAAAAAATATAATTTGAAACGAATATCTTTTAACTTTGGACGTAAAAAGAAAATGCAAAAAAATTAATTGCAAAGATCCAACATTGAATATAGATGCAAAAAAGTAGAGTTTCGAGAATTTGCAAATATTAAGCTCTTATTATTCAGCAACTATATTAATCTGTTTGAACTACACCTGAATACTTAAATATTTATTTTAATATTCAAGAATAATTTTAAAATACTTCAGATCATCCAATACCTGCTCATATGAGTAAAATTATTTTATTATTAGGGATTATATTAAGAGATTTTCTAGGGCATTTTTAATCTGTACTATTAGCCTGTCGTAAATTTCTTACATACATATTTATACACTAAATTTTTGTGATATTACTTATAATAACGTAATCCGTGTATTTCGCTAGGAGCAATTTTCTCAAATCGTCTGAAGTTATGAATACACTGAATGGAAATCCATCTAATGCAATCATTCTTGCCAAAACATCATCCAGGATATCGTCGGCACTTCTAGTAAAATAATCTTCTAACTTTCGTTTAGCTGACCGCGGTGCTGTGTTCAGATTTTCATAATTTTGACTTGTTGAAGCTGTTAAACGATTAACGTCAGCTAAAATCTTAATGTTATGTTTTGATGACAAATGTGTATGTAATCCCTTAGTCGATTCACCCAAAGTCTTGAGAATGGCATGGCATCGCTTATATTTAGCACTATTCCCGTCTTTCGCAACTAAAAAATAACTCCACGCAGACGACGTATCACTGTTTTTTTTTTATGTCGAACAAAGTCTCCCGCCATTTAAAATAACTTTTTCAGATAATTGACATTTAAATGTAAATGACGTAACCTGCGTAACCTTGTCGCTGGTAGAATAATAAATGAAAAAAGTAAAATCTAATAAGCGTATTTATACTTTTTAACTGTTAATTAACTGGAACCAGCATGTAACACGAATGGATTGCGAGAGATTAGCCCGAACAGCAATGGATCTAAAGCCAATGGGCACCAGACCACCGGGAAGGCCCTTCAAAAGATGGCGAGATAGTTGGCAGTCTACGTCACAAACATGACTGCAGCACTATGAAAGAGATCGGATAAGAACAGGCCTAAGGCCTAATATAAGAAGAAGAAGAAGAACTGTTAATTGGAAAATAAACGGGTGATGATCTACAAAATATATTTTTATTTGTTCATTTCGTAGTTCGAGTTGAGTAAAGGAGTATTAATATTAACTAAAGGTTCTCTTCTCTAAAATTTGTTCTCCTTGAATGAAATACATCCTTGTAGATAGAAAACATCCTTTCTACATCGCAATTGATTTCACAGGTCTACAGTGATTTTGATGTTTGAAAGCTGTTTGCTAATTTGTATATGTTTGGGGGCCCTTATTCCAAAAAATGCCATATTTTTCTCTATCACGTAAATTTTTTTTATAGCGTTCTATATCTTAAAAATGTTAATTTATTAATATACATACCTATGACAAGAATATGTTTGTTCCATGTTAGGCATGATTTTTAAATGAATTGATTTTTATCAAATTAAATGTGATTTGGCAACACTGGTTAATATTAGATTTCTCAGCAAAGCAACAGAGTCGGCGCAGAAGCGTCAATACAACGTTTAAACCTGCTTATGTGCAGTTTCGTTGTGTTAGTCATCGTGCTACTGTGTCTGCGTGCTTGTTGTCTTCGTTGTTGCGTATTTTAAGTGTTCTAGAACGTATAAATATGGAAAGAAGACATTGTGTGAACAATCCGAATAACTTTTGTTATATCTGTGGTAGTTATGTCGTAGTAAAGCAGAGGCAAACTATAATTTCGTTTGTGAAAAATGTATACCACGCTTATTTTGGTGTAAAAATTGGCGACCAAGTCAAGTCCTGGGCTCCTCATACTGTTTGTTCCGTTTGTGTTGAAGCATTAAGAAACTTGCAAAAAGGTAGGAAGAATGTTTAAGCTTTGGTGTTCCTATGGTATGGCGAGAGCCTAGAAATCACAGTGATGATTGTTATTTTTGTTCGTGTAATGTTCAAGGATTCAACAGAAAAAATAAGAAACAAATTGTGTATCCCTATCTTGACTCTGCTATTCGACCAGTTCCTCCTGGACCAGATGTACCGATACCTACCGCCCCAAAAGCACTAGAAAACGTCATATCGTCAGAATCAGAGGAATCTAATTGCGACCCAGATGACACAGATTTCACACCAGATTTCAGAGAGCCCGAAGTGTTTAACCAGAGCGAACTAAATGATTTAATTAGAGAGTTGCACCTTCCAAAGGATGCATCCGAATTGTTAGCCCCCCGACTTCGTGAGAAACATTTACTGGCACCTGGCATCACATCAAGCGGGATCGCGAAAAAGGGTTATGTCAATATTTTACTCAAGACGGACCACTAGTGTGTTGCAACAATATTCCTGACTTAATTTCAAAATTAGAAAATGTGCCGTATGTAAAAGAAGAATGGCGCCTGTTTATTGACTCAAGTAAGCGTAGTTTAAAAGGCGTTTTATTGCACAATGGTAACGAGCTGGCCTCGGTTCCCGTTGCCCATTCGGTACATTTAATGGAAACGTATGAAAATTTTGAACTTCTTTTAAAGAAAATAAACTACCAAGAACATCAGTGGATGCTTTGTGGTGACCTTAAAGTGCTGTGCATGCTACTAGGACAACAAGGAGGTTATACAAAATTTCCATGCTTTATTTGTGAGTGGGATAGTCGAGCAAGGGATAGACATTGGACTCAAATAGAATGGCCCTCTAGAACAAGCCTTACACCTGGTAGCAAAAATGTGTTAAGGGATAGCTTGGTTGACCCCAAAAAAGTTTTACTGCCTCCTCTCCATATCAAACTTGGCTTGATGAAGCAGTTTGTTAAAGCCCTAGACAAAAATGGACAGTGTTTTAAATATTTGTGCGAGACATTTGTAGCCTTATCCGATGCCAAGTTAAAAGAAGGTATTTTTGTTGGGCCGCAGATAAGAACATTATGCAAAGAAGAGGATTTTCAAAACACAATGACCAATGTCGAGAAAAACGCCTGGGTTTCATTTAAAGAAGTATGTAATTGATAAGTTTCTTGGGAACTCTAAGGACGAAAACTACGAAAATATTGTTAAAAATATGTTACAACACTTTCATCGTCTAGGTTGTAATATGAGTTTGAAAGTGCATTTCCTGTTTTCACACTTGAACTATTTTCCTGAAAATCTTGGAGCAGTTAGCGAAGAACAGGGAGAGAGGTTTCACCAAGACATTAAGGAAATGGAACGGCGATACCAAGGCAGATGGAGCATAACGATGATGGCGGACTACTGCTGGATGTTAAAACGGGATATGCCCTTAAAAACATACAACCGAATGTCCGGACAACGCAGCTTTCTGGTAAAAAAGACAAAGATTTCACTTAAAAAAGACTGAGTAAAGTATTTTTTTCCACTTTTTTAACTTGTATTCCACCTTTTTACTCAATAAACAAATAAATTTTTTTGTTTCATTTAATATTTGCCAAAAAACCTTACGTGATACAAATAAATGCATAGAATTTTTGAAATCAGCCTACCTAAATTATATAAAATCAGTTTTCAAAATAAAAACGTCTGTCAAAAAGTTTAATTTTGTAGACCTGTGTTATAGGTGCATACTGGAAATATTCTCTTATTTCAGCGTATTTAAGAGGCAATGGCTGGATGAAGTCTGGATTTCTATTAAAAATTGCGTCTAACTCTTGCCGAAGGCCACATCCGAAGTCACTTAGAATATTTTTCAAATTATTAATAGCCACATTTAATATGTTAATCAATCATTTAATTTGAGATTTTGATTTTCAAAATAAGTGATTAATTTTAGCAAATTTCCAAAGTGTTCCTAAAGAAAGTATAACTGATTTTTTAAATTTGGAATTTGTATTAGTTCCTTGCATAAATACTTCGAGCATCGTCATTTATACACGTAACGAAATTGTGTAAACTATAAAAATTAGCGATGTTATAGACTATTTATATGGTCCATCGTAATTTCGACCTGACACGTCCGGTCTCTACTTATATTCTGCTGTAATGTGATCTGTGGGTTATTATTATTATTACTGAGTCCTATTTCAATTTCGCAAGAATAGACTTAAATTTTATTCAATCGGCAGGCCTTCTAACATAGTCTAATTTAAATGGATTAAATTTTTGCTGTTTAATTTTAAGCCATCAAATGTTGAGATCGTAAAAATACCACAGGTAATACATCAATAAATATAGGCGTAAAATAAGCAGAACAAATTAATACTGGAGAAGCCTTACACATATTATTTCTTGGCTTCTTTCATTGTATTTATTACAGGACGATTCGATGTTAAAAACCACGACCCCGCTAATATAGATAGAGGTCGTGAAATCAAACCTAACTTTCACCGTAATTACTTTTATTTAGGATTTAATAAGTAATATTTACAGTTGTTGATCGTGTACGACTACGAAAAATACGCGTACCTTTGCATTTACATTAGTTTTACGTTTGGCGTAAATAATGGACAGTAGTGAATAATTGATATTTCCGATGACCTTGAAGGTCATATCGTGATCTAATTTTTGGCTATTCACCCATTAGGAAAATGTTTAGAATGTCGCGATAAACAGGCCGTGACGGTAGAATATAATAAAATTAAAAATGCACCACAATACCCAGACTAGTTTCATTATAATTTATATAAAATAACGTTTTAGTATTAACCCATTAGTGGACAAAGTTATTTTTTCGGGAAATTTTATTATTTTGTTCAATATTCATCATGATATGACATTAAAAATGCTATAAGTAAGCTGGGTTTCTAAATCCATTTGAGAATTTGCAAAATGCAGGCCGTCCCTTATAGGGGACGCCGCGGCGCCGTCCTCTCTGACATTAGTTTTTAATATAATTGGATCTCTATTATGTTGGGTCAATGTTAAATTAATTATATGAAACATGCAAGGTAAGATAAATAACTTATACACTTACAAGAAACACTTACTGTTTATTAAGAAATTATCGAAGATTACAGCAAACATATTTTATTTCAAGTGAAAATCTTTGAAACATTGTTTCGGATGCAATATTACATTTCTCGCATATAAACTGATAAACTTCAAAACAACCCCAGGGTTGTTTTGAATATATATACCTGCTTTGAAGTAAACCAGACCTTTAATCGCGGACTTATTAAGTTTACCTTTTATATATATATATATATATATATATATATATATATATATATATACAGTGTGTTTAAAAAATATGCGACAATATTAAAGGGGGTGATTGCCCAGGTCATTTTATACAAAAAGTTCCTATAAACATAGGTCCGCATACGCTTCGTTACCGATCTACAGCGTGTTGAAGTTTAATTTTAAAAAACAGTAAAAACTTGATTTTTCCAAAGCGGCTTGAGATATCAATGAAATTTTAGGCATGTTAATAGCTGCGGGAGACACATACTTTGCAATACAACACAATGTTTCAGTCGTACCTGTGGCGCGCGTATTGGCACGTCACAGGCTATTTTTCAAGAAAAAACAGGACGCCTCTGATTTCTCTACAAATACAAATATGCTTTTATTTATTGTTCAATTATGAAGAAAAAAGCTCTCTTAACTTTTTATCATACGACGTACCGTTTTTTATTAAAAAAAAACATTTTAGTGCATGTCCATTTATTACAGAAAAAAATATTAAAGAACAAGGTTTTATTCAAGGGCAAAAACAAATATTAAGGTAAGAATTATATTTACATTATATGAAAATAATGATTAGAGTAAAGAAAAATAAAATTTAAAATTTAAAAATTTAAAGGATACAAAAACTCACCAAATTTATTTCGATGTTAAAACACATGCCACAGTCCAATATGCATGGTCGGAAACAATGTCGACCCTTCATTACAGGGTCCGACCGTGTATTTCGGAATCTTAAGTGTAACTAAAATGTCTTGTTATAGAAATGAAATTTTTTTTATATATTATTTAGTTTTAAATTTGTTTGGTCAGGCCATGTGTTTGGGAAAATACGGTATGTTTACAATGGGGGAAAAAAAAAAAATTTTGTTTTTTTTATGTGGGTGGGGTTGTCTTCTATTGTTTAATGAGTGGATAATACAGTGTTGAAAGTCCATCAATCTCGTTACGGTCGTTGATTGTTTTGTTATTTTTGAAAATGTGAATTATTTCTAATACCTCCCTAGCCTTTGTATTTTTTTGCTTGGTTATTATTTTTGTATTTTCAAAATCAAACATTAAAACGCAATTTTGATTTTTTTGAATTTTTGTATCCTTTAAATTTTTAAATTTTAAATTTTATTTTTCTTTACTCTAATCATTATTTTAATTTTAACTCTTTCATATAATGTAAATATAATTCTTACCTTTCGTTTTGTAATTTTTTTAGTTCTAAATCAGTTGAAAAAGACTTAATTATATACAAAAAATTCGAAACGTTGTTATTTAAATAAATTGAATTTCAATAAAGGTCGCTAAACCAAACAAAAGCTTATTATTTTAATATATATATATTTATTCTATTAGCGAAATGGACTGCACCTATTTACTCTTTTAAAATCACACCTGCACACACCTAATACGATATAATTCCACCCGATTCTGAAATACACAGACGTCCTTGTCACAAAAATTCGAAAAATTAATAAAAAAAACCAATGCCATACATTACTAATTAGTAGACGAAATAGTACCGGTTCGTAGCCACAAAGATATATCCATAATCAAAAACTTACTTATTTCGCGAATATTAATTTATTTCTCTATAAACTAAACTATAAACCGTGAAGACATTTATACATATATAATAGATGTCCCGTGTTTATATTAACAATGAAACACGTGGTCTTTGATTTTATGAATTATAATGTTGTTATTTCTCACTTATGCTGTGTAAAGATATGGAAAAATGGTTTAGATATGCGAATAATGTGCTATTGTAAATTTAAGATGTTAATATGTGTAATCAATCTGAAAAAATCTACGTATATTTCTGTTTTTAATTGAACCATTTACATAAATTAACGGTAAACGATCTTTTTTTTTCGTCTAATGTTGGCATTAGCGTTTTTGATATTTTACTTTTCTGGGAAGTACTGGTTTTTTCAAATGCTAGGTTCTTCAAAGTTATAAACTGTTAAATGCTTTTAAAAAACATGTCTTCATTTTATAACAGATATTGTAAGATTAAGTTATGTCTAGAGCTGAGGATGTTTGCGGTACGGCAGGACCGTATGTAGTGCATCCCCACCAGCGTATAAACACGATGCAGCGAAACACTTTAGTTAGTCGTGAACTGGCAACGTGATCGTGTGTTGTCTGGAGCTCTATTTAATAAGTATGACGGACGTGCCCAAGCCAAAAAAGCGCCCATTGTATAACGACGTGAATAAATTTATCCGAGACTTTCCCGATTTGTATTATAATGGAGCAAAAGTTGTTTGTAAATTATGCGATAAACAGTTACTTTGCTGGGACAAATACGACTGTAAAAGACATGTTGAAAGTGTACACCACAAAGACAAAAAAAATAATGTGCTGTCTAAAACGCAATTCATTTTCGATTTATTGACAATGCTACTCGTCTGCGATGTACCAGTTCACCTGCTAGATAAAAAAGCCTTTCACGACTTTTGGAATAAATACAATTCCAACATAAAGCTACCGTCACGGAGAACGTTACTCACCTATTTACCAATTGTGCGTGAGGACATTGAAAACAGAATGAAAGCAGTAGTAAATGATAAACAGTTATGGGTATGTGTCGACGAAACGACAGATCGAAAAAAACATTCTATTGTGAATATTATAGTGCGTGTACTAGATCCTGTCAAATGAACATTTCCCATTTTATTAGCCAGCAAAAGATTGGAAAAGTGCACTAGCGAAGTAATTACGAAGGTAGTGCTCGATACGCTACAAAAATTTCAAGTTTCAACTAATCAACTCCTGATGTTTATGAGCGATGGTGCTGCGACAATGCGTTCTGTAGGCCGTTCTCTTAAAGCAGATTGTGAGAGACTTTTGCATGTGACATGTAAAGTTCATGCTTTACACCTTGTGGCACAAACTATACTATTCGGCAATGTTATCCAGAGGTGGATGCATTAATAGCAACCACAAAAAAAGTGTTTCTAAAATCTCCCAAACGAATTCGAGAGTTTCACAGTCGGTGCCCTGGTATTCCCGAACCACTAGAGCCAAACCTTACACGTTGGGGAAGTTGGTTAAAGGCGGCATTTTATTATGCCAAGTATTTCCAACAAATAAAATCTGTGGTTCTACAATTCAATCCTGCCGAAGCTGTAGCCATTAAGGAAAGCCAGAGACTCTTTCAAAACCCTTCTCTTGATGCAGATTTACAAACTATTTATAACAATCATATAGGATTGTTTAACGCAATCGAGAAATTTCAAAATACTGCATTATCGTTAGCGGAGTCACTGCAAATACTGGACGATGTACACGCCCAGCTATGCGCAGTAAATGACAACAAAAATGTTAATGTAATAGAAAAGTTCGAGAGTGTGATAAACAATGATTTTGATTTTACCAGATTAAAACAAATTAGTAATGGTGCAAGTGTAGATTCGGTTTCTATCTATAAAGATTATTTTAATTGTGCGTGTGTTACATCCGTAGATGTCGAGCGGTCTTTCTCAAAATATAAAAAAAATTATTCATCACGGCGTACATCGCTCACCGCTACAAATATGGAAACGTATCTAATGCTACAAACTTACTGCAAGTCTTATCCACTTGGCGCTATGCTATAATAATCGTAAATAAGGTAAGTGTGTTATTTATATACAGTACACATAACTGACATACCTAAGTGATATAAATAGCGAATGCATGTAAAGCAATAAAATCACGCATGCATCACCGATCGAAACAAGGTCATTATATTCGTGCGTTTAACTGAATACTATCCTGGCACACCGCAAACATCACCAGCTCTAGTTATGTCATAAAATACGTTTATACGAAAGCACAAACGGTAATTTCGAGTATCTCGTGTTAGAATTCAAAGTTTCATTTTCCTGTGTACCGTCTTTGAGTAACAGTATTATTTATCATGAGATAGATTTCTGAGATGCGTACCAGCAACGATCCGTGGTACAATTTTTAACGCGAGAAGATTGCGCACCCATTGAAATTTACAAGTATTTGCTAGCTGTTTATGGCAACGATTGTATGGATGTGAAAAATATTTGTGACGAAAAGTTGCTGACGACGGAAGAATTTGAACATAAAGCGATAAATAACGAGCGATCATTAAAATTTTCACTCGTAGCTGGCCGTGTATATAAAAATTATGTCGTAGCTTTAGTCATTAAGATGTTATTTCAAACATCTGTCAGTGTCAAATATATATTTTAAAGTTTCATCAAAAGAAAAAGTAATGGCCTTTAATGATATGCATAAAGCGTTTATGGTAGAATGTTACTTCCTGACATCTCAAAAAATTGATGGTATTTGGCAGCATTCAATAGAAAATTGCCTTGCGGAGTTTGAAGAGAGATATCCAAATACTGTTCCTAGCTATAAAACTTTCCGTGATACGCTAATGCATTGTGTAAATCTTTTTCGTCAAACAGGCAGTATTTTAAGGAAAAAGGGAAGCGGTCCTCCTCTCAAGAGAAGTCGCGGCGTAATTGAAAATGTCAGACAAATTATTAACGAATCTCCTCAAACATCTATTCGCAGAGTTTCGCAACAAGTAGGGCTTTCCTATGGAACATGTCAAAAAATTTTAAAAAAGGACTTGCACATGTATCCATATAAATTAACTTCTGTACAATATCTATTACCTACGGATTATGAAAAAAGAACACAATTTTGCCAATGGTTTATTCAAACAATGACAGACAATATTTTAAATCATACTTTTTTCACCGATGAAGCTTGGTTTTATTTGAAAGGTTATGTTAATTCGCAAAATATGCGTATGTGGTCCAGTGAAAATCCTCATTTCTACAGAGAAGTTCCTCTACATCCAGAAAAATAGGCGTATGGGTAGGTATGAGTCGTCACCGATTAATAGGACCAATATTCTTTGAGGGCACGATAACATCGGAGAAATATCGTAACGAAATTCTCAGTGTTTTTACTAATCAATTGATTAATGATGAACTCCAGGTCGGATATTTTCAACAGGATGGGGCTACATCTCACGTTACACTTGAAAATATTCGGTTTTTGCAACAATTTTTTGGCGATAGGATAATAAGTAGAAATACAGCGATTCCATATCCACCACCACGATCGTGTGATTTAACAGTCATGGATTTTTTTGTGTGGCCATATATAAAGAATATTATTTATGAAACACCAATTAATAATCAACAAGGGTTAAGACATAAAATCATAGAAAAATGTGAACACATCAATAACTCACCGCAAATACTGATCAATGTTTTCAATGCTCTACGAAATAGAGTGCGATTATGCTTGGTGGAGAATGGTCAACATTTTACACATTTTTTATAATATTCTATTACTTTGTATAAAAATTATAAATACTGTCGCGAGCAAAAAAAACGGGACAGTGTCAAAATCGTTATGTCAATTTCCTTTATTTTTTAGCGTTGTAATTTTAACATTTGATTAACTTTCAAACTCTACGTCAAATTATATATCATAGTTGATAATTCAAAATTGAAAATGCCGCATTTTTCGAAAACTGATAAAGCTAGACTTGTTACTAGTTTGAAAAATGGGAAATCATTAAGAAGTGTATCGGTTCAATTTAATATTGGTAAAAGTTCAGCCGCAAGAATATATTTAAAAAAATGGAGGGAAGAGGATAATTTAAATCGGAAAATAATTTCCGCACGTAACAAAATTTCGAATACGCAGGAAGACGAAACATTAGTTACTGAGATTAGGAGCAACCCTTTCAAAACATTAAAGGAAGCTATAAGAACAACACAATTTCCTGTCTCATCTTGTAACACAATGGTTACAAGAGAATGAAATTTAAACTTGAGATATCCAGCCCTACAGTCCTTATCTAAATCCCATTGAAAATGTATGGGGATTAATGAGATAGAGCTTATACCCAGGAAGAATTTTGGGAGATTGTTCATAATGCTTGGCATCAAATTTCTATAAATTTTGTACAAAATATTGTCGCTTCAATGTCTACAAGATTAGATGCAGTTTATTAACTGTGTTATTATTATAACGGTGGAATGACGAAATACTAATTATTTTAATGTAATAATTATTTTATTTAATAAATAATCTCTCTTTATCGTTTTTAGTAATTTTTATTTACATTTATTTTGAAAATGTTTAATAAATGTCAATAAGACACGCATGTTTGACAATTCCTGACTTACTATTATGAGTAAAGATAGCCACTTAAGTAGTCACAATTTAAACCCACGCAGAAACAGTGTCCCGTTTTTTTTGCTCACGACAGTATATTTAATATTAAAGTCAGCATTTCAAATTATTTTTTAACAATCATGACGTTTGAAATTATAATGACAGATCTCCTCTAATAACTTAAGTTAGGACATACTTTTTCTGTACATGGCTTACTTGAGCGAAAATTTTATGATCACTCGTTACATATGAATATACAGCCAAAAATGTATCTCGGATATGTAGATGACACCTTCATCGTATGGCCACATGGTCAAGAAGAGCTATATGGATTCCTTGAACACCTCAATAATATAGAAGAATTCATTAAATTCACTATCGAAGTTGTAAATGGAAACAATATGCCATTCCTGTACGTTCTAGTAGGTAAAAACACAAACGGTACAGTTACAACTAAAGTATATAGAAAGCCGACTCATATAGTATAATAGCTTCACTATGAATTCAACCAATCCCACAATGTTAAAGACGGAGTATCCAGGTGGTTATATGACAGAGCGAACAATATCTGCTCAGATGGAAGGGATAGAAGAAGTCTATGTCTTCTCTCTTCGTAAACAATACCCGCCTCGCTGGGTATGCTGCTAGGTATTGTCTAGCCAATTTTGATAGTGTTGGATAAATATTTGCATTTTTTGCCCACCAAACCAACGGATTTTCGGTGCGAGGAATGTTAGGATGTTTAAGAAAATTTAAAAGTTGTATATTATCTGTTGAATTTCCCACAGTATAGGATTCTTCTTCAATGGATTTATTTTCAAATAAAATTTCATCTATGCAAGCCCACACATCTTAATTTTATCATGATTATTTTTTCCATGTTCTGCAGGTTCTCTTTGTTTATTGTCATTGTTTTTATTAATACTTAACGGAGAAATACTTTTCATTTCTTCTATAATCCAATTTTTAGCAATAACTTGTGTATCGGGCTTTAAAAATGATAGTTTGTAACGGGGATCTAATACCGTAGCTATTACATACAACTTATTTTTTTCCACATTTTCAAATCGAGCCTTTAAAGATTTTAGCATTTCTTCGTCGTGTAGTTTTTTACAGAGAAAGCGCTCTAAAGCAACTACATTTGGGATTACCATCGAAATAAGAGCTTCCTCTGAACTGGCTTCAACTGTAATGATGTACCTAAAATTGTTCAAATAAGATAACTATATTTTCAATTAACTTCAAATTTGCTGCATTCAAGTTTGATATATTATGATCACATGAATATAGTGCCATGGCAACTTTTTGTTCTAATATCCTTTTGAGCATATGACACGTGGAATTCCATTTCGTGATTACGTCTTGTACTAATTTGTGTTGTGGAAGCGATAATTTGGTTTGTATTTCTTTCAACTTAGTACTAGCTACTTGCGAGTGATTAAAATGGGTTACTATATTGCGACACATTGTAATTATGTCGGAAATAGATTTTTGAGAAAATATGCTATCATGAATTACCAATTGGATGCTATGAATAAAACATGACTCATTTCTCAAATGGGCAATATTTGATCCACTGATGACTGATCATATTACTAGCACCATCTCGTAGCAATACGTGTAAGTATGTGGTTTTCAGCGTCTAATTTCCATAATTGTAGCATTTCGCTTAATGAATCACTAATGGCAGTACCTGTATGGCTTCCAGGAAAATGGCAAGCATTTAGAACCACGCACGTTTTTCAAATTTTTCATTAAGCCAATGTCCACTGAGGCTTTCGTTATTCTCAGAACAGGTCCATATGTTTGATGTCAAGAAGATCAAATTCAGTTGTGATTTTTCAATATCGATTAAATCACAAATTTTCGAACAACATTTATCGTATGTAGTAGGAATAATAATTTCTGAGAAATATTTTCGTGAAGGTATTTGATATCGGGGCTCTAATGTTTTCAAAAGATTAATAAATCCAACATTCTCGACTATTGCAATGGGTTTTTGCAATGGGGATTTTCTTTGCTTTGATATTATTAATGTCCCATGTGATAATTTTGTCTAAGCACTATACCAATATCTGTTGTTTAATGAGGCGCGAAGGTCCCGGTGTCCGATCGTCTAATTTCTTTTTCTTAATATTAACAATGTCACAATATCTAAACTCATCTGAATGTTTTAAACGTAAATGTTTCAATAACGTTGACGCTCCGTAGGATTTTGTATTTGTGCCACCTCTGGATAAAACTGCATTACATAAACTGCACACTGCTTTCGTTTCGTCTTCAGAAAACACTTTAAAATAACTCAAAACTCAACTCATTATTGTAAGGGTACGTACGTAAGAAATTAAAAAATTGTAATTCGACCCATATGCAACTGAAATTAAATGCGAACTGAGAGTATATTATATACGAAACAGCGGTAGCTCCAGTGTAAACTCAGGGGATTTCCCGGTTTTATTTTCATACGCAGCATTTCCGTCAGATGGCGTAGGATGCACATCACATTCGAGTACCCGGTTACCCTACGTTTTTTTTATTTCTCAACACCTGTGACCCGGTATCCGGCATTTTTTAGGACCCGGTACATCACTAGTTTGTAACAAATTTTATCTTTTTGGCGCCTCCACCAAAAGAAATTTTGCTTAGACGTTATTTTACTGTATAGCTCCCCCTTTTGTAAGGTTCTGAACGCGCTACTTGTATTAATATAAATATATGCTTTTTGCAAGTTTATATTTCTATAAATTAAATATTGCCTTCTACATTTTTTTATGCTCATTATTCGAATTTTTCTATTGATTATTTTTTAATAATTTTATTAACCAATCGTTTAGCAGTATTTGCGGACACGTGTTTAATTCTGTGCAATTACAATATTATTATAGTGATTAATGTGATTATATAACTCATTTGAAATTTAGCCAATAGCAATTACAAATTTGACATAGTTACCATGTATTGATAAGTGAATATACTCTTGACGACGTGATATAACCGTTTTGGTGTTTCGCTTCCTTCAACAATATGAATTTTGTCATGGTAACAAGTGTTTTGAAGTTTGTTGATAAACGGCAAAAATATATTCAGCAATTTTCATAAGGTTTTTTTAATTTTTTCGACATGGAACGCTTTGGTATAAGCTCGGGGACCGAAATAGATAAAGAAATTGAAGATTTGACACCGCAAAATACCGTTAAAACACATAAATATGTTTGGAAACAGTTCACCGAATTTTGTGAACAGCGAAATTATAAACTTTGTGCTCAAACTTCTGACGAACAATTAGCAAGTATTTTGAAATATTGGGCATTCAACATGAAACGTGCATACGGCAAATTCAACTTCTAAAGATAATACAATAAATATTTATTATAATAATTGTAATTTAAAAAAGGTATATAACCCCTTACCACAATTATTAGTCGTATCCTAAATACGTATTTCGACAACTAAGTTGTCATCATCAGTAGGTAAAAAACTACTAATTAAAGTCACACGGGGCACAATAAAGTAAGATAAACGCTTCCGCACAACTACTATACACTGCAACCCTGTAAAGACTAAATTTACCATGCACATCTCAAACTACGAGACAAAACACTTGTCTATTAGAAAAGGTTTTTAAAAACATGTGTTAAAATATCGAACAAAGGGACGGCAAAAATTCTTCTCTCAAGAAGGCGCCTACTAAAAACGATTTTAAAGCTACGGTGACCTACTAATAAACTAAATAAAACACCTTATATTTCCACAAAACATTAGTATATATAACTGTATGAGCATTTCTTGTGCAATGTACAAATTAATAGTTATTATTTAAACGTGTTATTTCCAGTACGCAGGTAGTGACAAAATCTATATTGGGTAGGAGTGTAAAAAAATTTTCCATTAACAAATGGTTAAAAAGTCGTATATATATATTAAAGGCCGAACTCTCGTTGCAAATTCTGAGAAAGACAAAATTAAGACGGGGCGTTATATGTGAAAAACCAGACATCCGGCTTGTTGTATTATATTAAATGAGAATAGAATTCACGGTAGTCTCTGGGTGTGTTAAGGAGGTAATTTTTGCATATTAAATTAGAATCACTTCACGTGAAAAGGGTCATTGAATAATTGGATATTGTAGGTATTTAATTAATTATAAATAGGTGGCATGTCCTAGTTAAGGAGTTAAGAAATATAAAATAATGTATAGAATTCACGGTAGGCTCTGGGTGAAACATGATAAATAATTTAATAAACAAAACACCCGGTACATCTGTTCCACAAAAGTGCTTCATTCAACAACCATTGTTTAGGAGGTAATTGCATTATTTCACGTGTATGGATTCCCACATGTCTATATTTCTGATGTTACATCCCCCACCCACTTATAAAAATGTGAAAAGACAGCTGAACGGTATTGGAGATTTATCGCTATTCAAGGAGGTATGTTTATTTTTCGCGATAAATATACTTTCGTAAGCATCAAGTTCATGGGGTTTATTAATTCCTTTTATCAATTTCAAACCTGTCATCGGTACATTGTGTAGTGTGCTCAAAGCGTGATTTGCGACATTTGATTTATCCGGTCTATTGTATTTGATATGTGCTGTGTTCTTTAAAGCGTGTTATTATAGGTCGTTTAGTTTGGCCTATATATTTCAAATTACAATCCGCACAACTAATTTCATAGATCCCTGATTTCGAATTGGAATTGATTTTATCTTTAGTATTCCCGAGCAGACTTTTGATGGTGTTTTCAGACCGAAATGCTACCTGGAGACCTCTTTCTTTCACAATTCTATTAATGTTTTTCGTGACAGGGTGGTATGGTAGACATATGTACTTTTTCTCTTGGTTATTTTGGGGTATCAAACTCGTGGATTCGGGGATCGTATTTTTTATTTTAGTTTTTCTAATTAATTTATTGATTATTTCTATGTCAAAGCCATTGTATGTCGCAATATTTTTAATGAAATCTAGTTCTGTTTCATATCTCTCTTTTGTTAACGGAAAATTTAGTAACCGATTGACTAAAAAGTTAAAGGAAGCTGTCTTATGTTGATAACTATGATTTGAATCCACGGTGATGAATCTATTAACGTTGGTTTCTTTCCGGAAAATATCGATTTCTATTTTATGTTTATTTCTAATCAGTAAAGCATCTAAAAATGATATCTTGCCGTATTGTTCCTTTTCCACCGTAAATTTAATAGTCGGATATTTCAAATTTAATTGATTAACAAACATGTCTAATTCGCATTTCCGTGTGTCAAAAATCGCAAGAATGTGAAATCGATAAAAGGAATTAATAAACCCCATGAACTTGATGCTTACGAAAGTATATTTATCGCGAAAAATAAACATACCTCCTTGAATAAGCGATAAATCTCCAATACCGTTCAGCTGTCTTTTCACATTTTTATAAGTGGGTGGGGGATGTAACATCAGAAATATAGACATGTGGGAATCCATACACGTGAAATAATGCAATTACCTCCTAAACAATGGTTGTTGAATGAAGCACTTTTGTGGAACAGATGTACCGGGTGTTTTGTTTATTAAATTATTTATCATGTTTCACCCAGAGCCTACCGTGAATTCTATACATTATTTTATATTTCTTAACTCCTTAACTAGGACATGCCACCTATTTATAATTAATTAAATACCTACAATATCCAATTATTCAATGACCCTTTTCACGTGAAGTGATTCTAATTTAATATGCAAAAATTACCTCCTTAACACACCCAGAGACTACCGTGAATTCTATTCTCATTTAATATAATACAACAAGCCGGATGTCTGGTTTTTCACATATAACGCCCCGTCTTAATTTTGTCTTTCTCAGAACTTGCAACGAGAGTTCGGCCTTTAATATATATATACGACTTTTTAACCATTTGTTAATGGAAAATTTTTTTACACTCCTACCCAATATAGATTTTGTCACTACCTGCGTACTGGAAATAACACGTTTAAATAATAACTATTAATTTGTACATTGCACAAGAAATGCTCATACAGTTATATATACTAGTGTTTTGTGGAAATATAAGGTGTTTCATTTAGTTTATTAGTAGGTCACCGTAGCTTTAAAATCGTTTTTAGTAGGCGCCTTCTTGAGAGAAGATTTTTTGCCGTCCCTTTGTTCGATATTTTAACACATGTTTTTAAAAACCTTTTCTAATAGACAAGTGTTTTGTCTCGTAGTTTGAGATGTGCATGGTAAATTTAGTCTTTACAGGGTTGCAGTGTATAGTAGTTGTGCGGAAGCGTTTATCTTACTTTATTGTGCCCTGTGTGACTTTAATTAGTAGTTTTTTACCTACTGATGATGACAACTTAGTTGTCGAAAGACGTATTTAGGATACGACTAATAATTGTGGTAAGGGGTTATATACCTTTTTTAAATTATTATTTAACCACAGTCTCCATTGAAAGAATTTTTTATAATAATTGTACTTTTAATTTCAACCAATAAAAAAATTTCGTTAAATTTAGTTAATTCTTTATATAATCGTAACGAATACCACTCGAGCAACCGAAAATAATCTATTATATAACCTCTTCACTCGACGTATATCCTTAAAACACCACTCGAGCTACGCTCTCGTGGTGTTTCGCAGAATACGTCTCGTGACTCGGAAATATAATGGATTATTTTCTATGCTCTTGTGATATTATAACTGAGAATAATCTTAGTATATTATTCTCCCGAGAATATTTTCTAGTATTTTGTTTCTGTTTGTTGACAACGTATTTTCTAGTTTTGACACCTGTCACCAGTATTATTGCAAATTGGAAGCAATGAACCATAAGCGATTTAGTTCATCATCAGTGGAAGATATAAACGCACAGATTAAAGAAAATTCGTGCAAAAATACTATGGTTAGTAATAATTCAATATGGAAACAATTCCAATCATTTTGCGACGAACGGGGTTACAAATTAGAAGAAAATACACCAGTCACAAAACTGGCAAACATTTTGAAAGACTGGAGATTTAATATGAAAAGGTGCAATGGAGAAGATTACAAATAAGCCGTTATTAAAACAATGTGGAATAAAACCGCCAAATTAATGCAAGAGTTGTACTACAACGAATTTAGTAGAAAATTAGACCCCCTTTAAAGATATCGAATTTAAATCTGCGAGAGAAGCCAGAAATACAAAACGTAAGATATTACAACAGGTGCCAGAAAAAAAGAAGCAAAGTTCTGCAATTCTAACTAATGAACAAATCATGGAAATAATAAAACGCTACGACGAGGAGACACCCTTCGGTTTGCAAAAATGCTTTTATCACATTGCTTCATATGAGCTAGCATGGCGTGGGGAGAAGGTTGTCAATGTTTAGTGCATTATTTTCAAGAAGAAACAGACAATGCTGGTTTGGCCACTGGAAGAGTAGAGTATAATCCGGTTTTCTCTAAAACAGCGCAAGGTTAATACCAAATACTGAAAAGCCTGAAGCGTGTCCTGTCCGATTGCTCAAGAAATTGCTAAGCAAGAGGAACGAACATATAAAAACTGACAGACTTTTTTTAACAGTAAACATTGCTTGGGATAAACCGTCTTCTTCAGGATGGTACAAAAACATGCCGTTGGGGGTGAACATAATGTCGAAGTGGATGAGAGAATCGGCGGACATGATTGGGCTGGACACTAAAAAAATAAAAATTACGAACCATTCTTCAAGGTCAAGTGCAGTGTCTCATCTAGCGAAAGCAGGTGTTAACGAGCAGGAAATAATAAAAATTACGGGCCACAGCTCATCTAGTTCATTGAAACTTGAAACCGTACCTGCAGTTGAATAATGAACATCATTCAAGTTTGATTAATAACCTAAGAGACAAGGGAGAAGTTATAACTTTTAACACAACAGAACAGAAGAATGTTGCAAAATCCACCACTCACGGAGAAAACATTTACAATAATTGTGTATTTCAGATACAAACTTTTAACACTAATTAATTTTGTAAATGTACAGAAATAATATTAAAAAGTTGTATTTTTATGCTGTATTTTTTATTTAAACATTAAAAAATAATCTTTCGAATACCACTCGAGAGTGAGAATTAATTGAAAATAAGTCTCCAGTCTTTCTCAAACTTGTTGCCATTCGGGAATAGCCACTCGAGCCCTACAGGCTCTCGTGTCTATTCCCTAGCAACAAGTTTTCGAAAATCTGTCGAATTATTTTCAATATATTCTCACTCTCTTGTGATATTACTATTGAAAAAATTCGGCCTGAAGCAGGATTCGAACCCACGTCCATGGTTTGCCACACCATTGCTCTGTCACTAAGCTATTAAGGACTGTGGTTTCGAATATATCGGGAAGCCTTAAGTTACATTAAGGAAACAGATGTAAATATTTTTGCCTGTAGTAGAAAAATTCGGATAATTAGCGTCGTAAATTGTAGAAAGCAATATTACATTCATCCACATTACTTCACGTAAAAATGCAATTAATTTCAATTTTTATAGTTTATATATTCACAAAAGATTTTAAAAATTCATCTCTAGTTTAGCTAATTCTAATATTTATTATTTCCAAATATAATGTTTGCAGAAAATCCTAACTTTACCAGTTTTCCATTCTCGAAAATTAGTGTAAATATTAAAACTGTGCATTGTGCATCAAATCTGAAAATAGCTGTTTATATTCATGATTTCTAATTATTCCATTTGAATCATTTGTTAATATGTAAAGTGAAGTTTAAGCTTATTATTTAAAAGTGCTAATATTTATATTAGCGCTTTTAATTTTAGTTCTTCTAGAGAATTATTCGATAATTTATATTTTAATTAGTATATATGTTAACACGATACATACCATGCTTTTATTAGAATTATTATTTGGCTCGACCTATGATTTTAAGAAAAAGTTGCTGAAATTGTAATGTATTTATGAAGTTTTGAAATTAAAATTTTGATAGTGGTCGTCTGTAGTGTTGTAATTGTAACAAGTGTTCATTTTAAAAGTCAATCTAGGTTATCTTGAAATTTTGATAGAATAAGACGCAAATATATTAGTATGTGTTTGTTGTTACGTAAACGTAAATCCAAATGACATTTGATAATGTCAATCACAAATATCAGTTAGTGCATAAAATAATCGTGCGTCGATTCTGGTTTAAATAAATTGCTTCTCAGTTTTAAATGGCTTTCACTATAGAACATAAAATTTTTTTAGTCCAGGTTTATTTTCGAAGTGGTAATAAAATTGATGGTTTATGGGTTTATTCAGGTCACGATTGCATGGTAGAATTTCAAGTTGAGTTTCCACATTTTGTAATCGATTATATACAATTTAAGAATACTTTGGATAGAACTTTAAAACTATTTTCGGAAACTAGTAGTCTCTTAAGAAAATCAGGCAGCGGAGCAGTTAAGAAACGTACACCTCGAGTTGTCAATCGTGTTGAAGAAATAATGGAAAATGAACCACAAACATGTTGGACATTTGAGTCAACAAATAAACCTTTCTGTTGGTATAACTCACAAGTTATTAAAAAAAGATATGCAACTTTATCCATACCGTGTCACAGCAGTACAAGAATTGTTAGAAATTGATTACATACGTAGACTACAGTTTTGTAATTGGTTTGTAAATATGAACAATAATGGAGAACTTTCGCAAAGAGTCATCTTTACTGATGAAGCATGGTTTTATAAAACGGGATACCTAAATTCACAAAATACAAGAATTTGGAGTAGTGAAAATCTACATGTAATTAATGAAGAATCGCTACATCCAGAGAAAATTGGTGTTTGGGCAGCGATAAGCCAAAGGCGAATCATTGGACCAATATTTTTTCAGGGAACGTTAACTGCTCAAAGGTACCGTACGGAAATTCTACAACCATTTGTCAATCAGCAGCATGATGATGAACTTCAAAATGCATATTTCCAACAAGACGGAGCACCTTGTCACTGTACTGCAGAATCTTTGGATTATATAAGAGAATTTTTTGATGAGCGTATAATTAGTCGAAATACTGAAATTGCCTGGCCTGCACGTTCATGCGATTTAACACCTTGCGACTTCTTTTTGTGGCCTTATCTAAAAAATAACATATTTCGAACACCTATATTGAATTTGAATGATATGCTACAGAGAATCGAACAGAAATGCATGGAAATTAATAACAATCCAGTAATGTTGCAGAATATCATCGGAAATTTTGAACGGAGGATTTTAAAGTGCATTGATCTTGAAGGAAAACACTTTCAACATTTGTTATAGTTTTCAATAAATACCTATTATTTGTTATTTATTTGTATGTATGAAACTGTCAAAATATACGACTTCGTAGGTTAAGTAGTAAATTTTAATTTACGACATACTTCAAAATGTTCTCAGTAAATCATATGCTACTAGATTGACTTTTCAAATGAACACTTGTTATATAACATTATTTTGGAAACTAGAATGATGAATCTTCTGTGAAGTATTTTTTTTTTGTTAAACCAGAATATGATGAATAATCCTAATTTTCATAGTGAGGCTTCTTTACATAGTCCTTAGATTGGTGTTTGGGTTGCAATGTCCCGTAGACGGGTAATAGGGCCAATATTTTTTCAAGATACCATAAACGCTGAAAGATATATAAATCAAATACTTGATCCTTTTATCAATCAATTGCACGATGATGAACTTCATAATGGATACTTTCAGCAAGATAACGCGAGACCGCATGTTGCTCGAGTAACCATGGAATATTTACGTCAATTTTATGATGAAAGGTTAATATCAGACGGACGTTACCCACCTAGGTCTTGTGATTTGAGTCCTTTAGACTACAACTTATTCACATTGTTTAAGAATAACATTTTTAAAACTCCAGTTCACACTTTAGATGAATTACAAGAACGTATTGTTGAAAACTGTCTCACAGTAACACCTGATCTTTTAATTAAAGTTTTTAATAACATGGGCCGACGTGTTAACCGGTGTATTCAAAGAACAGAGAAGATATTTTGAACATCTTTTATAATTTTTTATTGTAAGAGTGTACCTACCTGAATGTTATTGTTTCATTGTGGGAGTTCTTTCCTTAACTGTAATGAGCCTTATTTTTTTTTATTAGTTATTAAAACTTCGTTTATTTATAAATGCATTCTGTAATCTCTATAAATGTTATTAAATATAACATACATAAAATGTAAATAAATACCATAACCTTAAATCTATTTTATTTGTGACTTATGCGTACTTCAAGGTAATGAATCGCAGAAGTAAATAATTTTATATATAACTTTACGTTTCATGGCTATCACGATCCAAAGACTTTTTGATCATACGTTAGTTTACACACAGTATAATGCTAACAACTACACATTGACCTAATTTTTTGTTACATATTTATCATTAATTTAAAGTTACTTCCGAGTATGGTAAATATATAGTTAATTATGTTGAAACCTGTATAATTTGAATTAATTAATATTGTGTTCTATTTACTACTTTCTTCAAGAAATCAGATCACTTTATTGAAATTGTATACAACAAACAAATAGTAAGAACGGAACATGACACACCACTTTCCTCGAAGCGATTATTTCGAACCAAGTTCAATGCGAAATGTAACATTGTATCCACATACTTTCATGGACTTTTGTAGTTTGCCTCTAAATAAAAAGTAGTATAATAGAAAGTAGGTGAATTCAAAGGAAGCGCGATAGATTCTAGGGTAATTAATTGGGTTGGTGGATAGGCATAGATGCATATAAAATAAAACTATTAACTCTTATAAAATAGGTTTAACGTTTTCTCCTAATGTAATAGATGCTTTTTAAGCATCGAAACATAGAAACGGAACTTGTTTCGCGGAGCCGCTGGATATGTCTGAATATAATGCGCTAGGGAAAGGTAATTTATATAATAACAATTCACTTAGATGCTTCGGTATTTAGAAATGGAAACGTGGGTACCAGGTCAGTATGGCAATGTTTTAAAATTTCTCCACAAATCATTTTTTTGTGATTAATGAGATTTGTGTTTCTTTTTTTGTTTCTCTGTCAGTATGGTAAATATCAAGATGGTTTTAGAATTACGTTTCTGAAAGCTATACATTTTTATATTGACGTTGCATATAAAATTATAATTAAAAAAAATTTGAAAGTATAGATTCTAAAAATAACTAAGAAAAAAAAACGTGTGGTATAAAAATGATTAATTACCACTGGACAAAAAATTTTCATTTTTAAAACTTTGTTTAGAACAGCGATGCACATACCGCGGCCCGCGGGCTCATGCGGCCCACTGTCGATATTTATGTGGCCTGCCAACGAATTTTAAAAATTGTTCGAAAAACTACAAAAGTAGGTAAAAATCCATTCAAATAAATATTTCTTAACTTTTTATTTTATTCTAACTTATGTAATTGTTAGTAAGATATGTATCTTTAAGTACCTACTACTTTCTTGTTCAGGTTTACTACGTAGGACAGGTATGCTCCTCGTCGTTCCAAGCATATTGTTACGAGACTAGAAATCTGTCGAATCAACTAGATTACTCGA
This sequence comes from Melolontha melolontha, assembly GCA_935421215.2. NCBI lineage: Eukaryota > Metazoa > Arthropoda > Insecta > Coleoptera > Scarabaeidae > Melolontha > Melolontha melolontha. The sequence goes on from OW285241.1 coordinate 7,757,769, forward strand.
AGATTCGCGAAACACGTCAGTATTATCCCCGAACAATGTGGTAGGTTCTCGATGTTAGGTAACACGTATAAATACAACGCATCGCCCGCTATAGGGGCAGTTAAGTTTTAACTACGGACAGCGAACGTTATATTGTTTTAATTGTAATCTGTGAAGAATAAATATTTCGTCGTTCGAACTTGGCATCTACCTACGTAACAATATAATATCAATTCTGATATGGATAAACCAGGCCCCAGTAAAAAAGGTAGTCGTAAGGTTGAAGATGAAAATCGACAGTTTTAAGATATTTGGACCGAAAAATACTTTTTTATTTCATCGCATAACAAAAGTGTCTGTTTAATATGCAAGAGTAGTGTTTCTATTCCGAAGGAACATAATGTGAAAAGGCATTATGAAACCCAGCATCATACTTTTACCAAATTAACCGGCGAAAAGCGAACGCAAAAAATTTCCATTTTACAAAGTGAACTAATAGGCCAGCAAGCTATGTTTACAAAACCAATTCGAGATCCTGAAACATCTACTGAAGTTAGCTTTGAAATATCTCGAATAATAGCGAAAACTTGTCGGCTTTTAAAGATGGTGAGTTTGTTAAGCAGTGTTTAGATATCGCCGCAAAAAAAAATTGTCCGAAAGATGCAAAGAGGTTTGAGAAAATTCAACTAAATCGGATGACTGTTCAAAGAAGACTTACCACATTAGCAGCTAATATAGAAAAGCAATTAGATCGAAAGTTTTGAGTATTTTTCTATAGCGCTCGACGAATCTACAGATATAAGTTCCACTGCTCAACTCTGAATATTTTTACGAGGTGTAACGCAAAATTTTGAAGTGAGTGAAGAACTGATTGGTATGAGTTCTTTGACAAGTCAAACCAAGGGGAGTGACATGCTCAAAGCTCATCTGGAAAAATGTTCTATAATGGATTTGGATTTAACGAAATTATCTGGAATTACGACTGACGGAGCACCTTCAATGGTTGGAAGTAAATCTTGGATAATAACTATGTTAAAAGAGTATTTACAAACTAAAAACATAGATACCAAGGAATTAATACAGTTTCATTGCATTATACATCAAGAGGCCCTCTGTTCAAAATTATTGGGATTTGGAAATGTGATGAAAGTTGTAGTACCTACTGTAAACTTTATAAAATCACGAGGTCTCAATCACCGACAATTCACACAATTTCTCGAAGATATTGAAAGCGAATATGGTGATCTCCTGTTTTACACTGAAGTAAGGTGGCTATGTCGTGGGTTGTCACTAGAGCGGTTTCCTAACTTGATTGAAGAAATTATAGACATCACAAATCACTTGAATGTCTTAAATATGCGACTCCAAGGCAAAGATCAATTGATTTCGCAGTTATACTCTCATGTTTCGTCCTTTCAATGCAAATTAGTCTCTTCAGGACACAAATCAATTCATCCAATTACAGCCATTTTCCGAACTACAAAAAAATTACGGAGAAATTCAATAAAAATGATGTTAATTTCGCTTAGGTTGAAAAAATTGATATTTTAATACAAGCTTTTCATTATCGTTTTCTAGACTTCAAAAAAGTTAAACCTCTATTAGACATTTTCAGCAATCCTTTCAACATTTCACCCGAAAATGCACCGGAATCAATACAGTTGGAATTGATAGACATGTAAAATGATGATAATTTACGAAACAAGTTTAATGAAGGTAATTTACTCAACTTGACAAAACCGCTTATAAAGAGTTGCGAATAAATGCATTGAAATGCGCAAGCTTATTTGGATCGACGTATATTTGTGAGCAAACGTTTTCAGTGATGAAACTTGACAAAACAAAAAATCGAAACCGTCTGGCAAATGAAAATCTTGTAGCAATTTTACGTGTGGCGACAAGTAATGTGGAGCCAAACATAAACAAAATTGTTAGGTCAATGCAATGTCAAGCATCAAAATAATAAAACATGAAATATTACATTGTAATGATTACATTACATTACGATTACATAATTACAACAAACATTTTTGAATGTTCTTTTATTTTTATCATTTGTAGTAATTCATACTATTTAAAAATAAAAATATTTGTGTTAATAAGTATTCTTTGTAGTGGCCTGTCCCTGGCTTATAATTTTCCCGAGTGGCCCCAGTTCCCTATACATCTGTGCATCCCTGGTTTAGAAACTATGTGCAATTTTTGTTTTTTTATAGTTCTAACAATATTAATAACAACAAATTTATTCTGATACGTCAGGTTTTTGGGAAAAAAAGTATTGAAAGGTAAAGGTAGTCATTTTAGTTAGGTATGTACATTATATGAAGCTGTAAGTTCTGTTTAAAATGTTCTTCTTTTTGCTTTTCTTTTATACTGTTCTTAGGCACTTTCTGATATCAATGTTCAACAATATTCAGCAATTATTTCAGTGTTCCATATGCCCTGATAACGTTTTTCAATAACAGAAATGTTTTGATGAAATGTTTCGCCGTGTTAATTATAGTAAGATTCAAAATATTTTAAACTTTTTCCTCCATTAGAAGAAGATGTGAGAAATGTTTCGAACAAGGTGGTGGACACTTTGAACAATTTTTATAAAATTTTGCTTGTTTGTTGGAAATAAACATATTTCATTCACTTAAAAATGTTCGTTTTATTATTTTGACATTTGTCATTTCAATCAAATATCTCATCTCATAACCAACAAAATTCCTATTAAAATTAGTAACAAGCTAAGACATAATCATAATTTCCAAGGGCTACTTTGAGGCAAAATTTATTTGAATTCTTTGTATTTGGGTTTATGTTTTATTGTTACTTGTTTGAATTTAGTAAATTATCGTTATTTAAATTGTCTTTATCAAGACACTTGAAGACATTTCTATATTATTCGATTAGTAAGTTTAGAGTATAAATTTTATTTTTAAGTAAATAATTAGATACTCGTATTATTTATGCAGTGATGGCTTCGTCATTGAAGAAAGTTGGAGTAAAAGGCAAAGTTACACATAGCCGAGGAAGAGAAATCATTGCCAACGTTTTAAAATTCATGAAGGAAGAAGCAGAAAATAACAAATTACAAAGAGAGGTTAATGAGAGCGGTTTGAATTTCTGATATGACACACAGAAGTATAATTAATTCTGATTTGATAAATGTAAAATAAACTTTAACTGCTACGCTGAGTTCAAAGTAATTCTCTAAAATAAAAAAGTTTATGAAGCGAAAAATTATTTATGAATATGGCGCTTATTTGTTCTAAATAGTTAATTGAATTTCTCAAAAAAGGTATAAAATCCCTTACCCCAATTAAAAGTCGTATCCTAAATACGTATTTCGACAACTAAGTTGTCATCATCAGTAGGTAAAACCACTAATCAAAGTGTCGCACATGGGGCACAGTAAATCTAACGCACATAAACGCGTAACAACTTTACAGGGCGTCCACGTATACACTATATAAACGTGGACACCGTGTAAAGTTACTGTGATGTTTCTATGTGAGGAAGGACAGCTTGCAAACTCAATTTCGAAGCAACGATAAAAAGACACAATTCTTCGTGTTAGTGTTGGTGACCTAATGCCAACACGAAATCGTCGACATTATTGCAATATACCTTCGTTGGTTGAAAAATACTGTGTTAGTCCTTTCGGAGTTGTAACTTACCGTTTCTATTAATAAAAACCCAGTTAAATTCGAATACCCTTCACAAACATGCCAATGCAGTTAACAACACCTACCACAAAATAAACAATCAAAATAAATTTATTAGAATGAATTTATTTTGAATCATCCTTGTATGTCTATATTCGTACGTACATGAGTTAACGAAAAATTAAAATTAAGAAGTTATCGACCTCTGAGTATAATAACAAGGTAATTTACTCCATAAATTTTTTTGATTAACCCCTTGACATTTATCATTGACTCTATGTTATAATTTACACGCGATTTGAATGTTATATATATTTATTCCTACTCTTAATTGACTACAATTTTGTAGATGTTTGATGTTAAATTATAATGGTTACCTGTTATATATATACAGAGTTAGTTAAAAGTATGGAGACGGCGATTTATTGTCGTTAATATTCATTTTGGGGATTTATGTTCAATATAAAAGTTTGTTAGGATATTTTGATCTACATTTGAGAATATTTGAATTATTTTTTTTTCTTCAATTGTATTTTAGTTACGCCTGTTCGCGCATTTTTTTTAAATGGGAACTAGTACATTTTACTCTACCATTCGATAGAGAATTTTTTTCTCTTTACAAATTTTTTTGGTTTTTTTTAAATTCATTTTAATAACTTTTTTATAAGAAAAAGCCGGTTCATGTGTTTAACAGATGTTCGGTACATCGCAGATAGACAGAAGCGTAGCGATAAACAAACTTGAGCGACATAATTTTATCAGTGGTTATTGTGTACGTCAAATCTTTGACAGAAATAATTCATTTGTGCAATTTGTTGCTGTTAATATTAACAATGGCGAGTTTAAGTGAACATGAACGAATTGAAATACTTATGATGTTGGGTTATGGAGATAGACGCAGAAGTTTACAAGACGTTAGTAATTTATTTAATGATACGCATCCAAATAGAAATCCAATTTCTAAATCCGTTGTTGGTAAAACTTTAAGACGCTTTGAACAAACGGGTAACGTTAAAGATTTGCCAAGGAGTGGTAGACCTAGAACAGCAAAAAGCGATGATAACAAACTGGATATTTTATTGGCTGTATCTGAATATCCCCATTTATCAACCAATCAATTAGCGGCCAATTTCAATATTTCATAGTCATCGATCGTGTCATTTTTAAAAAGTGAAAAGTATAAACCATATAAGGTACACCTTGTCCACGAGTTAACGGAAGATGATTTGGATAGGCGATTATAATTTTCTGAAGAAATGTTAAATATTTGCAATAATAATGAAAATTTTGTCAACAATATTCTTTTCTCAGACGAAGCTACTTTTTGCCTTACCGGTGAAGTAAACGGACATAACTGCAGATACTGGCCATCGGAAAATCCCTCTTGGTTTTTGGAGCACCATACGCAGTACCCCCAAAAGGTTAATGTTTGGGTTGGCATTCTAGGCGGTCATATTATCGGTCCCTTTTTCATCAATGGCAATTTAACTTCGGCTATATTTGCAGTTATTGAAAAATGAAATAATACCTGCTAGTGCTACGCTCTATCCTCATGAAAACAATGAACACCTGCCCAATGACAGTATCTGGTTCCAGCAAGATGACGCCCCACCACATTATGTTGTAAATGTTCGTCAATATCTGGACGTTTTTCCCCACAGATGGATTGGAAGACGAGGAACCATTGAATGGCCAGCCCGTTCGCCAGATTTAAGTCCTTTAGATTTTTTTCTTTGGGGATACGTAAAAAACAAAGTTTACAAAGATAAGCCCGATAACGTCGAAGATTTACAAATCCGAATTACCAGAACGATATAAGAAATTCCGCGAGATTTTTTACAGAACTCTGTTCGGGGTTTTGTAAATCGATTGGGTCATTGTCAAATTACTAATGGACGACAATTTGAACACTTACTTTAATTTACTTTGTTATTAATTTGTTTAAGTTATTAAAATGAATTTAAAAAAAACAAAAATATTATTGTAAAGAGAAAAAAAACTCAATCGAATGGAAGAGCAAAATTTACCAGTTCTCATTTAAAAAAAAATGCGCGAACAGGCGTATCTAAAAAAACAATTGAAGAAAAAAAAACAAATAATCTCAAATGTAGATCAAAATATCTTAACAAACTTTTATATTGAACATAATTCCCTAAAATGAATATTAACGACAATAAATCGCTGTTTCCATACTTTTAACTAACCCTGTATATATATATATATATATATATATATATATATATATATATATATACGAGGGATGTTTCAAAAGTTCTGGGAATTGTGCTCTAATTAAATTATGCAGAATTTATAGGCAATGTTATTGGCGATAGACAAGTCTTGACATGTTTATGCAATTATCCAGTGTAATATTGTTCAACCTGATTAAGGTGTTCGGACGATATAGACGCATTTTCCTAGCCTTTTTTATGTAACCATGGAAGACGCGGTTAAATCTCAAAGACCAATAATTTTCTTTTTGTAGTAAAAGGGCGTTAAATCTTCATAAAAGATTAAACGTCTGTAAGGAGTATTTGGTAAGTCTGCAGAATCTAAACTGCACTATATATTGGTGGATTGATCGTTTTAAAAGTGGTAGAACATCCACGCAGTGGTCGTCCGAGCACGTCGGTAAATGAAAGAAACATTATTGCTGTAGAGAACCTACTGAAAGAGGACAAACGAATGACTGTTTCTCAAATTAGTGTACGCCTAGGGATAGGCACACGACAAGTTTATGAGATCTTACATGATTGTTTGGGCGTAAACAAGGTTTTACCCCGCTGGGTGCCAAGGCTGTTGGGACCGGAACCGAAACTCAATAGGTCTGACACTTATCGTCAACTTCAAGAGCTGTTAGTCGGTTACGGTGATGAATTTTAGCAACGGATAATAACCACTGACGAAACGTGGATTACTTATTTCAATCTTGAGACCAAAAGTCAATCTAAAGAATGGCGTAAACCCGAAGAAGGGCCTCCACTTAAGGCGCGTGCAGTTCCATCTGTTGGAAAGGTAATATATGCTGTATTCTGGGATTGCGAAGGGATTATTTTTATGAACTATCTGGTGAAAGGTACTACAATTAACACAGAATATTATTCGAACTTATTATCCGGACCACTGGGGCAGGCAATTATCAGAAAACGGCCTGAGAAGTTGCATAAGCGTCCGTTATTGCAAGACCGCATACCGAAAGAAAAATGAAGGATGTTTTGAACGATTACAATGGGAATTGCTTTCACATCCATCTTATTCAGCGGATCTCGCACCGAGTGATTTTCATTTGTTCCCAGATTTGAGAAACCCTTTACTGGGTGTTCGTTTTAAGAGTTTAACTGGCGTAAAACGTGACATAAATAGGTGGATTAAGGACACACCCAGAAAGTTCTCTGACGACAGCTTAAAAAAAATAATTTATCGCCGGGATAAATGTATTCAATAATAGCGATTATGTTGAAAACCTGCATTGTAATATTGATGAAAATTAACAAAATAAAAAAATTATAGCTAAATTCTCAGAACGTTGGAAGCAACCCTCGTGTATATCAATATATATCAATATATCAATATATATAATTTTAACACTTTAACAAGAATTTTATTTAGACTTAATAGGTATATAATATCTTAATTAATAAAATTTAAAACAAAAATCTGCGAGGATATTTGAAAAGCATTAATCTACATTACTCTGTCGATTGCGTTAAAACTTTGGCCCAAAGTATGTTCTGAAGAGAGGAAGGTTATGAACATAATATGATTACTTTACGATAGGTGGCGGTGCACAACGGTTTCAAAAAATTGACAGATCAAGCATAAAATGGTAACCGACACTACAACGACTTTTCTCAGGCCAAAAATTAAACATTTCGCGATTAATATTACAACAATTTCACAATTATAACATGAACACTAGCTAAATTAAAATTGAGAAAAATATAATTAATTCCCAAAACTTTGTAATTTTATGTTCCTGTTGTTATTCAAAAATATATATTGCTATGAATTGTGATTTTATATACTGCTTATTCACAGTTCACAACCAATGTGTCCAGCTTCGATATTCAGTCGGTTTAATTTCCAGGATGTATTGTGGTATCTGTATGTGTTGGTTAATGGTATATAGCGAACTCGTGTTTATTAGTTTTGTGTGATATGGTTAAATCTAGAAAATTAATGTTTTTATTTATTTCTGTTTCTATAGTAAAATTTATTTTGGGGTGAATAGTGTTAATATAATTATGTAAAGTTTTTAATTGTCTATCTGAACCGTTAAAGCAAATTAATATGTCATCAACATACCTAAACCAATATACACAATTACCAAACAAGGGATGTGTACTAATTATAGTTTCTAAATTATTCATGAAAATTTCCGCTAATAAGGGGCTTAGTGGGTTTCCCATTGCCCACAATACACGCTAATTCTTTTCATCCTATAACACACAAATTATCAGCATACCGATCAATGGTATATAGATTAATTTATGTACCTATGAGTAAAAGCAATTTCGACCTGGAACTAAATAGAATATACACAATAGCATTAAACAATGGTTACTCTATAAATATTGTTAATAACATCCTAAATAGCCAACAAAAATCTAAAACCCTTTCCTTAGTTTATCCAAAATTAAAATACAAGATAATTAATTCCTATAATTCAATCACTTACTTAGGAAAAATTTCGGAAAAAATTGGTACTTTCATTAAAAAACTTAATAACGAACATATATCATTTAAAACAGACAATACTATACAGAACATTATTAAAAACAACAAAGATAAAATAGACAAAGAATCAAACTCTGGTGTATATAAGTTAACATGCGAAGATTGTAATAAGGTATACATAGGACAAACGGGGAGGACATTCAAAATTAGGATGAAAGAACACGAGAGAAGCCATAAAGAAAATAAAACAGATTCAACTTTCGCAAGTCATTGTATAGATATCAATCATAGATTTAATATAGATTTCAAAATTTTACACATTCAAGAAAAAAGTAAAAAACTTAACCTGTTAGAAAACTTAGAAATTAATAGATACAATAGTTTAGGATTAGCTTTAAATGACCAACTAGATTTAAACAACTCCCCTCTACTAAATTTAAGATTGTAATAATTTTTCTACCACCATTTCCCCAATAATTTTCACATAAATATTCAAACTTGTATTCTACATATTCAGTATTTCATCCACCTGATGAAGCCATTGTATGGCGAAGCAATATTGTAGTGGTATTTACAATAAAAGGAATTTTTGAAACTAGAGGTTTAATTACTTATTTCTTAGCCTCATGTAAATTAAAAGATTATAAGTTATAATTATCAAATAAGCATCCATTTACATTTTAAATTCTTTCATTCATATATTTATATATATATATATATATATATATATATATATATATATATATATATATATATATCTGTCAAATAAAAAAAAACATTTATTTCACTCTATATTTCATAACGATTTGCTACTTCTTCAGGAGATCAATTACAGAGTTAAAATTTAGTAAAGATGCCACTAAACATGTTAAAACTAATCTTCTACATTAAAACATTAAATTAACAAGAAGTTGGTTTCTCGTCAACCTTTTAAAAACTAAGAAACCGACATCTTGTTAATTTAATGTTTTAATGTAGACGATTAGTTTTAACATATTTAACATGTTAACAAGTGGCGTCTTTGCTAAATTTTACCTCTGTAATTGAACTCCTGACGTAGTATATCGTTATGAAATATAGAGTAAAATAAATGAGTTTAAATGAGATACTTTCTTAGTCGTTGATTTAATATATCGTTTGATAAATTCTTGGTATTTTAGACTTTTTATATTAAATATTTTAGATATTTTCAAATTAGAATGCTTTTTTGCGAAGTAAATGTGAATGTAAACATTGTTGTCTACAAAGTACAAAGCAAGTTGTACGAAATTTTATTTGAAAAATTTTCGTCCACGCTGGGACTAGAACCCAAGTCTACGGTTTGCCGGATCGTCGCTCTAACCAACTGAGCCACGATAACCTTAGTGTCAAGTCTAATTTATTTATTATCTTTATATTTCACAATGAGTTTGTTGCTTCTTCATGAGATATGCTACAAGATTAATGAACAAGACAGTAAATAAACTAGTGTATTCAATTTTATCGACGTTAAGATCTTAAACGTTGAAGATAACCATAAAAAAGAACCTCTTTAGAAATGGCCCACATTAACACAGACACAAATAACATTAATTATAGATCTGATACTAATGGATTAAGTATAATTTATTTCAATATACTCGGTTTGACGGTTAGTTGACCATTTAAAATTATTTTTTTTTGCTAATTGGTCCTGTTGGTATTGTTAAATTTATAGTGCATTGTTTATTGGTTTTGATGTTCTTTTGATTTTAGTTGTTTTCTATATCTTTTATTTCATATTTTTTATGTTTTATCTTTTAGAAATACATGTTTTTTAAATGTTGATGTGATGCCTTAAATCTATAGTTACATTAATGTTTTAAATTTAATCACTTTTAATGTCTGTGTACGTCGCTTTGATTTTTTGAACTCTACGTTCTGTGAGTATTTTATTATAGCTTTATACACTAATTTATTTACTGTCTTGTTCATTAATCTTGTAGTATATCTCCTGAAGAAGCAACAAACTCGTTGTGAAATATAGAGATAATAAGTAAAAGAGTTTTTAATTGACAGACCGCTTGCCAGTTTTTAATAATAATTACATCTTTATATTAACATAAAAAAAATGAAATATTTTACTTTAAACGATTGAAAAAACTTATATATCTGCTAGATTTGTGGGAAATTTTCACAGTAAGCTTATAATACATGGTTGTAGTCAACAATATACTGAGAATGACAAAAATTTTGAATAATCATTTTCCCATCAAATCACCTTGGCATCTATATAACGTGTGTTCATTTGAAAAGTCAATCTAGGTTACTTTGAAATTTTGATAGAATAAGACGCAAATATATTAGTATGTGTTTGTTGTTCCGTAAACGTAAATCCAAATGACATCTGATAATGTCAATCACAAATATCAGTTAGTGCATAAAATAATCGTGCGTCGATTCTGGTTTAAATAAATTGCTTGCACTTTAGAACATAAATTTTTTTTAGTCTAGGCTTATTTTCGAAGTGGTAATAAAATTGATGGTTTAAGGGTTTATTCAGTTCAAGATTGCATGGTAGAATTTCAAGTTGAGTTTCCACATTTTGTAATAGATTATATACAATTTAAGAATACTTTGGATAGAACTTTAAAACTTTTTTCTGAAACTGGTACACCTCAAGTTGTCAATCGTGTTGAAGAAATAATGGAAAATGAACCACAAACATCTGTTCGACATTTGAGTCAACAAATAAACCTTTCTGTTGGTACAACTTACAAGTTATTAAAAAAAGATATGCAACTTTATCCATACCGTGTCACAGCAGGACAAGAATTGTTAGAAATTGATTACCCACGTAGAATAGTTTTGTAATTGGTTAAATATGAACAATAATGGAGAACTTTCGCAAAGAGTCACCTTACTGATGAAGCATGGTTTTATAAAACGGGATACTTAAATTCACAAAATACAAGAATTTGGAGTAGTGAAAATCCACATGTAATTAATGAAGAATCGCTACATCCAGAGAAAATTGGTGTTTGGGCAGCGATAAGCCAAAGGCGAATCATTGGACTAATATTTTTTCAGGGAAGGTTAACTGCTCAAGGGTACCGTACGGAAATTTTACAACCATTTGTCAATCAGTTGCATGATGATGAACTACAAAATGCATATTTCCAACAAGATGGAGCACCTTGCCACTGTACTGCAGAATCTTTGGATTATTTAAGAGAATTTTTTCATGAGCGTATAATTAGTCGAAATACTGAAATTGCCTGGCCTGCACGTTCATGCGATTTAACACCTTGTGACTTCTTTTTGTGGCCTTATCTAAAAAATAACATATTTCGAACACCTATATTGAATTTTAATGATATGCTACAGAGAATCGAACAGAAATGCATGGAAATTAATAACAATCCAGTAATGTTGCAGAATATCATCAGAAATTTTGAACGGAGGATTTTAAAGTGCATTGATCTTGAAGGAAAACATTTTCAACATTTGTTATAGTTTTCAATAAATACCTATTATTTGTTATTTATTTGTATGTATGAAACTGTCAAAATATACGACTTCGTAGGTTAAGTAGTAAATTTTAATTTACGACATACTTTAAAATGTTCTCAGTAAATCACATGCTACTAGATTGACTTTTCAAATGATGCCAATACATTTTTAACAAATTTTTGAAATCAAATGTCTACATGATCAATAGTATTACCAAATAAGAGATTACAAAATCGATTTCTACAGTAATTTATGCACCTTTAAGAATTTCATAAAGTAGATTCCATGTTACCCACATTAGTTTTTAATTTGCATAAAGCTCGCCAGAGCAAGTACAGAAACACATTAATAAAAATTTTAATTTCAATTCGTTGGGAAAAAAAAACCGACACGATCGACTGAATGACACAACCCAGTAGATAGCTGTGTGTGCGCCATGCGTTCCAGAGAGGCGGTGAAAGTAAAATGAAATTTGTGTTAAGCCGGCATTTAACACAATTTCCAACTAGTAAATTATGTAATAATTACATTTTTAACACACTTTCGTGCCTATGTTGCACTCCAGTTATTTATTAGATGTAGGAAAATGTATCTGTATTGACTTCCAGAATATTATTTCGTGGGATATGGGATGTCGTAATAAAAAAAAATACGAATGACTTTCAGACAATTATGTAAGGTGATAATCAGCGGTATCGGTTAGTTAATAGCAAGCGTACGTGAAATTGAATTAATAGTTTTGTTGTGACCGGACGTTTTATGTTAATTTCTTCGTGTTCAAATAGTCGAAAAAGCCAAGGTGGTTAAGGAAAAGATCAAGGTGTTCTCCGATAGAAATTAATTAGTTTAAAGCGTATTAAATAAATTTAATTCCATGGTAATACAAATATAGATGAACAATCGGGATATATACAGTGCTTTCATCGGCTAGTTACTTGAAACAATTTTTTCTCTCCTAATCTTCCAAACAGAACGAAATCGATAGGCCATGAAACGCAGTAAAGGATCAACAAACAGGGTCAAGGGGAGGAAGGTGACCCAACATATATGGATCATATTAAACAAAATTTGAACATCCTGAACACAAACAAAATAAAAAGCAAAGCCTAGAATAGATCAGAATCGTGGAAACTTCTGAAGCTAACTAGGATACACAAAGATTGTTAAGCCAATAATAATGAACTTCTTTATAGAATACAATACGCTTATTAACTTCATTAACTTCAATAAAAAAATCTATCCCATTCAGCATGTCTTCGTAACTGGATATTTGTGACACACTGAATGATCGTGGAGAAATAAGTGTTGTCAGCATTGAAACTGGGAAAATAAATTTAAACGAAATAAACAAAATCTGTAATATAATCACTAATCATAAACATAAGAAAGTAGTTAAAAAAAAAATATTGCTATCTCTGTTATTATTGATTCTAGAAAGTAGGTTAAATTAGCAAAGTATTAGTGTTTTTAAGATTGATTACCATGCAGTTCATGAAAAAAAAAATTGAATAACGCATTTTCGAGAAATTTTGAAATTTACATTTTTTTTAAATGGAAAAACTTGTACATTTTTTAAAATTCTGAATGCTAATGTTCTTTGTAATATAAAAGTTTTAATACACTATTGTCCTAAAACGAATAATAAAGTATTTACGGTGGAATTTAGTTGATGTCAAAGATACTCTTTTATTCTGTAAAATCAGTAGTAGGCTTCTTTCACTTTAAACAGAACAAATAGTATGCCCTTTGTAAATGTCAATAACGTACTGAATATAAATCTTTCGCACGATTAATTATTAAAAATTTTTTTTTTATTTTGTGTTGTGTTCATTAGTTCTCTATTTATTTTTCTAAACATTTTGATTTTACATTCGTTGCTTAGTGTTTGACAATATTTCACTATGGTATTTCCTCATTTGGAGAAATGCGATATGTTGGAAGCATACATTTTATGTCGTAAAAATTCAATAAGGACTAGCGAATATTATGCTAAATACTATCCTTTACGACAGCAGCCAGATCGACGTTACTTTTGAAAACTTTACAATCAGTTTAGACTGCATGATTGCTTATTTAGAAAGAATAGAACAAATATAAATATCGTCGTCAACGAAGAAGTAGAAATTACAGTGTTAGCATATTTTGAAGCCCATCGCGAATTTTCCATTAGGGATGCTACTAAGGAATTGGCATTAAGTTATTCATCAGTTCAAAGAATTTTGAAAAAGCATAAGTATATCCCCTTTAAGTTCAGAATCTCCCAAGCATTACAGCCAGCAGATTCCGACAGGAGATTAGCATTCTGTCATTGGTTTGTTAGTTTTTGTTATGAAAATTTGAATGGAGCACCGTGTATTTTATGGAGTGACGAAACAAATTTTTCAAATAGAGGCATGTTTAATAAGAAAAATAGTCACTACTGGTCTCAAGAAAATTTATTAATAGTTCGTCCACATGCTGCACAATTTTGATTTAGTTTTAACGTTTGGTGCGGATTGATTCGTTCGCTAGTCGTTGGTCCACTGTTCTACAATGGTACGTTGACAGGAAACAGATATCTGGAATTTATTCGTAACGTTCTAGAGGATTTCCTTGATAACGCCAATTACCTGATGCGCCAAAATTTATACTTTCTGCAGGGCGGTGCTCCTGCACACAACTATCACCTAGTGCAAACCTACCGCGACACCATCTTTGCCGAAAAGTGGATGGGACAAATGGTCCAATTCAATTGCCAGCACGCTCCCCTGACCTCTCACCTTTAGACTTTTTTCTTTGGGGATACTTAAAAAATGAGGTGTACAAAACGCGATACGACAACGTGCGCGAATTGCAAGACAAGGTCAGAGAAGTTTTTCGCCAATTAGATAGAAGGACAATCTTAAGAGCCACCCAGAGTGTACTGAAGCGGGCACGAAAATGTATTGAGCAGGAAGGTGACCCCTTTGAGTAGTATTTATAAATTATACATGTAATTTCTTCTTTTTAATTTAATTTTGTAAGCTGTAATATGTTAAAATAAACATTAAACACAAAATATGTATATGTTTTGTCAAAAGTTAGCGGAGCAAAGACAACATTTAGAAGGAAATAGAAACTGCTATAACTACTTTATTATTCGTTTTAGGACAATAGTTTATTGAAACTTTTATATTACAAAGAACATTAGCATTAAGAATTTTAAAAAATATACAGGCTGTTCCATTTAAAAAAATTATAAATTACAAAATTTCTCGAAAATGCGTTATTCAAATTTTTTTTCATGAACTGCATGCTAATCAATGTTAAAAAAACACAAATACTTTACTAATTTAACCTACTTTCTAGAATCAATAATAACAGAGATAGCAATAGTGCGCAATTAATTTGAATCAGCCTGTATATGAATAAGTTCATTAAAGAAACAAAAAGATTTGTCCAAGACAACCCTCATATTATAATAACAACAGCAGATAAATCAAATAGAACAGTGATCATTCTTAAAGAGGAGGATGAACAAAAAATAGAAAATCTATTAGACGATAAATTCACCTACAAAAAAGAAAGAAACAATCCAACAGAGAAAATTCAAGAAAATAATAATAATTTAATAAATAAATGTCATAGACAAAATCTAATATATTTAAACACTAAAAACAAACTTCGTATTTTTAATTCCCAACCTCCATTAATATATGGATTACCAAAAATCCACAAAAATAATATCCCTTTAAGACAAATAATATCAAACATACAAGCCCCTACTTATAATGCAGCAAAATTCCTAGGTGATAGCATATCTGAGATTTTAGGAAAAACAGAAGATCATACCAAAGACAATTTCAAAATTTCTTCAAGGAACAAAAAGTACCAACAAATCATAAAATTATATCACTTGATCAGAATAATTGAAACATACATGAGTAGGTAAACCCCACCAGTTTTGTATAATACAAAGGTATTTTTAATAATATAAAATATTATTAAAAATCTGGTGTGAAGAACACCAGTGTGAATGTGTCTGAAGATATCCTTTCTCCAGCAGGGGCGTACCGATGAGCCTGTAGAAAGGCGAAATACGTATCTACGTCTCTAGGGAGGGATATGTTCGGGATATGTTTGTGTTCTTCACACCAGATTTTTAATAATATTTTATATTATTAAAAATACCTTTGTATATCACTTGATGGTGAATCTTTAAACACTCAAATTCCTACAAATCTAGCTATAAATATAATAGAATCCAAATGGGATGAAATTAGTCCACATACATCATTAAATAAAAACGAATTTATTAGAGGTACATTTTTGTCTCCACAACACCTATTTTCAATACAAAAATTCATTTTATACTCAAACATTTGGTATTGCCATGGGCTCTCTTTTAGCTGCTCCTATTATAAATCTGGGAAAACGTTATCAATTTATTAGACTTCCATCCCATTTTCTTCAAAAGATATGTAGATGAGGTCATAACATCTATTCCGACAAATAAAATAAACTATCTTTTAAATAAATTCAACAATTTTCACAACAAATTAAAATTCACTATTCAAGAAGAAATTAATAATAGTATTAATTTTCTTGATATTTCTTTAAGCTGTGATAGACAGGGTACTATTTATACAAATTGGAATAATAAACCGACAGCTTCTTTTTGATATATGAATCACCACTCAAATGCTCCTACAGAATTCAATAAAATGATTATAAATAATCTGACTGATAGAGCAGTAAAACTATCACATACTTAATACAGAAAAAATAATATCAAAAAAATTAAAAAGATCTGAACACATAATAACTATCCACCACAACTTATAGACCAAACAATTAAAAAAAGAATCCACCAAATATACAACACTGCAGGCACCAATAATAATTTAAACAATGAAACAGCATATATCACGATTCCACAATTATCAGAAAAAATTACATACACTTTAAAAAAATATGATATAGCTACAACATATAAACTTAGTAATACTAATAAACATTTATTTTCAAAACTAAAACCTAAAATAGAAAAAAATCGAGAAACACATGCCATCTATAAAATACCATGTCGCGATTGCGATAGTTACTACATAGGCTAAACTAGACAATATTTATACAAAAGAATACAGCCCATAAATACTCCAAAACACACAAAACTGCTTTATTTACACACAAACTACCATTTTGATTTTGAAAACGCAGACAATCGATAAAGAACAACACACAATGCAAAGGGAAATTAAAGATATAATTAATATTAAATTAAAAAAAATTCAATTATCATCAGAAGTGACATAAAAAATCTAAGCAGTATATACTATAACTTAATAATGTAAAGTAACCATCTGCAATTTACCAACATGAATATATAGAAAGTGTTATGTAAATATCTATCATATGTTATTTAAATATCTGTATATTGGCTTATCATGCTGGCAGTCCCGAGTTATGATCCGGACCAAGCTGTCTGAGTAGGTTTTCGTGGTTTTCCTTCTCGTTCTAGGCGAATGCCGACAGCTCAACATCTTAAGTCGCTCCAAGGGCGCAGACATAATAATAACTCATGGCTTGCCAATGCCTCCTGTAATTGGTTTCAAGCTGTTGGGGAATGCTAAGGCATGAATTAATTATTTTTATGAAGCTTGAATGTATTTCTTAAATAATGTAATTTTAACCATAACGACTTCATATATATAAAAATGACATTAATATACTGTAATTTTTTATAATTTAAAATTCTTTGAAGAAGGCAGTAATTGCCGAAACATGTAAGATTTAAATTATTTTAAATATATACATATTAAAGTAAAACATACCTTAAAGCCCCAAATAACTAAACCTAGTATATATATATAGGTAAAATTCGTTAGAGTGTACAATGCTGGATCAAATTTACTCTAATATGTATACCGTCTGGAAACGTGGTAAGTTAACGGCGGAGACGTGTTGTTAATTTACCACGCAGCAGTGTCGCAGCGGTGTCATTAACTTACCACGTTTCCAGACGGTATAATTTCACTGTTAATAATAACACAATTTGGGTCAATGTATCAAATAAAAAGATTTATTGTTACGTAACGTTTCGCAACTATATTTGTTTCTTCATTAGGTCTGATAACTTCTTAGTAAATTTCTGATTTTCTCAAAACATTTCTTATGACTTAAGTCACGTTTGAAATTGTAAAAAATTAAACCTGGGTACTACTCTTTATTTAAATCCATGTCTTCTTGTGTAATTCTTCGTAGTTATAAAATACCTAAAAATATTTACTATCATTCAGTTTTTAAATAAAGCTGACAGTACTTCAGTGTAGTTAACGTAACGGTATTGTAATCGACATAGTCAAACAGACCTTACCATTGTCAGTTGCTGAATGTGTCACTAGTAAAAATTGCACTGTAACTTGGTGAATTCGGTTCTTCGACACAGACATATAAAAAAGGGTACACAGACTAAATCGAGTTAGTTAATAATTCGGTTAAAACGTCAAACAAAGAGGCTTGAGAGGCTCATTATAACGTGTGTTCATTTGAAAAGTCAATCTAGGTTACTTTGAAATTTTGATAGAATAAGACGCATATATATTAGTATGTGTTTATTGTTCCGTAAACGTAAATCCAAATGACATTTGATAATGTCAATCACAAATATCAGTTAGTGCATAAAATAATCGTGCGTCGATTCTGGTTAAAATAAATTGCTTCTCAGTTTTAAAATGGCTTTCACTTTAGAACATAAATTTTTTTTAGTCCAGGCTTATTTTCGAAGTGGTAATAAAATTGATGGTTTATGGATTTATTCAGTTCAAGATTGCATGGTAGAATTTCAAGTTGAGTTTCCACATTTTGTAATAGATTATATACAATTTAAGAATACTTTGGATAGAACTTTAAAACTTTTTTCTGAAACTGGTAGTCTCTTAAGAAAATCAGGCAGCGGAGCAGTTAAGAAACGTACATCTCAAGTTGTCAATCGTGTTGAAGAAATAATGGAAAATGAACCACAATCATCTGATCGACATTTGAGTCAATAAATAAACCTTTCTGTTGGTACAACTCACAAGTTATTAAAAAAAAGATATGCAACTTTATCCATACCGTGTCACAGCAGTACAAGAATTGTTAGAAATTGATTACCCACGTAGACTACAGTTTTGTAATTGGTTTGTAAATATGAGCAATAATGGAGAACTTTCGCAAAGAGTCATATTTACTGATGAAGCATGGTTTTATAAAACGGGATACCTAAATTCACAAAATACAAGAATTTGGAGTAGTGAAAATCAACATGTAATTAATGAAGAATCGCTACATCCAGAGAAAATTGGTGTTTGGGCAGCGATAAGCCAAAGGCGAATCATTGGACCAATATTTTTTCAGGGAACGTTAACTGCTCAAAGGTACCGTACGGAAATTTTACAACCATTTGTCAATCAGTTGCATGATGATGAACTTCAAAATGCATATTTCCAACAAGACGGAGCACCTTGTCACTGTACTGCAGAAT
Source organism: Melolontha melolontha (assembly GCA_935421215.2). Classification (NCBI taxonomy): domain Eukaryota; kingdom Metazoa; phylum Arthropoda; class Insecta; order Coleoptera; family Scarabaeidae; genus Melolontha; species Melolontha melolontha. The sequence goes on from OW285241.1 coordinate 7,777,032, forward strand.
CTTTGGATTATTTAAGAGAATTTTTTGGTGAGCGTATAATTAGTCGAAATACTGAAATTGCCTGGCCTGCACGTTCATGCGATTTAACACCTTGCGACTTCTTTTTGTGGCCTTATCTAAAAAATCACATATTTCGAACACCTATATTGAATTTGAATGATATGCTAGAGAGAATCGAACAGAAATGCATGGAAATTAATAACAATCCAGTAATGTTGCAGAATATCATCAGAAATTTTGAACGGAGGATTTTAAAGCGCATTGATCTTGAAGGACAACATTTTCAACATTTGTTATAGTTTTCAATAAATACCTATTATTTGTTATTTATTTGTATGTATGAAACTGTCAAAATATACGACTTCGTAGGTTAAGTAGTAAATTTTAATTTACGACATACTTCAAAATGTTCTCAGTAAATCACATGCTACTAGATTGACTTTTCAAATGAACACTTGTTATTTGTGACGTCTGAAAGATTCAATATTTTCTAATTCGAAAATAATTTTTAAAATAACAGGAAACTCCGCAAATGAATGAAAAATAATTTCAAATCCATGTTAGACAAAATTTGATTCTATTAAAATATAGAATGTCTTAACAATATTTCATGACTTCATTAAGTCGAAAATTCCGCAATTCCTCGACGAACTTGACCTTCATCGATAAGTAAAACAGTGAAATCAAAACGTGATGCGTTACGTAAGCGAGATCTCATCTGTGGCATCTTTTGCAAAAGAGAAATCACACTAAAATATACAAGTTTTAGTAATTTCATAAGCGAAATGTCCGCTTAGTATATAATCTATGGTGTTATTTAATCGAAATCACATTTGTGACAGTGTTTCATGTTTGAATTAAGTAATGTTTGTAAATTTCAAGCTAATAGAGTTAGATGATACATACTTTTATATTGACTGCGTAATCTTAAAGAAGTTGATGTGTTTTAACCTGTGAGCAATGTTACTATCATCCAGGGGTTGTATAATTTTCACTTTGTGTTTGCAATGTTTTTTTTTGATTTCACACACAGTCTCTATTTAAAAATATCTATGTAAATCAGCCTTGCGAAGGTACCAAAGTGATTTGGAATTTTTGTTTTATGTCTGTGTTAGTTGTCTTGGTATATGGTAACAATTATATTTCATAGATCCACACCATCTTTAATGTTAGCTTGTAAAAGAGCAGATTATTATAGATGAATTAATTTGAGTTCCTTTTTGTATTTGAGGATCAGTACTATGGGCTTTTTTAATGTCGTCTTTTGTTCTTAATTTTGAATATACAGGGTGAGCCTCTCTGATGTTTAGCATGGGGATTTCGGAAACTAGCGGAGATAGAGAGACGATTAAATGGCGAAGGAATTGCAGTTTTACGAGCTCAATTTAATGAGTTTTTTGTTTTTTTGGGACAAAATGCATGGCTATCTAGATATATCGCAAAAATGATTTTTTGTTATTTTGTCCGGCGCTTATATCTCTGTTATTGTTGACTTTAGAAAGAATGTGTAAAGAAGCAAGTTATAAGTAATTAACAACGTAATTTGAAACATACTTGAGTAGGTAAAACCTTACCAATTTTGTATAATACAAAAGTATTTTTAATAATATAAAAATATATTATTAAAAATGGGGTGTGAAGAACACAATACAAGTTCATATATGTATTTTTGAATGTATTTTCTCCAAAGACGTAGATACGTATTTCACATTTCTACATGATCGTCGGTACGCCCCTGTTGGAGAAGAGACACATTCAACAAAACATAACTACGTTGCTATCTCGCAGAAATTATTAAGACAGAGCGTGAAGAAATATTCAGCGCTGTCTATATAATAACCGCAGAACTAGCATCGTGTTTTTATAGTCGGTAACCACCGTATCTATAAAAACTGTATTATCGTGTCTTCACTACTTGTCGGCGTGAACCGAATGCGTATATAACAACGTAATTTGAAACATACTTGAGTAGGTAAAACCTTACCAATTTTGTATAATACAAAAGTATTTTTAATAATATAAAAAAAATGTTCCCGAAATTGTCTGGGTACTTCCAGAAATGTTCCGTAATGAGAAATGCGCCTATCGGGAAACTGATGTCGGTATTCAATAACTGCTAGACGTGCACTGCCGTTACAGTAGCCATACCCAAAATGCATGTCCGCATACTCTTGAGAAGAAAATCGGTGAGGCATTTTGAATAAAGAAAACGTGTCCACTCACTAATAAGCTGAAACGTAATGTAATCCTTTATTAAAAAATGCAACGTTAGCAGTCATCTGAACATTTGTTTATTTTATGATATTCATGGTTCAGCACTTACGAAATAAGTAAAAACCTTCTTTATCATAAATCAATTTTCAGTACTCTTTTTTGTAGATCTCCAAGAAATTACTGTATGCAGTACGACAACGTGTTTATTTATTTTAGGATAACATTTTATTATGTGATGTTAACAATCACAGTCCTGTTATAGAATCGTATAACTTTTTTGAAATAAAATCAGTTTGTATTGACTTTAAGATTACATTTTTTTTTCATGATCTGACAATCACATTCATAGATCTGTAACCTTGAAACAAATAAAATTGGATATACAAGTTTTGCGTTTTTGATACTTGAAATGAAGTCTACTTTACACTTCTAAAATTTGAACATAACGATACGGGACACTTGTATATTTAAAACAATTTTACATGTTTCGGCATATGATGCCTCTCTCAAAGAATTTAAAATATAAATATATTTATATTTTAATTTCTTTGAGAAAAGCATCATACGCCGAAACATATGAGATTGTTTTAAATCCAGACCTTAAATCGCCAACAAATTGAATTTACCATATATATATATAATGTTATGATACAAGACGTACCCTTAGAGCAGCAACTGAAATGGGAAAAATAGGTTACTCAACATCACGAATATTTATATAAACAAGGTTATGAAACGGAATTAGCAAGTTTTAGTAGTGTCGAAATGTATACGAATTTATATAACGATAATATTACAATTTTAAATTAATATATTTCTTTTTCTTTCATTAATTTCATTTATATTATTTTCAATTCAGTATTCAAATCTTAGCGCGAAAGTAACAATATTTAAATTCATATACATCTATACATTATATCGACGCTAGTAAGACACGCCCACTAATCGACATCTTCCGAAATGTAAATATTTATCGTGCGCAATTTACGCAAAGTAATATTAAGATTGACATAAAAATTAGGTTAGAATTTTTTAAATAATTTTTAAATCTAGATAATATATAATGTATAGTTAAAATATGTCTTAGAAATTAGTTTTAAAGGAAAAACTTCGAGACTATTTAGAGATTAAATAAATAGGCTTTGATTGAAAACAGGCGCTATCGGCATCATCTTATGTAAAATTCATAAACGCATAAGACGTATTTTTCGATTCTCAATTAGAAAATTCTAAATTTAATCAATTTTAAAATATACAAACAGTGCTAAAGTGAAATCAGATAACCTGAGAAAGACTGGTAGTAAATTACAAGCGAGATTTTGGCAAATAACCGAATTTCTGCGAATAAACGCCAAATAAAGCGTTAAACGATTAATTTCGTTATCAAGTACACGAAAATACCCAAAATATATATCTAAGAAGGACTACAGGCCATTTACTACTTGGAGGAGTGTTAGATCAAGCAAATACCTCAAGTCCAACAGCAATACCAGGTGATAGAGAGATTCTAGCAGACTTATTTCGAGTCCGAGGAAAACTTTGAGAGCGTCATCAAAACTTCCCGCACAGGCCGCCAACATCGGAGAGCGTTCGGGGTAACTTACATCAGCAATACTCGACAACATAGCCGCTTAGAACCTACAAGCAGAACCACAGGTTAACTATATCTACGGTACTAATAAATATCGTCTTTAATTTATTTCTTTAAAAATTGAATCACATAAATAAATAAAGATTCTCGAATTTTTTTACCTTTTACCAGATATCATTTCAAAAATATGACTTTCCTAAATAATATATTTATTTTACTCTGTACACATAATTAAAAGGTACTTACCTACGTATTAGAGATTGTTCATATAATTTTAGTACACATTTATTATAAAATAACAACACACATAACCTTGTCGATTTATCACCTTGTTATAATAGACATATATAGTTCACATTCCACTTAAACTTTTATATTTGTACATGTTGTTACAGTTTTCTTCTTTTAATACAATAAATATATTTTGTTTATATTGATATAAATCTTTTATTGATGTAGATCCACTTGTAGAAGTTATTTCTTTTGATAATCGTTTATTTAAATTACTAATAAGGAAGCAACTACTTTTAGTCACGACGAGCCTGAGATATACCATTTATTTAAACATTTATATACAGATTTCATGCACCCTGAGTCTAGTTGGCAAGCAAAAACAGAGATTGCGTACATTGAGAAGTGTATCACATTTAATAAGGCGCCCAATTATTATTTTTAAAATTTATTTAACTTATCACTTCTCGCTCAACATAAATACTATATCCTTTTTTAATTAACAGCATCTATTGACTAACTTCAATATATATATATATATATATATATATATATATATATATATATTTATATATATATATATATAAATATATGTATATGTATATACATATATATATATATATTGAAGTTAGTCAATAGATGCTGTTAATTAAAAAAGGATATAGTATTTATGTTGAGCGAGAAGTGATAAGTTAAATAAATTTTAAAAATAATAATTGGGCAAAAGTTTCATTAACTTCTCGACGTTTCAATGTTATCGCTGGCATTTTCTTATCTAAAATGTGTATTAATCGGATTTATCATTTCGCCGCGTGCGAATGTGTATGTGTTTAGTGTAAATAAATAGCAATTATTAAATTAATTCCAAACAATTTCCGGTATAAAAAGATGCATCGCAAGGAAAGAAAAATATCACACAAAAACCGCAGAAATATTTTAATTCCCGCGAAAAGAAATGTGTTAGAGAATTCAATCAACTGACCGGACAATCATCGAGTTAAACTGGTGCATGAAACACCGTGGATAATTACTGTCGACCCAAATTGACTTTCTTTTGCATAATTGTGATAGAAAGCCGAGTGCCGAACAAGGAGCTTTATCAAAAGCGATAGATATCGCGTAGTTTACGCGGCAAAAGTAAATACCCCCAAGCTGGTTATACACGAATGTGTTCTTAAGTATACTTTCCTAACTTTACGTAATTACAGGAGCATGAACATGCGATATTATATACAACGAATAGTACTTACTCATGCAAGACGTTATATATTGAATGTATACTTTGTAACAGGTCTAATATATTGCTTTAACATTTATAGAAAAGGAAATATATCCTGGAGCGAAATTTTAAAAAAACTCTCACAGTTATATTTTGATAATTACATATGATGTGTAATCAGAACCGATTAGGACTGGATTTATTAAAATAATTGTACCTAAGGTGTATGACTCCTTGTTAAAATTTGCGGTTCTTTGGTTTTAACCTCTTGGATTTATACAAGACAGGTTGAAAATAGTTTAGCTTTATTTAAACCAACACTTAAGAGAATTGTTCGGAAACTATCTGCTTAAGCATATAGATGGCGTGAATTCGCAGAAATCTTCTTTACCATTCTGTAGAATAATCCTTTAATAGGTTAAATATGTCAGTATAGTTTATTTCAAATTATAAGAATATAACTTCGAACGGCTCTAATGCTTTTATTTCACCACCTGCGGCAATAAGTACCTGATCGCGCAATACGATTATCTTTTACGCAAACAAACTGCTGAGGTCCGTAATGACAAAATTTAAGTAAATTGTAATTACTGCAATTTAGATGAAATAAAATTTAATGATAATATAAGTACCAACAGTTGTTAATTTGAATATATAGTTATTATATACCGCCTAATTCTGAGCAAACGCAACGATGCGAATGTATGAATATTTCTCCCGCTTCGAATACAAATCCCCTGAACGCGTTTAGCCAATCACAAAACAGTCTGTCGCGCAACGATTTGACAATTAATGTCACAAATTAGTGTCACCACTGTCACCCTATACGGAGTCTCTTAATGTTTGAATAGTGATAATGCCGCGTTATACACTAGAAGAGAAAGCCGAAATGATGAAATGGTACCACGCTGATAATTGTTATCAAAGAATATGTGACTTATTTGCCGGAGTTCCTAATGATACGTTCATTTTAGTATGCGCTGCAATAGAACTAAATTCAAATTTGACACATAGCGATATTTCCAACGATTTAGGCATATGCTGCTCTTCCGTTAACCGCATACTAAAATTAAATGGTTTTCGTAATTATAAATATTCCAAACATCATCAATTATTTTACGGTGATGAGTTTAAACGGATGAATTTCCGTTATTATATAATTAATTTCTCATTATGAACAATTTATTTTATTATCTGTAAGAGTAAATTTTTGTTTACATTACTAGAATTTAATTTAGTTTTTATTTATTTCTGAAGTTTATTTAGTTTACTATGAACAGTTTTTGTGACCTTTATTATTAAAATTTAATTTATTAAATCTCTTGATGCCTTATTTGCAATTTTCTTAACCGCTTATTAATAATTTCATTACGCTTTGTAGAATAACGTATTGCAATTTACTCATTACCATAACACAGGACTAAACAATTTATAGTCCTTTAATAGTAATTTGGTAATCAGATAATTTTTCTTACGCGGCTTCATAATATGTAAGTATGTATGATATATGACATTGATGTTGACACGCCTACAGCATTCAGGGGAATTGTATTCGAAGCGGGAGAAATATTCATACATTCGGATCATTGCGTTTGCTCAGAATTAGGCGGTATAGTTAAATAGTCATTAAATTACAATTTAGATGAAATAAGTGCTTATATTTATTAAACAAAATTTAAGTATATATAGTTAGGAGAGTTGGTATATATAACATCTAATATTGAGTCTATTTATCATTTATTGTTAATCTTTACTGCTGTATACATATTTGATTTTTCTCTCTTTACTTAACGAACATGTGGCGACCTTTTGCTGAAAGTGTTAGTGATTATGATGTAGATAGTGATAATACTGTTGGAGCACGACAGAGAAAGCATATATCACAAGATGCAAAACAGATAATTTTCAATGTCTATCATACCCTGATGGAAGAAAATAACGAACTGCAAACCCAGAACATTCAACGAACGTCGCAATTAACAAAGGTGCCTTTTGGAACAATATATAAAATAATTAAGAATAACGCAAGGCCTCGAAAGCAAGGAAGTGACAAAGGAGCACCGAGAAAAATGGAAGATTATGAAATTGATACTATTAGGCCGCAAGTATACTCCTTCTACATAGGAAATGTTGTATCTACACTTGACTGCTTACATAAAAGAATCAGTGATGAGCCTATAAATATTCAGTGCTCTAAAGCATCCTTGTGGCGGACGCTAAAGAAAGCTGGTTTTAAGTTTGGCGCTATAGACAAACGTCGCACAATTATGGAAAGCCCGAGGTTACAGAAACTTCGATATGAATACCTAACGGCAATTAGAAGGTATAGACAGGAAGGACGATTCATATTGCTGTAGACTTTTCCTCGCAAACATTTTGAAAATTTTATTATTTATTGTTGTATATTTATTTTGCATGCCAGTGTATAATTTTTGAAAAACATTATTATATATGAATGTATATTTTATTTTGATTTATATTTTTGACTAGCGTTGTTGTAGTACGCCGTTTTCCCATGCCATTTCCGCAGACACTAAATGTTATCTGGGTTGAGAAGACGTGGTTTATAAGATATATTTTTTATCTTAGTTTATTAGCTTCGTGATTTTTATTAATTAGTGGTTGTGCTTGATTTCAGTACCGTTATATTTATACGAGTTTGTTGATCTCGTAGTGAATTTTATACGTTTTCTAACTCAGGTGTCTCGTAAAAAAAAAATATTTTTTTTTCATTTATGTAAGTTAAATTGTATTACTAATTATTATAATTATTATTATTTGATTGATTTGAACTGTGCATTTTCATTGTATTAATTTTGTTATATTGATATTTAATCTTAGTATTTGAATTAAATGACAAAGAACGTTTTTTAAAATTTCTAAGTAAAAAAAAATTTTTCTATAACTTTAAATTTTGTTCGCTTGGTATTATCAAGGGCATTTTTCATGTGGCTTGCACATGCGTAGAGTTTGTTTGGTCTGTCATATAGTTTGTTTATGTTAAATATTGTGGGAGAAATTGAAATACTTCTTTGTAAATTTATTAGTCTTAATTTTGCTCGGGAGTCAATAAGGATGTTTAATTATACGTAACGGTCATTTTCGTATAATAATTTTACCTTAATAATATTGTTTAATGACGCAATATTTATCTTTATACTTCATAAAGATAGTTTTTTTTAATTTTTTTTTCTTGTATTAAAGTTTCATTTATTTTATAGTGTGTGTGTCTTTGAAATTAACCTTACTTCAAGAAGTTTACAAGTAACTTTAAAACATTTTCATAACTTTCCTCAAATAAATTTTGAGTGGCGCTCAACAATTTACTTATTAATTTGTGTTTTCCACTTTTCCGATTGGAACCCTGAGGGAAAAGCAGTCTCATCCTGGAAATTAAACCGACTGAATATCGAAGCTGGATACATTGGTTGTGAATTGTGAATAAGCAATATATAAAATCACAATTCATAGCAATATGTTATTTAGACGAGACGTGGTATGACACCCATGACACAATTTGCAAAGGTTGGGTGGATAGTTCAAGTATGTGTCAGTTGGACGCGCCGGTTTCGAGAGGGAAGAGAATAATCATTCTTCATGCTGTGTCAGAAAAAGGATGGATGGGACAGCCGCTATTATCTGCTAAAAATATTAAATCCTCAAGTTTAGATTACCATGAAGATATTACCTCATCTTTATTTGAAGAATGGTTTTGTGACACTTTGCTGCAAAATTTACCAAAAGATAGTGTGATAGTGATGGACAACGCTCGTCCGTATCATTCTCGACAGCTAACCAAAGTTCTTACAAAATGTAATAATAAGAAAGATATTAAAACATTTTTAGAAGCAAATGATTTATATTTTGAGGATCATTATACAAAAAAAAACAATTAATAGAGGTAATGAAGACAAAAGAATATTTAAACGATTATTATGTGGATAACAGAGCCAATGAAGCAGTACATACAATTTTGCGTTTACCACCATACCATTGCATTTTCAATCCCATTGAATTGATATGGGCCCAACTGAAAAATGCCATAAGACGAACAAATCAAACACCGAAATTTAGTGAAAGCAGTGTAACACACATAAAAAATGCTATGGAACATATAACTGCTGTAAATTGGAAAAATGCTGTTAAACACGCAATAGCAAAAGAGGACGAATATATGCGCATGTACAAAATAGTAGCACCTTTGATTATAAATTTGCAATACGATTCAGGCACAGACACTGATTTGCAAGACGACTCAATCACAGATGATTTATGAAATGCGGTGACACATAAAAATTTTATTGTGTATTACAAATAAATTAGCTTTATATATCTATATGTATCCACTACACATGTTGCCACACGATTTGTAATTTTTTCTTTGTATATAAACCCAATGTACAGATATTTTTTATTATATTCTTGAAATTAACAGCGTTTTATTATTATATTATAGGGCCGTAATTTATAGTCAATACGGCCCCTAAATTCATACGTTGCAAATAGGTAAACCGTACCCGTTTAATGAGGAGACCAGGTATAATAATTATCATCACAGAAGGTGGTGCAACAAAAGCATTAGAGCCGTTCAAAGTTATATTCTTATAATTTGAAATAAACTATTCACAGCGATGTGTCAATTAGTTTGTTTTGGACAGTACGCCAAAGTAAACGTCTCGTGTGATTTCGTAATAATGGAAAGGCTGAACACCAACCGAAATCGAAGCAGAGCTGGATCCAATGCTATTAGAATTCTCTTCTTCGTTTTTAATGGTTTAAAATAGGGTTGCCGAATTTAAGCGTGGTCGTTAAATATTTTATTTATAACCTATAATAATTCATATAAAAAAAGGTAAATTAACTGTACTTATATATCATATAACACATCGTTCTTTCCTAAATAGAAAATAATAAACATATTAACAATACTACAGCAAAAATTGAGAGTAAAATTTACTTAGTTAATTGACGAAGGAGATACTTGTTGAAACTTCATTATAACGCTAAGAAATAAGTAATTAAACTTCTAGTTTCAAAAATTCTTTTATTGTAAATACCACTACAATATTGTTTCGCCATACAATGGCTTCATCAGGTGGATGAAGTATTTCATCCACCTGATCAGAATTAATTATACTTCTGTGTGTCATATCAGAAATTCAAACCGCTCTCAATAACCTCTCTTTGTAATTTGTTATTTTCTGCTTCTTCCTTCATGAATTTTAAAACGTTGGCCATGATTTCTCTTCCTCGGCTATGTATAACTTTGCCTTTTACTCCAACTTTCTTCAATGACGAAGCCTTCACTGTATAAATAATATCTAATTATTTACTTAAAAATAAAATTTATACTCTAGACTTACTAATCGAATAATATAGAAATGTTTTCAAGTGTCTTGATAAAGACAATTTAAATAACGACAATTTACTAAATTCAAACAAGTAACAATAAAACATAAACCCAAATATAATCGTCACGCAACTGTTATACAAACATCCCTAAACTGGATCGGATGGGATATAATGAACTCGCCTAACCCTAATATGTTCATAGCGCATTATGACTTATATGCTATTCCCTAATTGTTTTCACTCTACTCCTTATAATCTGCTTAGTATTAATTGCTGTCATTTTAAAATATTTTGAATCTTACTATAATTAAGACGGCGAAAGATTTCATCAAAACATTTCTGTTATTGAAAAACGTTATCAGGGCAAGTGGAACAGTGAAATAATTGCTGATTATTGTTGAACATTGATATCAGAAAGTGCCTAAGAACAGTATAATAGAAAAGCAATAAGAAGAACATTTTAAACAGAACATACAGCATCATATAATGTACATACCTAACTAAAATGATTACATTTACCTTTCAATACTTTTTTTCCCAAAAACCTGACGTATCAGAATAAATTTGTTGTAATTAATATTGTTAGAACTATAAAAAAACAAAAATTGCACATAGTTTCTAAACCAGGGATGCACAGACTTATAGGGAACTGGGGCCACTCGGGAATATTATAAGCCAAGGACAGGCCACTACAAAGAATACTTATTAACACAAATATTTTTATTTTTAAATAGTATGAATTACTACAAATGATAAAAATAAAAGAACATTAAAAAATGTTTGTTGTAATTATGTAATCGTAATGTAATGTAATCATTACAATGTAATATTTCATGTTTTATTATTTTGATGCTTGATATTGCATTGACCTAACAATTTTGTTTATGTTTGGCTCCACATTACTTGTCGCCACACGTAAAATTGCTACCAGATTTTCATTTTCCAGACGGTTTCGATTTTTTGTTTTGTTAAGTTTCATCACTGAAAACGTTTGCTCACAAATATACGTCGATCCAAATAAGCTTGCGCATTTCAATGCATTTATTCGCAACTCTTTATAAGCGGTTTTGTCAACGCAACGATAAAAGTTGAGTAAATTACCTTCATTAAACTTGTTTCGTAAATTATCATCATTTTGCATGTCTCTCAATTCCAGCTGTATTGATTCCGGTGCATTTTCGGGTGAAATGTTGAAAGGATTGCTGAAAATGTCTAATAGAGGTTTACCTTTTTGAAGTCTAGAAAACGATCATGGAAAGCTTGTATTAAAATATCAATTTTTTCAACATAAGCGAAATTGACATCAGTTTTATTGAATTTCTCCATAAATTTTTTGTAAAATGGCTGTAATTGGCTGAATTGATTTGTGTTCTGAAAAGACTCAATTTACATTGAAAGGATGAAACATGAGAGTATAACTGCGAAATCAATTGATCTTTGCCTTGGAGTCGCGTATTTAAGACATTCAAGTCATTTGTGATGTCTACAAGAAACGCTAAGTCACGCAGCCAATCAGGGTTGTCGAGTTCGGAGACATCCTATTTCTTTTCCGACAGATATATTTGGTTTCTCCAATCAAGTTAAGAAACCGCTCTAGTGACACCCCAGGACTTAGCCACCTTACTTCAGTGTAAAACAGGAGATCACTATATTCGCTTTCAATATCCTCGAGAAATTGTGTGAATTGTCGGTGATTGAGACCACGTGATTTTATAAAGTTTACAGTAGGTACTACAACTTTCATCACATTTTCAAATCCCAATAATTTTGATATATAATAATTATTATAATAATTTTGATGTATAATGCAATGAAACTGCATTAATTCCTTGGTATCTATGTTTTTAGTTTGTAAATACTCTTTTAACATAGTTATTATCCCAGATTTACTTCCAACCATTGAAGGTGCTCCGTCAGTCGTAATTCCAGATAATTTCGTTAAATCCAAATCCATTATAGAACATTTTTCCAGAACAGCTTTGAGCATGTCACTCCCCTTGGTTTGATTTATCAAAGAACTCATACCAATCAGTTCTTCACTCACTACAAAATTTTGCGTTACACCTCGTAAAAATATTAAGAGTTGAGCAGTGGAACTTATATCTGTAGATTCGTGGAGTGCCATAGAAAAATACTCAAAACTTTTCGATTTAGTAGCTAATTGCTCTTCTATATTAGCTGCTAATGTGGTAAGTCTTCTTTGAACAGTCATCCGATTTAGTTGAATTTTCTCAAACCTCTTCGCATCTTTCGGACACATTTTCTTTGCGGCGATATCTAAACACTGCTTAACAAACTCACCATCTTTAAAAGGCCGACAAGTTTTCGCTATTATCCGAGATATTTCAAAGCTAACTTCAGTATCTGTTTCAGCATCTTGAATTGGTTTTGTAAACATATCAGAATAATTGAAACATACATGAGTAGATAAACCCCACCAGTTTTGTATAATACAAAGGTATTTTTAATAATATTGTAAACATAGCTTGCCGGCCTATTAGTTCCCTTTGTAAAGTGAAAATTTCTTGCGTTCGATTTTCGCCGGTTAATTTGGTGAAAGTATGATGCTGGCTTTCATAATGCCTTTTCACATTATATTCCTTCGGAATAGAAACACTACTCTTGCATATTAAACAGACACTTTTGTTATGCGATTAATTAAAAAAGTATTTTTCGGTCTAAATATCTTGAAACTGTCGATTTTCATCTTCACCCGTACGACTACGTTTTTTAATGGGGCCTGGTTTATCCATATCAAAATTGATATTATATTGTTACGTAGGTAGATGCCAAGTTCGAACGACGAAATATTTATTCTTCACAGATTACAATTCAAACAATATAACGTTCGCTTGACCGAAGTTAAAACTTAACTGCCCCGATAGTGGGCGATGCGTTGTATTTATACGAGTTACCTAACATCGAGAACCTACCACATTGTTCGGGGATAATACCGACGTGTTTAGTAATCTAGTTGGTTCGACAGATTTCTAGTTTCGTAACAATATGCTTGGAACGATGAGGAGCATACCTGTCCTACGTAGTAAACCTGTACAAGAAAGTAGTAGGTACTTAAAGATACATATCTTACGAACAATTACAAAAGTTAGAATAAAATAAAAAGTTAAGAAATATTGATTTGAATGGGCCCGCGGGCCGCGGTATGTGCATCGCTGCTCTAGATTAATATCATTCAGTTCAGGGGGCAAAAATTCAGTTAACATCTCACGATATCGACTGTTATAGCATCACCAGCAGGATTTAGATGGTTGAATTACACCACCTGACCATAATGCACACCAAACAGTGACTGGTGAGGATGTAAAGATCTTTTATGAACCACTCGTGGATTTTTTGTTAACAAAAACACCAATTTCGAAATGTGCTTCACCAGAAATTCTTCATCAGATTGTTCTTTAATCCAACTGATGAAATGCACGACGTTTTGCATGATCCAATGGCTTTAGTTCCAGTGTTATTTGAACCTTATATGCCTAGTTCGGTAAAATACGCCTTGTTGTTGATTCACTGCGTCCAACTTGTTAGCAACGTCGACTAATGGACATTTCAGGTGCTTTAGCGACACTTTCACGAATCAAATCAATATGCTCTTTTGAACGACCACTACGACTGTATTTTTCTCTTTTTTGATCTTCCACCGAATCGGTCTCTTGAAATTTTGCCTCTATTTGAAATGACCATTAGATTCTACCAAACGGAAGCGGTAAGCACGATTCATGTACCATGCCAATGTGAAGGTTTCAAAAACGCGGTTCATATAAATGGGAGATCAATATTCTAAAGCAGAACTATATTTAGAAGAGTCGCTCTCGAAGCTGGTAAGCTTAATTAAAAGAGCATGGATTTCAATAATCATACAAGATCTTTTATAAATTCCTGCTTTTTCCTTGTAGCACTACCTGCATTATTAATTGTACAGCAAAAGCGTTAAAAAGTCACTGCATGCAGATATAATTGTTCCCTAACATAAGTATTAAGTGCCGATATTACTTATTAAATTAATTAGAATGAATCAGCATCAAATGAAGGTCAAATCGATTCAATAATTATCATTGAATGAAGTACTTACGATTAAATAAATGTAATTCTTAAAATAAGAAACTTTTGTGTAGAAAACTAAGGTCTTCGGCTTATCAACTTTTGATCGTTTTATAAATAAATAATAAAGACCTAAGCAGAGATAATCTTTTTATGAAATTAATAAGTGAAACAGACATTAAGTGAATATTTTGCTAAAGTAAAAGTAGTTCAGATTAGTGTCGCTTGAAAAATAAAAGAGCCACATAAAAAAAAACACCGAAATCCATACAATCAGTATTTTTCCATTAGATCTTTGGCGAATTAAAAAAAACACGCTGTCACTTATGTAACATTCACCTATACTTGTCATATTGTGTCTGACATACTTACAACAATTATGCTTTTATATAATAACACATAAATACATCATTTTCGTGGCAAAAATAACCTTTAACGCGTTCTCAATCAGTAACTAAGCTCAAATGAAAAAATTTATTGCATTTTTATTAAAAATTTTAACCGTTTTGTTTTTACTGTGGTGTACGACCTAGTTTGATCTTAAATTTGTTTGTCAATATATTAGAATGTCTATTTTGGGCGAATTCCAAATGTGAAATGTTCAATAGGTAAATTTATAGACTAATTACTAGAGCAGACCAATTTCCGTGCGCGCCATGAGCGCCGGTATGGGAGTGTAATTCGTAATATATTAGAATATGCGATAGAATAGGGACGCAACATGAGCTTGTTACCGATATAAGTATAGAAGTAGAGACATTTATTTTATTCTATCAGAAATAATTAAATATGTATTTGGTTTTCTGCTATTAAAGTAATATGCATAAACACATGAAAAATAAGAATAGTACATATTATAGCAGCGTTGTATGTACCTATAAATAAAATGGAAAATGTATGAAATCAGTGATTGTGTGCACGGCAAAGGATTTAAAAAAACACTTACCGTTTTAAGCGTCTTCCAAGGATTGACAAACTGGAGAAACCCGATTGTATATTTCCAACATCAGGTGCGTTTCTAAGGTTATTTCTGAAAAACATGCCCGCCGTGAGGACAAAATATGTTTATATTCGGAAAACGAGCGTTCTACATCTAGTGATGTTATATTCGCATAATCAAAATAGTTTTTTAAGCAACTTAACGCATCTGTAGACGTGCCCTCATAAATATGTGTTAAGGTGTCAAAATCTGCATTTCTGTCTAAAGCACTTTCAAATTTAATTAGAAAACTTTCACTTTTTGCGTCTTCTACAGTGCGTGAACATCTTTAACGATTTGCAGACCTCTAACGACAGCGACGAATTTTCTAATTTTATGAAAAAACTCACCGTATTTTATTTATCTTACGAAATATAAACTAATAAATTAAATAAATTATAAAATAAATTATAAAAACGCCGCTTCTATCTACGCCCATGAAGAAAGGAATTTCACTATAATATTGTAGTAATTTCATCGCAAATCAACGACAAAAACCAGATGTGCGATTAACCGAATGAATAGCGCTATTTAATAACTGCGTTTTGTACTTAGCGATGATATAGACTATTTATATGGTCCATCATACCTTCGACCTGATGCGTCCGGTCTCTATTAGAATATTTCTAATAATATTTCCCTAATTGAATAAACGTCTTATTTACATAATTTTTCAATTTCTTTGTTCATAAGATAGAATGCATCCTATATTATTATTATTATTAAATTATTTTAAACATTTTGAAATTTCACAAAATTTTATTAAAATCCTAGTGCACGATTTTTTATAAGACTACCACTACAAAATATTAGTGATGAGATTAATGTATCTTCGCGTATCCGTGATAATTTCACAGTTGTTTTTCGCTTCGAATTTTAAGGTAGTTTTTTATACCGGGCGTGTCAACGATCTGGCAAATTCCGTTCATTATGCAATGACGGAATTCGAATTCAACATAAGCAAAAAGTTACAGTAATTATAACTTGAAAATATTCTCCATATACGGTGATAGTATACATGGAGACGCAATGAAATTATGTTTTTTTTTTATGTAATAACTTACTTCTTTTTTATTTCTTATTAAATTATAATTATAAATTATATATTTTGTTATTATTTTATGCTTAGGTATTATATTTCTTTAATTCTTTACATTCTTGTAATAAATATCATATTAAATGTGACTTCGTAATATAATTA
Organism: Melolontha melolontha; assembly: GCA_935421215.2. NCBI lineage: Eukaryota > Metazoa > Arthropoda > Insecta > Coleoptera > Scarabaeidae > Melolontha > Melolontha melolontha. The sequence goes on from OW285241.1 coordinate 7,793,878, forward strand.
TTGTTGAAATATTAGGGAATAACGGAATGTCAAATATATTTTAATTGGTGTTACAATTATAGGCTTAACAGTAATTAAAATATATTTCATATAAATGGTATATATTTTACATTATTACAACATCGTGTATATGTATATTAAGTTGATTTTGGTACTTTCTCAGTCGTTTGATGTGTTTGTAGTCAGTCTTCCAAGCGCAAAATGGCGTTGAAACGAGGACTCTTGGAGGCGTTGACGTATCGATGATCTCTTCTTCATCTCGATCGCCAAAGTTCTCATCAGGGTTACTCTTCGATGTGGTACAATGTCCGGAAGATTACGGGCATAACACAAACGTACACACAGTACTTTCAATTACAAAGATGTTAAAGTATTTCATATGGAAATGAATTATAAAATAAGTATTACAACTAATTCATATTAAAAAAACATAAAGAAAACGCTGTTAATAACCGCTATAAAATTTTAAATCTATCAAAATTATATTTTCCAATAATATAACATAATATAAATAAAGTAAGAATTCAATTTCAATATTAAGCATTTAAATATTTTAAAACCCATACACCACGAACTCCAAAGTATCAAATTACAGGTAGAGACAAAACAAAAAATTTAACATATTTTAGGTCAACTGAAATCCAGTCTATTTTCATATTGAAAGTATAATGTGCCACATTATGTTTTAAGTAAAATAGCTCAAACTGTAACAAAAAATTTAAAAAAGAAGAATACAAATTGTAAGTACCATAAAATATATATAATTAATCTATTATTAGTTAAATTTACATTTACCCAAGACATGTAGTGTTGTAATCAACATTTATTCTGATGAAGACAACAATAAAAGTCGAAACGGTAAAATGAGCATTTTTATTTGATTAATTGTTATCAAGCCGAAATCCAAGTAATTATTATATATATATATATATATATATATATATATATATATATATATATATATAATAACTTCGTGACCTTGGTATGATATGGTAAACCTAATCAGTAGGCGATTAAAGGTCTGTATATTACTTCAAAGTATATGTATTTAAAAAACTCTACATGTTTCGGCAGTACGAATCTTGATAAAGGCGTACTACCGAAACATTTTTATATTTTGTACGTCAATTTTATTATTTTTTAAGTATTTTTTAGCAAGTAGATAATATAAAATTCCTCGTGTATTTTCTGTTTCAACAAGATATTTTCGTTTTGTTTAGACAAGATGTTTTCGTAAACATCATTATTTATAAGTTATTATTAATACACCTTCGCAATGCAAATAATTTAGTGAAAAATTTCCACAACACGCAAACAATTAAATAATTCCAAAAAAACCAAATCAAAAACTGTAAACGGAAAGTTTAAAGGAATGGAAACTTTAAAATTGCACATAATCTATCAAGTATTCTCTTTTTATCACGCAAAAAAAAATGTTACAAACACTGGCAAAAGATACCAACTTGATTTGGAATATTCTTAATTAAAAAAATGTTGTTTGCCATTAGCATAACTATGATATATTCCGAAGTTTTTTTAATGTACTAATAACAGTTGCATTATGCGTCAATAATAATTTAAAAAAAATTGAATAAATAACTATGCATAAGTATGTGTTTACGAAATGACTGGTAGAATGTTTATGTAATATGTTATATACAGGGTTCGGGAAATGTATGGATCTATTCGAATATCTTTAATATGCCTAATTAGATTTGAATAAGACATTCCACAAATAGTTAAATGCGAATCGGAGATTCGATAAGAACTCATGAAAAAGTATGTGATTTACTTAATTTCCATCAATATTGGCATCCTATACCACGAATTGTCGTTAGTAATTGTCGTTAGTAAAACTTTGAGAAGGTATAACTTGACCGGAATTGTTAAATATTTGCCGAAAAGCGGACGACCAAAAGTCGCAAATTAAACGTTTGCGCTGGTATTTCCAGGAACCGTTTTATTGGTCCTTTTTTCATTCATGGTACGTGTTAACTGGATAGAGATATTTAGATCTTTTACGTGATCAGGTTGTTTCTAATATTGAGGAAGATTGGGAATTACCTGTAAGTGTTTGGTTTCAACAAGATGGAGCACCCCCTCACTATGTCTTTAGTGTTAGAATTTTTTTAAATTAAACATTTCCAAATTGGTGGATTGGTTGTTGTTAAGAAAGCTTAAGACAATGGTAAACATTTGTTTGGCACCGTATATGTATATATTTAATCCAAGACAATAACATTAATACTTATTTTGTGTCCTTTTGTTTTGCATAGATTTAGTTTAGTTTATAAATATATATATATATATATATATATATATATATATATATATATATATAGTAAACCTAATCAGTAGGCGATTAAAGGTCTGTATATTACTTCAAAATAATAATACCAAGGTCACGAAGTTATTATATATATATATATATATATAATAACTTCGTGACCTTGGTATGATATGGTAAACCTAATCAGTAGGCGATTAAAGGTCTGTATATTACTTCAAAATATATGTATTTAAAAAACTCTACATGTTTCGGCTGTGTACGCCTTTATCAAGAGAATACAAAATATGAATGACAGGATATAAATGTCAAGTAATTAACTTAATTACTTGACATTAACAAGTAATTAACTTAATTACTTGACATTAACAAGTAATTAACTTAATTACTTGACATTTTTTTAAAGTTTTTTAAATAAATATATATTTTGAAGTAATATACAGACCTTTAATCGCCTACTGATTAGGTTTACTATATATATATATATATATATATATATATATATATATAGCGAGGCTTTGCAGCTTTAAAGCCGCTTCTCGCATCCTAAGCGCCAACGCTCCTTATCATTCCAGTCTCCCTCCTGCAGATCTCGTTCTTTCATCGCTTTGTGTATATTTTGTGCCCATCGTTTCCGCGGTCTTCCCCGTTTGTTTCTTCGTGGAGGAATCCATTCCCATACTTTTCTGGGAATCCTTTCATCACTCATGCGACGCAGGTGGCCGTACCACTTAAGCTGTTTTTCATTTATTGTGTCCAAGATAGTATCTGTAGCCCTCATTCTTTCTCTAATGTTCTCATTCCTAACGTGGTCGAATAAAGTTAAGCTACAGCATCGTCTCTAATAAGACATCTCTGCTGAAAGTATTTTCTGATTGATGTTTTTATTCAAGACCCACACCTCCGACCCATACGTCATAACCGGTTCAATTAGTGTTTGATATATATTTTTTTATCAAGTTATTATTCCACAGGATCGGATGCAGTGCTCTAGTCATATTCTTTCCTCTACCTATTTTCTTCAATATGTCCTTCTCATCCCTTCCATCTTCGCAGAAGGTGACCCCCAAGATATTCATACTCCTTTACATTTTTTATTACTCCACTTTCCAATTTCAAATCTTGCCACCTTCCTCCTATAACTATATACTGGGTTTTTTCCGTATTTACTTCTAAGCCCCATTTATTGTATTCTTCTATGAGTCTAGTAAGCATATATTCCATGTCTTGTTGGTCTTCAGCAATTACTACTTGGTCGTCTGCAAAGAGAATTGTGTGCAGACGGCTACTTTCCAGATGTATCCCCATGGGGCTGCGTTTCCTACTCCAATGCTTTAGAGCCGCTCCTAAGTAGATTTTGAAAAGGGTAGGGGACAAGCAGCAACCCTGTTTCACGCCTTTTGTTGGTTGGAAGGGTGCAGATGTCTGTTTTCCGACTTTGACCACGGCTTGATTTTCTCTGTAGAGGATTTTTATTGCGTTTATATAATCTTTATTTATGCCTTGTTCTTCCATTGTAATCCATAATTTCTGAAGAGGGACGGAATCGAATGCCTTTTTTAGATCTATGAATGCAATATGGAGTTCTCTATCTTTTATTATGCTCTTTTCTGTTAGATGTCTTAGGGTGAATATATTGTCCGTACAGGATCTTCCCAGTCTAAAGCCACTTTTTTCTTCTATTTCTCTGATTTCTTTCTCTATTCTAGCTTTAAGGATTCTTCCATACAGTCTACCAGTGGATGAAGTGATGCTTATACCTCTATAGTTCCCGCACTTGTTTCTGTCGCCCTTCTTATATATTGAATTTATGTGGGAGATTGTCCAGTCATGGGGTATGTCTTCTCCAATTAGACATTTATTAAATATACGACATGTTACTTTCAATGCTTCTGTTGTTGCATGTTTTAGTAGCTCAATAGGCAGATCACCTGGTCCAGGTGCTTTATTATTTCTCATTTTCTGTAACTCCTTTTTTACTTCTTCTACCGTAATCTCCTCTATTGTATGTTCTTCTACTTTTCCATTTTCTAAGCCAGTGTCTAAATATTCTTGTCTCTTCTCTATCAGTAGACCACTGTAGTAATCTTTCCATACTTCTGTTTTTATAGGGTTGATTTGTCTTATTTCATTTGTATTTTTCCTTAACTTGTTTATTGTTGTCCAAGCTGCTCTGGACTTAGATCCACCTACCATTGAGCTTATTTGTGCACATTTGTTGTTCCATGCTTCATTTTTAATTTTTTTTATTTCCTTCTTAACCATGTACTTGTATCTATTATATTGTTTTCGATCCTCTTCCTCTTTGGTAGCCAACCATTTGAGATATAACTTCTTTTTTTCTTCTACCAATTCGACTAGTTCGTCTGACCACCAGAAATCTCTTGTTTTTTTCTCTTTTATTCCTAAAGCTTCTAGGGCTGTCTTAGAGTTTCATACATTTCGTGCGCTGTTCCAGTCATTTCTTCGTCAAGTTTTCGAGCCAATTGCAATTTATATAGAAAGCTAGTGGATTCATTTTTAAGACTATCTAAATTGTAGACTTTTGGTTTTTCAGTATTTTGGGTCTGATCACGTTTCCCTTTCTTGTTGTTTTCATATTTTATATTCATAATAGATTTGACCAACAAATGGTCTGATCCACATTCTGCTCCTCTCATCACTTTTACGTCAAAAGTTCTTATTATCGAATTCTGTTTTATAACGATATAGTCTAATATTGATCTTAATTCTTTCGTTTTCTGGATCCAAGTATATTTATTAATATCTTTATGTTGGAAGAACCCATTTAAAATTTTCAGAAAGTGACCTTCACAGAGCTCTATCCATCTTGTTCCGTTATCGTTCACCACATTGTCCAATAATTTTACTGTCATGGGCTTTACCGACCCTTCCGTTAAAATCACCTAACATTATAATTTCTTGTTTGTTTTTAGATTTATCTAATTCCTCTGCTAGTTTATCAAAAAATCCTTCTTTTATCGTTTTTTCATCGTCGTCAGTGGGTGCGTAAATTCCAATGATTCTCACTTTTCTTCCTTTAATTTCTAGGTCAACTGTTAGTATTCTCTCATCAATCGGGTTCCAGCTCACTATGCTTGTTTCTAGTTTCTTCTTTACAGCTACTATCACACCAGACTTTGCTCTTTCTGTTTTCACCACTCCGCTCCAAAAGTATATGTATTCGTCCACATACTGGTTACCTTGTCCTTTCTTTTTCGTCTCAGTGAGTACAGCAATGTCAATATTGTATGAGTGAAGCTCTCTAAAGACCTGGCTTTCTTTTGTACTTATCCCTCTAATGTTCCAGCATCCTATATTCATTTGCCTTTTTCTTTGCTTTTGTCGTTTTCCGTGAGATCCGTCCTGGTTCCGAGGCTGCGCGCTTGCATTTTTAGCAGTACTTTTTTTACGTATGACAGAGAGCTGGTCTGTCGATACAACCCTCCTCACTTTACCCGGACTTGGGACCGGCTGAGACAATTTTGGAGCTACTCAATCCACCCCTCCATTGCCCAGGTGGAGTTAGTTTAGTTTATAATATTGTATATATTTAAGTAATTAATTTGTTTAAATTCATATGCATCAATGTATATAGTATACTTAAAGATCTTGCATTTGGATCATACCATTTAATGTAAATTACCATTATAATCCATGGGAAATTTCCAAATGACGTAGTACTTAAAATTTCCTATGTAATTTAAGATAATAAGTGTAATTCTGTGGCCCGTCACGTTACCTGTTATTTGGTGAAATATGCAAAGATCCATTAAGGGTTCTACGTTTAAAGTTTTATTTCTCTTTGTCCAATTCATTGAGGGGTTTTCCGTGACCTATCGATTATTATTCTAAATTTCTAAAAATAAATTTAATTTCCTTATGCAAGCGAACCCATAATTTACCTGGGACATTCAAGTCAGTGTCTACGAAGAAATCAACGAGCAAACATCTAGCGAGAACTCGAAAAGCATCGACCTAGACAGAAAACTCGGCATTCGCTCAGACATTCAATTATCATTTATAGATTAAGTAAATAGTTATGTACATAGTCGACTAAAATATTTTAGTTCACAAGTAAGTGTTTTATTCCGAAAAACTGTGCGTAATAAAAAGCCTTTCAAACTAGGGAAGCTTCAAGAGTTGTAGAGGATTCCTTCTGATTAAATTCCCTAAATTTTTTCCTTTGGGGTCATTAAAAATCTGTGGGTTATACTAGACGACCGCATAATCTGGGAACCGAATAATTGAGGAAGTGCTATTAATTCGTGAAGACGCTTTTACAAATGCCATTCAAGAATTACAGACTTGCATATTGTCAAGAAGTGAACAGTCATTATTTAGAAAACTTTCTTAACTGGTATTGATTTTGTGTTCATTTTTCTCATTCTCAATAAAATTTGCATTATTAGATTTAATTAAATATCTCTGTCGTTGTCGAACAAAAAAGCGCCAAACTTTATTATTACTGAATTCCCAATGCAGCGCTCTATTGAAATTCATAAAAATCTACAGGGTGTTTCATTTAAAATAGAAAAGCTTACATCGTTTCTAGCTAAACCGTAAGTCTGAGTTGGATATAGATATACTCATCAAATCCCTTAATTAATTGTGGAAAGTCTTATTTGAATATAAGTAGTCATATCAAAGATATTCGAATGGATCCATACATATGCTTAACCTTGTATACAAAGTGACTGAAGTATCGGTGGAAATTGCGAAGCGTATTACACACACTAGCACACGCATATTTACACGTACATGTGACTCTAATGCCCGTAGGCGTAGTTGAGTTACGATAGTGGGCATACATTCGTCAGTATTTAATGTGTTTAGTACGGCAGATTGAAAGTGTAGATGTACAGATTTGCTTTAAGAAATTGTAGCCGCTATTATAATAATTGATGTATGTATGCGTTAACATTAAACTGAAACAAAACTCTTTAAAAATTGTAACTAAAATAAAATTATTAATGAAAATTAAATAAAATTCTTATAAAAAAACGAAACATAAAAAATGGTACAAATTTTATTTTAGTTTTTCGCGAGAGTTTGCTCAGACGCACGCATCGAGATGTGAACAACGAATGTCATCCCCGGTCTCCACATATCCACACTACATGAGTGAAAGCCATCCCTACTAGTATTCTTGAAAACTGTTATACATATACGTATATGTATATGCGTGTGAATTTGAAGCTAAATATTTACTTTTAACTACGTCAATCTGTATATATAATCAAAATGTAGAGGGAAAAATGAACAAATAAAAACGAATATTTGTAGATTCAGTCAAATTCCTTTATTTTTACGTAATCTGTTGAATAATTTTTTTTCTAATAAATGGGCTTATGCATTAATGAATAGAGCAGACCAATTTCCGTGCGCGCCATGAGCGCCGGTATGGGAGTGTAATTCGTAATATATTAGAATATGCGATAGAATAGGGACGCAACATGACCTTGTTACCGATATAAGTATAGAAGTAGAGACATTTATTCTATCAGAAATAATAATATACATTTGGTTTTCTGCTATTAAAGTAATATGCACAAACACACGAAAAATAAGAATAGTACATATTATAGCAGCGTTGTATGTACCTATAAATAAAATGGAAAATGTATGAAATCAGTGATTGTGTGCACGACAGAGCATTTAAAAAAACACTTACCGTTTTAAGCGTCTTCCAAGGATTGACAAACTGGAGAAACTCAATTGTATATTTTCAACATCAGGTGCGTTTCTAAGGTTATTTCTGAAAAACATGTCCGCCGTGAGGAAAAAATATGTTTATATTCGGAAAACGAGCGTTCTACATCTAGTGATGTTATATTCGCATAATCAAAATACTTTTTTAAGCAACTTAACGCATCTGTAGACGTGCCCTCACAAAACGTGTTAAGGTGTCAAAATCTGCATTTCTGTGTAAAACACTTTTAAATTTAATTAGAACACTTTCACTTTTTGCGTCTTCTACAGCACACAGTTGTGCGTGAACATCATTAACGATTTGCAGTGATTCCTCTAACGACAGCGACGAATTTTCTAATTTTTATATTGCTTCTTCCAGTCCCATGTAATTCTCACGAATACTTTGTAAATCCATTTTAATCTGGGCATCTTGAAATTTTTTCTGGCTTGTATTGATAGCTGCACTTTCTTTCGGATCGAATGATAAAACCACGCCCTCAATTTTTTCAAAATGTTCATGATAGTAAAACCCCGCCCGTAACCATGTACCTCAACGTGTCAGAATCAGCTGTGGTGGCTCAGGGTATGGGGACACAATTCGTGAAATTTCCGAATACGTTTTGGAGATTTCAGGAATACTGCCTTTGTACTCGATATTAAAGCATCTACCTCTGGATAACATCGACGAACCTGTTCTGCCACAAGGTGTAGAGCATAGAGTTTACAAGTAATATGTAAAAAGTTAGGACAATGTTTTCTAAGAGACCGGCCTACAGAATGGTTGCGGCAGCATCGGCCACAAACATTAATACTTGGTCATTCAAAAGTTTAAATTTTTCCAAAGTATCTAATAGCACCTCTGAAATTTTTTCGGCATTACATTGTTCTAGTTGTCTGGATGCTAATAAAATTGAAGACGTTGGTTGATGTGGTTCCATATTACGCGCCATCACATTAACTACAGATTGCTTTTTGCTGTCAGTTGTTTCGTCCACACATAACCACAATTTTTTATTTTTCAGTTCGGCTTTGATTTTATTTTCAACCTGTTTACGCACCGATGGTAAATTCCTTCGTAACGTTGTCGTGCTCGGTAATGTTTGATTCGCGTATTTATTCCAAAATGAAATAAATGAATCATTACTTAACAAGGTAAACGGCAGTGTACACACAATCATAGTTACACATAGTTCATGTATAAACTGTTGTCGATTAATTTTGTTATTATTGTGCTTCGAACTGCTTACGTGTTCTTTACAATGTGTTTTTGACCAACACATTAGATATGTATTGCACACTATACATTTAATTTTTGAGCCATCGTATATTAAGTCCGGGAAATCCATAATAAACTTATTCACTTCGTCTGACAACGGTCGTTTTCTCGATTTATGTGTCGACGACATTTTATTACGTATGCTCACACTTACATGCAGTCTAAGCAAGTATCAAACACATACTGAATGCTTTTTATTAGTTCTGATGCAATACAATCATCCTCACATCGGCGCACATGGCGCGCACGGAAATTGGTCTGCTCTATTTATGAATTTGCTAATTGAAGGCAGGTGGTTTAATAATTTAGTTTAATAGATTTGTGGAAAATTTTACTTTCTCAATTATATCAGGGCTGTTGAATTTCAAGTGGCCTGAGGGCCACTCTAAATAAAATTGCGGTTGTGAGGGCCGCATTCGTAATAAGTACAAAAAAACGTATTTGTTTGTATAATTATTTTTTTATATTTTGCGTTCGAAATCAACTCATTATGAAACCAAAAACAGTATCGAAATGAGCTCTATTTCGATACACTTTTTTTTATTTTTCAATGTTGGCGTTGTTCGAATACAGAAATAAATATCATTGCTGTCATATGATTTTAAGAATTTATGCACATTTGACAGATATGATATATGTTCGTATTTTACACAAACAACGTATGTTGTATACAATTGACAACAACATATATATGTTTCTATGTCACTCATGTTTATATTTTTAAATGAAATATCAAGTAATGTTAACGAAAATTAATAAATAATATGTAATATAATATACATACTTCGCGGATAGCAAGATTTAAATTTGAAAATGGCAAGTATCAATGTGACCAACTGCATGCTTTATATACAAATTAAGCTCTGAACTTTCAAATTAAATAATTCCAATTTATTAATGTAAAAAATGCAAAATAGAAAAAAATAGTATAAAAAACTCGCTTCATAAGGCCTTTTGCCGCACTCGCTCTTTAGAAAACTCGCCGCAAGCGGCTCGTTTTCTAAACTGATCTCGTGCGGCAAAATGGTGCCTTATGAAACTCGTTTTTTAATATACTATTATGTATTCTAAAAAATAACATATATAGGTACAAAAAAAAATAGTGTAGAGTTTGAGGATGTTGCTTTACAACGGCGCGATTTTGGTTAATTTACGAGTAGTTTAGTCGATTTACTTAACGATTTTATTAAGATTCTAGAAGTCTGAAAGTTATTTTGTTAGATGTTTGGGTTGATCAAGGTTACCTGGATGACGATTTTATTATTTATGGGGAACAGAAGTGAGTGGATAATTTAGTTTAATAGCTTTTTTAAGTTTTATTGTGTTTTACAAGTGTGGAGGTTAACTTGCTTGATGTTTGCTTTGTAATTCGATCATTATCATAAGTTGGGGGGAACTGATTTTCACAAAAAATCATTTAGTATTATTAATATATAATTATTGAAGTTACCTCAAAGTTTAATAGAGTAAATCTAAAAATATAATAATACATAATAATACGGAATTATTAATTCACGACGATTTTACCTCAATCATCAAAATTCCATACTAAGATTAATATGGAATTCTTGTTCATGACATAATCTATAATTGTTGCTTGACTAGCTCACTGGGTCAAGTTTTATGGAAATACAAACTTGTTATTACTGAAGATGTTAACCTTGCTAATGAAATGCAATCTCTAAAAATACTAAAACATTTTACATGTTCATGCATTTGTTGCATAACTTATAGTAGTTATTTAATTAAGTTAATAGGTCAAGATTTTAAATTGTGCAAGTCTAAACTATTCTAAATTAACGATTACAGGTGAATGATGAGATGAGACTCACCTTGCTAATGAAATATATGAATCTGTATCTACGGAATATGGAAATATTAAACGGCTTCCTGTAAACAAGCTGATATGTTTTGCGACATATTGCCTTTTTAATTAATAATTTGTTTATTTATTGCTAAATTTTTCATAACTTAAAACCGTTAGATAATACAATAACAGCCAACTTCGAAGCATTGAAGACGAAATCTAGATCTCGCTATTACATACAATTAATTCTCTTTTAATTATTTTATCCGCGTTGTTTTTATAATAATTCAAAGAAAACTTTTTAATTTATTTGTGTTGCTTTAATCGGGATTTCTCTATAGCAATTGCATATTTTAATAGTGAAAGTTTAGTTGTTGAATTAAGAAGCTTTGCAGCTTCTATTAACTGCATCTTCCAATCTCCAATCTCTTTTTCATTTTTATTTTATGTGCATTAATCACATTGTCAATTATATAAAATGTAAATAATTGCACGTAAATACATTTATTTACCCAGTTACAAACTTATTTGAACACAAATTAAAAAGCGTTTAAAGATCTATGGAGGAAAAGTCGATAATTCGATAAGTCGATGTACAGTTCTGTGCAATAAATTGGCGTGCATTTAATATAAGATAATTTAAATCAGGCTTTTGGTTTCTATAATTATGGGATAAATATAAATGTATTTGTCATATCGCGTCAAATCAATTTGTCATACTTGACTGACAGATATAGATTGAAATATGCCCGCGCATTTAGATTTTGTTAAGTAAGGCTCGCATTATAGGGAAATTTGCAGATAACTGGTCAATTAGAGCAGTAGCACTGCAATTTGGCATCATTTGCGCGCGCGGCTTCGTGTAACATTACACGAATCCGCGCACGCATTACTTCAATAGTGGGACGCCCCCTCCCGACACAGCAGCATATAACAAGAGGTAGTGCTGGGCGCACATTAGACGATCTCCAGCTCTAACCAGCGACAGACCGACTAGCTCCTGAAGATGACGAGTGCGATCTCGTTGAAACGTAGAGTAAATAGTTCTTTTCAGGATAAAACTCACACGCGGCCAAGAACCCGAGAAACTACACCTTCATATATATATATATATATATATTTATATATATATATATTTATTTTATATATATATAAATGGCTTAAAATAATATAAGGAAACATTTATACACACCCTGTATATATATATATATATATATATATATATATTGATATAATACGAAGGTCAAGAAAAATAATGATAATTTAGTTATAAATGAAAGGAAATGCCTGAAAACTACTTATTCTCAAAGGGTCTCGAAGTAGGTTCTCGATACACAGACAGACATCTACTAATACATGAAATAAAACAGAAAAGTCACATATATATAAAGAAATATATTTTAATAATGTTGTATTGGTTAACACAAGATATAAATTAAATCAATCAAAATATAATAAGTTTAAAAATCTTCAAAAATAATTACCCAAATCTGACATTTAAAACAAAGTAAAATGACGTTTGAGATGACGTGAGTTAATATTGTATAGATAAGTGACTTCAAGTAATGTTATATCATTAACAAGTTTATAAATCACAATTTTCACAAAAATACCTGATAAATACTTTAAATTTTGAAGTCCACAATTTCATTAGGTTCTTTGGATGAAGTTCTCAGAACAATTTTCAACTAGAACATCAAGACTGGCTGTCAATTGCTTAATTCAAACTACTGGATACTATTCTAGTCGCTGCGATGCTCATGATTCAATTTTTCAGGATATACCACCAGGTTATGTTCAATATAAGTCCCTGAAGAGAAGTTCTTATACCAAAATAATTCAGAAGATATCTGATTTCTTCTTTAAGGGCGTTTCTTTCATATAAATCTATTCTTTGGTAATCACATGCATGTCTATGTTTTCCTTATATGGATAATATAACCAGAATACTTAATATATCTCTTCCTTATGCACAATAAATGTACATAAACATACACAAGGTATAAGGTATAAGGTATATTAACGGAATATTGATTAAACTAAATTTATATAATGCAGATTAAATCTTTTTAATCTCCGTCAGAAAAATAATAAATAATAATCATCCTGTTTTTCGTCGTCAAGACTCCCATCAGAAATTTTGTAAAAGTATAAATCAGATATTCTACGCAATTTATACAAAGGTTACTAAAATAATTTAAAAGATAATATTATAAGAAAATCCACTCACGTAATCTCAATTACAAATCTTGTAAACGAAGTTCACATAAGTCAAACAAATAACAAAATTTACAGATATTTGCTCAAAAGAAAGATAGAACATAGTTGGTTTTAAAATCCAAAATCCTCGTGAAGAAAAGTCGAAGTAAAATTTAGTAATAAGCAAAACGTAACCATAAATTAAATATACATACAATATTATATGATATCATGATTTCAAAACCAATTATGAACCCATATCAAAATTACCAAATTCTTACTATAAAGTAATACTTCACAAATCTGAACATTCAAGATATAACATTCTTGAAACAGATATCTAATAAGAAAAGAATTAATTAATTAAGAAAATTGACTCACAACAATATATATATATATATTAATTAAACGCAGAAATATAAAATGAATCCATTATAATTTTATATATTATTCTTACATATATAATGCGATATTGTAAATAGAAGGAAACTATGAATGTTTGAATAAATGAATGTTCGTAATCTTATTTTGAAAACAACAAAATAAATTCTTTTATGTTTTACAACACATAATGGTCAAATACATATTGATGATTAAGACTATAATTACCTATTTATAATAACTCAATTTAACCATAATAATTGGTACATGTTAATAATAATACAATAATCTAATATTATTAAACTACCTGACATAAACTATTTGAAATGACTGTTAGTCGACGAAGGAGATGGCATGTTGAAACCCCATTTTAACGAATAAAATAAAACGCAATTTTTTTTGTTACAAAAAGCTATAAAAAACAAGGATAAAACACACTATAAATCAAACTCAGGGGTGTTAAAGTTAACTTGCGAGGACTGTAAAAAAAGTGAATGGGGGGAGACAGGAAGGACTTTCGATCTAAGAATGAAAGAACACGAAAGAAGTTATAATGACAAGAAGACAGATTCTACTTTCTCTAACCATTGCCTTGAATACAACCATAAGTTCAACTGAAAATTTTGGGTTAGATAAAAGCAAAAAATTTAATATGTTGAGAAGTTTAGAAATAAAGAAATTCAACAGATTAGGGATAAACAGACATTCAATATACATATCTGTAACTGTACACATGGACAATACACCTCGTATTTTCATATTTACTTCTGCTTAAGACACGTGTTTCTGCCTTCTACTATTAGGCGTCATCAGTTAAGCTAGCGAAGTAATTAAAGCTTAAGTGGCCTATAAGGTATAGCAAATTTCGTCCTATCAGGTAGCACCATATAATATAGTGACATCTGACGGACGAAAGAGACTATGCCGAAAATGGCAACCCTTCCCTTGACCGGCTATGCCGGTACAGAAGGGAAGAAAATACGTATATAGGTTGTAAGTCCATTAACACGATGCCAGATAGCAGTAAATATACAAAAAATGTTTAAGTATATCAATACGTTAAGCACGTATTACTCATTTGTTGTTACGCAAATGCGTAATACGTGCTTAACGTATTGATATACTTAAACCTTTTTTGTAGATTAGGGATAATTTTAAATGACCAGCTAGACGTAAATAACTCCCCCCTGCTTAATTTAAAATTAAAAATTTGACCGCCTCCTCTCCCCGACTCTCCAAGATTGATGTAGTTGTTATTATAGGTTTGTTCTAGCAGCAGTAAGAAACTATTAGGTATTGTATAGCGCATGCGTAATACCAATATTGTGTTCTGGCAAGTGAAATTACTAATTTCTTAGTAATAGCCAAGCTGTTCTACCAGGCGAAAATTGAAGATACGGATTGATTGTGGATCATCCAAACAATTCCTGGATTTGAATAAAATTTGAAATTTGGGACATGCGCATAACGCTGTAACAGGTGAGGTGTATTTTAGGTCAGTTCGAGTGTATTATCGTAAACGATATCACTTTCTTTTTAACGGGAATAGTGGTTTAGATTAATTAAGAATTAAAATAAAAATTATGATAATAATATTTATAACCTAACCATATTTAATTGGTTATGGTGTCAGAATACCTAATAATCGGGAATGGGAACTATATACTTTTGCAATTTTGTATCACACATTTGGGGCTGATGTCGCGCAGAATGTTTCGCTTGTTCTAGCATACGCAATTGCAAGTTAATTTCAAATTAATCATTTGCTTGCACACGCGCACTACAAAAGTACATCAAACAGGGATTCTGTGCTAGAACAAACCTTATATGTAGGTACTAAGTTGTGCTTTGTATTGTAAATTCATCCACCTGATGAAGCCACAGTGTGGTGAACCGTACGTAGTGTAATTACTAGAGCGGACCAATCCGGAGCGATATTGGTAAATATTTCATATAAAAGCCGAAAAACTCCAATAATTTATCAATTTATATACAGTGGAACTTCTCTAACTCGAACTTCTAAAACTCGACTTATTCCGTAAGTCGAATATTTTTGGCGAACAATGAAGTTTGAATATTATTAAATAGTATTTTTGTCTCCCTAACTCGACTTTCTATTTCTCGACTTTTTCTATTACTCGACATAATATGCGAACACGTAGGTACACCTAACTCGACATTTTCGGGGAATTACGGAATTATCTCTTGGAATCAGCAATATGAACAGACAGAAACGTGTGCTGGGTGCTTTCGGAAGTGCAGTTGTGTAGTACGCGTGACAAAGTGTACGGTAAATATGTCGAAGCGAAATTTAAAGTGTTTAACATTGAATGAAAAAATAAAATTAATAGCAGAGGTGGAAAAAGGGGAAAAGAAGAAGAAAGACATTGCGGAACAATTTGGGATCCCTCATAATACGCTATCGACAATTTTAAAAAATAAGGACAAACTTTTGGAAAGAAAAAATGATACGTTTAACAATAAACGAAAAAGGCTTAAAGCTTGTGTTAACGATGATATTGACGAAGCAATGTTCAAGTGGGTTACTACCGCACGTGCTAAAAATATTCCTCTTTCGGGGAGTTTAATTAGAGAAAAAGCGAAAGAATTTGCCGCTGCCTTAGGACGGGAGGAATTTTCAGCTAGTATAGGCTGGTTGGATAAGTTCAAGAGTCGACATAATATCGTCCAAATGTCACTGTGCGGTGAAAGTGGTTCTGCAGATTTTCAATGTGGTGAAAAATGGCAGAAAAAAGTTTTACCGACTTTAATCAGCATGACAAAAATAATATTTTCAATTCTGATGAGACGGGGCTTTTCTTCAAATGCTTGCCCAACAAGACCCTTGCATTTAAAGGACAAAAATGCTTTGGTGGTAAAAACAGCAAGGAAAGAGTAACGGTTATGGTTGGGAGTAACATGAGTGGTTCTGAAAAGCTAAAATTGCTTGTTATTGGCAAAACAAAACATCCACGTTGTTTTAAGGGTATAAAGTCACTGGAAGTGGATTACGAATATATCAGAAAAGCGTGGATGACAAGTGAGATTTATGAAAAGTGGTTATTAAAGCTTGATAAGCAGTTTGCAGTCCAGAAGAGAAAAGTTTTGCTGTTCGTTGACAACTGTCCGGCGCACCCCAAAACCGTAGCAGGAAAGCTGAAGAATATTAAATTGGAGTATTTTCCTCCTAATTTAACCTCAATCTTACAACCGATGGACCAGGGAATTATAAAAAATCTAAAGCAACATTACAGAAAACGGATTATTATGAAAATTTTGGCTCATTTGGAAGAGCCAACATTTACTTCAAATGTTTCTTTACTTGATGCAATTAAAGATCTAAACAAAGCATGGAATAACGACATAAAGACGCAAACAATTGCAAATTGCTTCAGAAAGGCGGGCTTTGGTAAAGATGATTTAGTGCAGGATGCTAACCACTGGGATGAAGATGATATCCTTCCACTGTCTGAATTAAAAAATTGGTGGGTCTTATACAGAACTGCAATAAACACAAATGATGTTGAATTTGAGGAGTATGTTGATGTTTATCATGATGTGTCAACAATGGATTTCCCAAGTGATGAAGACATTTTAGAAAGTGTAATACAGCACCTTGCTCCTAATGAAATAGATAAGTTACCCATCCATGTTTTCTATGTTCCAAGATGCCAAATTTTATTATTGTCTTAGATACAGATGAAGACGAAGATACTAATGAAAACCAGACTGATACAACTGGCATACCTACACTCAACGAAGCGTTTTCTGCCATCGAAAACTTAAGAAGATTTGTTTCATCTAGGGAGAATGTGCCATATGCATTGCATGGTTCCTTAAATTTACTAAAAGATTTTATAATGAATGAAAAATGGACCAGTGTAACTCAAAGAAAAATTACTGATTTTTTCAATAAAAATTTGATGCAGCTTTTTTGACGTTTTAACGAATTTTCTAAGTTACTAATATGTAGTATTAAATGTATAATACATATAAATAAACTTTAAGATTCAAATTTTACGTAATTTTCCGTAACTCGACATTTCCCTAACTCGACTTTTATTGCCTGTCTCTTGGAGGTTCGAGTTAGAGAAGTTCCACTGTATATATATATATATATATATATATATATATATATATATATATATACAGGCTGATTCATTTTCGGTCCTCACCATGGGGATCTCTCTTATTATTGGAGATAGAGTATAGGTTTAAATTTGGCAAAGTTTGTTATAAATCCGTAAAGAAAATAGACCTGTGACTAATGACCTTCGTTATTAAAAAAAAAATACGAAAACCCCATTTTCTTCTTTTACCTGAAGCACCGACATTTGGCCTTGTAGAGAAAATATAAAAACACATCCTTGTGGCCACTTCTAAACTTCTATCCAGTGGTGTACTCTAAATTTTTATGCGACGTTTCGTTTCTTTCTGGCCATCATCAACTATCTAATTTCTTATAGGCGCCATATTGGATTTAGACATCTTCAGAAAGAGTTTTTTTTTTCTGATTTCAACCATGTACCACATGCTGACTATAGTTTTTGACATTAGGTTCTATTTGAAAGAATAAATTATAAGATTAAATAAGGTAGCCTTTGGAATTTCAATCTGTCAAACATTTCATTTATTGTTCATTAATAATTCAAAAATGTCATACACTAACGAAGAGAAACGAGGTATGATAAGTATTTTTTATTCTTCGAAACGAAATTCAACAGTAGCTAGCGAAACTAAAAAACAATTGCGTTTTATTTTAAATTTTATTTTATAAGAAAAATAATAACACTTTTTCACATACTTTGGACATCCTTAAGGTTAGTACTGTCTTCATTACTTTCATTTAAATTAATTATAAATTCCTGATGAATTTTCACATTTTCTAAATATACATTTTCAATTTATACTGTTGTCTAATGCAATTCCATTTTTCTGACGTTGTTTTAAAGTAATTAACAATCAATTGAAAATTAATAGTTCAACAAAGAAACACACTGTATATTAATAATTATTGCGACAGTAAAAGAATACAATCTTTTCTAAGAAACAACAGTTCTAAAGCAATAATTTCTTTGGCGTTAAAAAACACCAATACATTTTATTCATGTTAATTGGTCACAGTTAATGATGGTAAAAGCATCTAACAATTTTTATTTCGTTACATAAGCTTTGTTTCATTAATAACATAACAGTGTATATCGGGGTCATTTGATACGAAGATGTGAACATTTAATGTAAAGATTATTAACTTTCTCTTTACACCGAAGATATTCAAATAAAGAACGTCTTCTTGCTTGTTAAATCACTTGTGTTGATGTACAAGTCTAGTAAAATTACACATTATAATTGTTGTAGCTACCTATTTGGCAAATTAGCATATTGACTAGGTATATCGGTAAAATATATAATTTAATAAAAGTATTTGTATGTATTGTATAGTTGCACAATATCTACAATAAAGCTTCCTTTTAAATTTTCACTTTTGAATTCCTATTAGCGTAATTTGACTAAGAAAAGATGAAACTAATATATATATTTATACATTTGTGTTATGCCAATTTTATAGAAATGATTAGATCTACTACAATGAGTTTATACATGTATTCAAATTTATGATTTAAATAATTACGATGTCAGATCAAGATATTGATATAATAGAAATTCGGAGAATTGAACAGCTAAATTAGGTGTAGAAATTTTGAGATGAGCAAATAATAAAGCTGAATCGATTCAGGATTTATTTGATGAAAATTCATGTTTAAATTTATTAGTAATAATTAGCGCAGACCAATTTCCGTGCGCGCCATGAGCGCCGGTATGGGAGTGTAATTCCTAATATATTAGAATATGCGATAGAATAGGGACGCAACATGAGCTTGCTACCGATATAAGTACAGAAGTACAGACATTTATTCTATCAGAAATAATTAAATATACATTTGGTTTTCTGCTATTAAAGTAATATGAATAAACACACGAAAAGTAAGAATAGGACATATTATAGCAGCGTTGTATGTGCCTATAAATAAAATGGAAAATGTATGAAATCAGTGATTGTGTGCACGACAAATGATTTAAAAAAATACTTACCGTTTTAAGCGTCTTCCAAGGATTGACAAACTGGAGAAACTCGATTGTATATTTTCAACATCAGGTGCGTTTCTAAGGTTATTTCTGAAAAACATGTCCGCCGTGAGGAAAAAAATATGTTTATATTCGGAAAACGAGCGTTCTACATCTAGTGATGTTATATTCGCATAATCAAAATACTTTTTTAAGCAACTTAACGCATCTGTAGACGTGCCCTCACAAATACGTGTCAAGGTGTCAAAATCTGCATTTCTGTCTAAAACACTTTCAAATTTAATTAGAACACTTCCACTTTTTGCGTCTTCTACAGCAAACAGTTGTGCGTGAACATCTTTAACGATTTGCAGTGATCCCCTTAACGACAGCGACGAATTTTCTAATTTTGTTATTGCTTCTTCTAATCCCAAGTAATTCTTACGAATACTTTGTAAATCCATTTTAATCTGAGCATCTTGATTATAATTGAGTTGAACTCAATTATATGACATTTGTATACTGTCATTTATATTTTATATCCTTGATAAAGGCATCACTGCCGAAACATGTAGGGTTGTTTTAAATATATATATACTTTAAAGTAAGCCAGACCTTAAATCGCCAACTGATTAAATTTACCATATCATACCAAGGTCACAAAATAATTATATATATATATATATTTTTTTTTATGATACAAGACGTACCCTTAGAGCAGCAACTGAAATGGGAAATAAAGGTTACTCAACATCACAAATATTTATGTAAACAAGGTTATAAAACGGAGTTAGCAAGTTTTAGTAGTGTCGAAATGTATACGAATTTATATAACGATGATATTACAATTTTAAATTAGTATATTTCTTTTTCTTTCATTAATTTCATTTTTAATACGTATAAGACGTATTTTTCGATTTTCATTTATAAATTTCTAAATTTATTCAATTTAAAACATATATGTAGTGTAAAAGTGATAAATAGTGATAATAGATAACCTGAGAAAAGGCTGGTAATAAATTTACAAGCGAGATTTTGACAAATAACCGAATTTCTGCGAATAAACGCCAAATAAAGCGTTAAACTGTCGATTTCGTTATCAAGTACACAAAAATACCCAAAATACATAACTAAGAAGGACTACAGGCCATTTACTACTTGGAGGAGTGTTAAATCAAGCAAATACCTCAAATCCAACAGCAATACCAGGTCATAGAGAGATTCTAGCAGACTTATTTCGAGTCCGAAGAAAATTTCGAGAGCGTCATCAAAACTTCCCGCACAAGCCGCCAATATCGGAGAGCGTTCGGGGTAACTTACATCAGCAATACTCGACAACATAGCCGCTTAGAACCTACAAGCAGAACCACAGGTTAACTATATCAACTGTACTAATAAATATCGTCTTTAATTTATTTCTTTAAATATTGAAACACACAAATAAATAAAGATTCTCGAATTTTTTACCTTTTATCACATATCATTCCAAAAATATAACTTTCATAAATAATATACTTATTTTACTCTGTACACATAATTAAAAGGTACTCACCTACGTATTAGAGATTGTTTACATAATTTTAGTCCACATTTATTATAAAATAACAACACACATAACCTTGTTAATTGATCACCTTGTTATAATAGACATATATAGTTCACATTCCACCTAAACTTTTATATTTGTACATGTTATTACAGTTTTCTTCTTTTAAATACAATAAATATATTTTGTTTATATTGATATAGATCTTTTATTGATGTAGATCCAGTTGTAGAAGTTATTTCTTTTGATTATCGTTTATTTAAATTACTTATAAGGAAGCAACTACTTTTAGTCACGACGAGCCTGAGATATATCATTCATTTAAACATATATACACAGATTTCATGCACCCTGAGACTAGTTGGCAAGCAAAAACAGAGATTGCGTATATTGAGAAGTGTATCACATTTAGTAAGGCGCCCAATTATTATTTTTAAAATTTATTTAACTTATCACTTCTCGCTCAACATAAATACTATATCCTTTTATAATTAACAGCATCTCTGCAATGTAACATTTGCCAGCCCAACGTGAGGCTGAGTATTATAACAATATATATATATACATATATTTATAATTGATATATTTTTAGGGAGAACGTGACATATTTATACGCATATTTAAAGCATTTCTTGTGCGTAAAAATCCGAATTACCACGAACCCGATGAATGGGTGCCTCATATAATACGCTGCGCTGCGTGAAAAATTGTCTTCGAGAAAAGTTATTGTACGTCAGCATTTAGATATCGTCTCCGATCGTATTTATGATATACTCGCATAGAGGCGTGACAACATTTTTTTAAATATTTTTGTAATTCTTTTTCTCGCTTATGAGAGGGAATTTTGGGAAAATATTTCGGATATATATTCTATATAATTACATTTTTCCATTTTTCATACGTTGTCGTTTTATTTCAAGGACACCCGGTATATCAATCTGCCCTCATAGTTATTCGAAAATCAATAATATGAAAATAAAAATGACTGCTTTTACAACTTAAATCTTTACTAAAGTTTCGAATGGCCATAAATTCATTTAAATAGTTTGTTAAACAAAATAACACTACGCAGTTCTTTACTACAGACGAGAATTATTAGTAAATGTCATATTCTCGTCATAGAAAGTAATATATAAATATAATCTTAACAAATGTTGTAATTGTAAATATAAATATAAATGTTGTTTTGTTCGTTTTCGTATAAACAAAGAAAATTTACATAATCCTTGCAATAAATGACATGAAGAGAATTTCAAATATTTTAAAGGAAAATCGTAAGATTTTCATTGTTTCATAACTTCGTCTTTCGATTTATACAATTTAAGTTTGTCGTCTTAAGTAATGTGTAATAAATTTTGAAATGATTTAGCAACATTAAAAGGAATTAAAATTTCACCTAGAGATGTGAATTATACTAGCAAATACTGCAACTAATATCTATCATCTTTCGCAATTTTTATTATCAAACATCAATTGTTGACAACATCTAGCATCTAGCAGTTATACAGGGTGCTCTTTATTAATATGCGAATATTTAAGGGTGTTAATCTACATGAAAAATAAATGATAGTTTGGTTTATAGACTATGATCCAAAAATGTTCTGTTACGAAAATACAGGGTGTTGGAAAATTTTTGAATTCCCCGTTCGATTTGAAACATAAGAGCTCTCTTGAGTTCTTTTTTCTGTAATGTATCATCCATCATTCCAGGGCAATTGGATTTATTTCGAAATTGTATTCGTCAATACTTAGATTAATTTTGTTGGACAATTCAACGATTTTTATTTTTTAATTCGAAAACAGCGCATTACAGGAAAACAACTCAAGAGATCTTTTATGTTTAAAACTAAACGGGGAATTCAAGAACAATTTATATTTTGGAAAAAAAACATAGGCGTACCATTTTTTTCTTAATAAATATATGCCCGTACGCACGCCACTGTCATCGTTAATTTTTTTTTATATGCACCTTTATTAACAGTCGCTGCGTATTAAATTTAATCCGCGTTTCTTGATTCTATTTCTCACTTTTTAAGTATCTCCACAAGAAATAATCGGAGCGGAGATAAATCTGGCGATCCGGGAGGTCACTTTATTGTCTCCTAGCTATCCAATGATTTGGTACATTCAAGATAACCTTTCTTTTTGGTCATAAACTTTATTTCTTTTACAAACGTAAAGATTTTTATTTCATAACAATATACAAGGACGGCACGCCTCGTTATGTTCAAATGTAGACTTCATTTCAAGTAGCAAAAACGCAAAACTTGTATATCCATTTTGATTTGTTTCAAAGTTACAGATCTATGAATGTGATTGTCAGATCATGAAAAAAATGTAATCCTAAAGTCAATAAAAACTAATTTATTTAAAAAAGTTCAATTAATAATATTTTCGAAATGTCCACCTCCTTGTTGAATGCAGGCTCTGCCCGTAAGCCAACAGAAGAAGTACTTATCTGAATTTCATACTTGTTTTGTCGGATTTGCTCGGCAGCCAGGTGAATACGATCCAACAACTCTTCTCTTGTGTTCGAAACTTGCGCGTAGACTAAATTTTTCATATACCCCCATAAATAAAAGTCAAGAGGATTAAGATCGGGTGATCTGGGTGGCCATGCAACAGGACCACCTCGACCAATCCATCTTGGATAATTGACGTTAACCCAATTTCGGACAGCAATTCCGAAATGTGGTGGTGCCCCACACATGTCTCGTCAAACATTCAGTGGGACATCCTCTAAAAGAACTGGAAGTTCGTCAATAAGAAATTGAAGGTAATTGTCAGCATTTAACCTCCCAGGAAGAACGACAGGACCAATCAACAAGTCATCGATTAGGGCCGCCCAAACGTAAATAGAAAATTCATGTTGAAATTTAGATGGGCCTATAGATTTGGGATTTTCTGATAACCACTTGTGCAGGTTTCTCAGATTTGTAACACCACTTCTCGTGAACGTAGATTCATCTGTCTAGAGGACTGTTCTGCAGAAATTAAAATGAAGCCGTGACTGTCTTAATATCCAGGTAGAATAAACTAGACGAGCATAGTGGTCTGCCTCAAGCAAACCGTGTCCCTTGCGATAGTGATATGGATATAAGCCCTCACGTTTTAAAATTCGCCAAACGTTTGTGACACTCCTCGTTGTCTAGCGATTCGACGTACACTGAGAGTTGGATCCCTTGTAACAATAGCTACTGCTTCTTCCTCTAAGTCTGCTGGCTAATTTACTCCTCGGTCGAAAAGATAATCTCGCAGTCCGCATTCCCGAAATTGTCTGTGTACTTCCAGAAACGTTCTGTAATGAGGAATGCGCCTATCGGGAAACCGATGTCGGTATTCAATAACTGCTTGACGTGCACTGCCGTTACAGTAGCCATACACAAAATGCATGTCCACATATTCTTGAGAAGAAAATTAGTAAGGCATTTTGAATAAAGAAAACGTGCCCACTCACTAATAAGCTGTTGGATGAACTGAAACGTAATGTAATCCTTTATTAAAAAATGCAACGTTAACCGTCATCTGAACGTTTGTTTATTGTATGATATTCATAGTTCAGCACTTACGAAATAAATAAGAACCTTCTTTATCATAAATAAATTTCCAGTACTCTTTTTTGTAGATCTCTAAGAAATCACTGTATGCACTACGACACGCGTTTATTTATTTTAGGATAACCTTTTATTATGCGACGTTAACAATCACAGGCCTGTTATTGAATCGTATAACTTTTTTTAAATAAAATCAGTTTGTATTGATTTTGGGATTACATTTTTTTCATGATCTGACAATCACATTCGTAATCTGTAACTTTGAAATAAATAAAAATGGATATACAAGTTTTCCGTTTTTGTTACTTGAAACGACGTCTACTTTACACTTCTAAAATTTGAACATAATGATACGGGACACTTGTACATATATCTAGGTATGTGATTTGAACTTGTTTTATGTGCACATAGTCAATTTAAAATGTTATTCAATTATAAATAATTGTCGAAACAAACTGTCGTATGTCATAATAAAACGGGGGAACTTTCTTGGAATTTTCGTGAAATTATAATTAAGAAAATTGCTGTGAAATACTAGAAATAATTTATAACTTGTTATTATGCAAAATATTGAATTAAAATTTTATAAAATGTACAGTGTATTTACATAAATAACAATTTATTAAATGCGAAATCTAATTGCTTGTTTCGCTAATTAAGAAAACACGCATTTGTTGAAAATTAACACGGGTGATTAGAAGAATAAATATAATGAGATTATGAGTTATGCATTTGTTTACTTGGACGTCAAAACGTTTAAAAAAAAACAGTCATGGCCGTCTACTTCTCATTAAGTACAAAATTAAGTTGCCGTGTTTGAAATTACTAGGCGCTTCGCTTAGATAGATCAAATGATTTCAAAATCGAAACGGAGAAATAAAAGTACATATATATTTTCCATTTATTTTCACTCTGGATGTTGTGGTGTGAAAGTAATTTTAAGGGAAGAGAGAGTCACAATAAAAAATGGTTCTTTAATAAAGCTTTTAATAAATTTTTGTCATTTTTATAAGGAGGCGATTCAATTAATGCTTTAAAATTTTAAAATGAAATAAAACCTAAAAATTGTTCTGCGACACAAAATGTTTTGTTTTATTCGAAAGAGCATCTTATTACAATAATTATATCCTGAAGATAATGACATTCAAATGTGAACCATGACTTTGTTGACACTAGCGTATTCGATCAGTCGAACTTCTCATTACTCGGCTTAGGATAATTATGAACTAAGAAACTTCAAAATATGCATGCAAATATGCATCAAAAACTTCGCATAAATATGCACCAAAAATCAACTTTAAAACCATAAATACCCTACTAATTTTTTATTTAAGAAATTTTTATTTTTCCGTTAAAACACACAAAAAATTTTTGAAATCAAAAAGCAATATTACTTAATTTCCACTTTATTGATGTAAAATACCGTTACAATTGTTTTGACACACAGTGCCTTCCTCGTATTGTAGTATTGCAAACTAGTTTCTCTTCTCATTCATTAATTTAGCTAACGGAATGTCAGGGCAAACAAAAGCCGTACAAAGTCCTTTATTGGACGCCCTGCGTTTAGGTCCATGTCGGTCCATGTAAATTGGAAATTAACATTTGTCTTTCGTTATGTCCCTTATTACAATTTACTGCTTACGTGTTTTCCGATTTGAAGATGCTGAGGGAATTGAAACTTTTTTGCCGCCGTAACATAAACTTGGTAGGATATCAAGAATCTTACTAATAAATAATAAAATAAATATGATTACTAATTAAGTATTAGTAGGTGTTAGAAATCTAAGTACATATTGCAGTGAATTGTGATGTTAATTGCTTATTTAACTTTAATTCACAATGCAGAGTAGCCCTGCCGGTCTATCTCAATCGGGTCGCCTTCTAGAGACTCTTCAATCTTCAGAGTTTACCCTCATTGGTACGTGAAATATAAGTAAAACAACAGGTATTAGGAACAGAAACAAACTTTTTCCCCCCAAATTATTTACTTCATAAAAAAGAAAAAAAAAGAAAATTTAAACTTTACAAAGTATAAAGTTGTATTGAAACATCTATCAAGTGAGGAAAACTTGTGTAAGAATTACTGATACACTAGGCTAAAAACCTCACACAAAAAATGACCGCGAGCAAACTCCTAATTAAATATATAAAAAAACTATGAGATATAAACAATTACGTTATCCCCAAAATCAAACGTCAAATAAAAAACTATCTATTTTCGCACGCAACCAAAATTAATTCATGCGCACAAATAACATGAAGTAAATAGATTTTCCCTCCTTCTAACCTTCTAAAATATTTTATTTGAAAAAAAATACACTTCAAAAAAATCTGATAACTTTTCTTGATATTTCTCTGATTACAAAAATATTATAAACTAGAATCTAATGATTTTACTGAGCTCATCAATGTTATAGAATTACTTCTAAATACATAAATATAATATTAACAGAAATATACATACATTAATTAATGTAGCCACTTCACAAAAACGAGAGATTTTCAGATAGGTCATATTAATCAAAATTACAAGTAATAGAGACTCGTAATAAATCGAGAATTAGTCTAAATACATCCATACAAGAAACACAAACCGAACTTATCCAAAATCTTACTGAATAAAAGAAGTTTATTCAGTAATAAAAAAAAACTTCGACCTATCTGTACAACTGCAAGTAAATCTCTAAAATCTCCTTCCTTCCGGAAACAGCATGACAGCCCTACCTAACATAAAAATCAAAAGAGCTACAATATGCAAAATATTATAACTTCCAAAGTGGCGGGAACTGCAAAAATCACACAGACCCGTACGTTCTACAGTTGTGGACAAAAATACATATTATAATAAATTTTTACATAAAATATCAAATCTTTATAATTATCTTTCTGGAAAAAATGTACATAAATATATATATAGTATTTTATAGTTTCTTTTAATTTCTTTCTACGGGGAAAAATCCATTGCAATATGTAGTTTCGGCTGAATTAGAGTTATGTTAAAATATTAGGAGTGTAAAGTAGACTTCATTTCAAATAACAAAAACGCAAAACTTGTATATCCATTTTTATTTGTTTCAAAGTTACAGATCTATGAATGTGATTGTCAGATCATGAAGAAAAATGTAATCCTAAAGCCAATACAAACTTGGGTATCTTAAATCGTATCAAAGCGGTGGCCTTTCAGCGGACTTTCCATATTAGGAAACATGAAAAACTCTGCAGGAGCCAGATCTAGATCTAATTTTCTTCGCTAATAATTGCTGCACTACAAACGCAGTCTGGGGTAGAGCGTTACCATGATGCAGAATCCGTCTATTCTTGGTCAATTTTGGTCTCACTCAAGCAACTCTGGCACACAAACGTTATAGAACATCAAGGTAGTAGGTACTGTTTACAGTCCTATCCTATTTCACGACCTCTTTATAGATCACGCCTCTAATGTCAAACAAAAAATTACCATCGCCTTGATTTCAACGTGACATTCTAGTTTTTGTCGGACGCTTTCCTCCCTCCTCTACCCACTGCTTACGCTGTCGCCGAGTTTCGGGGACATACTGAAAATCATTGTTTCGCGTGACAATGGTTTCCAACCAAGCTCAACCTTCGTTTTTGATGCGTTCAACGAAATCCTGGAATATTTTCGTTAAACCTGGAAGATTTTCCGCATTACGACGTTTCATGACATATTTAAATTAAATTAATAATTATTTTAAAAATTTATTTAAAAAATGTTGTATTACTTAAAAATTATGCATTAATCTATTTATTCCTATAAATGCGTTACCGCAACATCATTTATTTGGCATTAAAAAATTATAATTTTGGCTGCATTGTTAGTATTGCATTAATAAATAAAGTGCCTTCAAAAAGATTCCTCATTAGAGACGGCCATGTTATTTTGATAATGGTTGGTGACAGTCACAAATATATAATTTTGAATGAGCATGGCCGTCTCTAATGAGGAAAGTTTTTGAAGGCACGTTATTTAAACATACGGATAAACATTTTCTGAATGCGTAATCACATTTTCAATTATAAATAAAAATAATATAAAATTATTAAATTTTCAAATAAAAAACTTGTGTATCTAAATATCGAATTTAATAACCAGCGATTGATGATCCATAAGCCTATAGGCATCAGCCTTGTATTCGCAATAGGTTTATTTTTGTAAGCGATCCGTGAGTTTCGAACAATTTGATACGTGTGGTGAGCTGCATAAGTGGCACATATCTACTTTAGCAGTTAATATATATCTGTCAATGCACAACAGAGCGAACCTAATAAACGGTTTGGTAACCGGCAGCAACTACTGCTGAAACAAAAGTAATGCTGTCAAGCGAACTGCGTATCGAATTTTGAATAAAAATAATTTACAAAGAACAAAACTCAAAACTATGTATTTTCTGTGAAACATTGAAAGTATAAAACATTACTATGTACAACTAAAATTTGTTCAAGGTGTTCCTTTGTAAAATTAGTTCTTTTAGATGTTAAAACGTCTTTCAAAATAGAAAATTTCCGTTTCACATCACAACTAATGATAGGTACGTGATTAAAATGTTGCAAAAGTGCATCATACTTCGAATGTATAGATTTCTCAATCGGCTCTGTGCAGAATTGATATAATATATTCAAATCTGGATTTCTGCTAAATATGGCATCAACTTTTTGTCTTAGCTTTGAGAAATATCTTTTTAAATAATGAAACTAACTTATCAACATTTGGAAAATTGCCCCTGATCTATTCACATACTCTGTGTAGTGCATGTGCTGCACAGGTAACGTATAGCATATTGAAATAAGATTGATTTTATTTAAAAAAAGTTATACGATTCAATAACAGGCCTGAGATTGTTAACGTCGCATAATAAAATGTTATCCTAAAATAAATAAACACGTGTCGTAGTGCATACAGTAATTTCTTGGAGATCTACAGAAAAGAGTACTGGAAATTGATTTATGATAAAGAAGGTTCTTGATTACTTCGTAAGTGCTGAACCATGAATATCATACAATAAACAAATATTCAGATGACTGTTAACGTTGCATTTTTTAATAAAGGATTACATTACGTTTCAGTTCATATAACAGCTTATTAGTGAGTGGACACGTTTTCTTTATTCAAAATGCCTTACCTATTTTCTTCTCAAGAGTATGCGGACATGCATTTTGTGTATGGCTACTGTAACGGCAGTGCACGTCAAGCAGTTATTGAATACCGACATCGGTTTCTCGATAGGCGCATTCCTCATTACAGAACGTTTCTGGAAGTACACAGATAATTTCGGGAATGCGGACTGCGTGATTATCTTTTCGACCGAGGAGTAAATTAGCCAGCAGACTTAGAGGAAGAAGGAGTAGCTATTGTTACAAGGGATCCAACTTTCAGTCTACGTCGAATCGCTAAACAACTAGGAGTTTGGCGAATTCTAAAACGTAAGGGCTTATATCCATATCACTATCGCAGGGGACACGGTTTACTTGAGGCAGACCGCTATGCTCGTCTAGTTTATTCTGCCTGGATATTAAGACAGTCACGGCTTCATTTTAATTTCTGCAGAACAGTCCTCTGGACAGATGAATCTACATTCACGAGAAGTGGTGTTATAAATCAGAGAAACCTGCACAGGTGGTCATCAGAAAATCTCAAAGCTATACACCCATCTAAATTTCAACATAAATTTTTTATTAACATTTGGGCAGCCCTAATCGATGACTTGTTGATTGATCCTGTCGTTCTTCCTGGGAGGTTAAATGCGGACAATTACCTTCAATTTCTTATTGGCTAACTGCCAGGTCTTTTAGATGATGTCCCACTGAATGTTCGACGAGACATGTGGTCTCACATGGATGGGGTACCACCACATTTCGGAATTGCTGTCCGAAATTTGGTTAACAATTATCCAAGATGGATTGGTCGAGGTGGTCCTGTTGCATGGCCACCCAGATCACCCGATCTTAATCCCCTTGACTTTTATTTATGGAGGTACATGAAAAATTTAGTCTACGCGCAAGTTTTGAACACAAGAGAAGAGTTGTTGGATCGTATTCACCTGGCTACCGAGCAAATCCGACAAAGCAAGTATGAAATTCGGATATGTACTTCTTCGAGCACAAGCCTGCATTCAACAACGAGGTGGACGTTTCGAAAATATTATTAATTGAACTTTTTTTTATATAAAATCAGTTTTTATTGACTTTAGGATTACATTACATTATTACATTACATTACATGACAATCACATTCATAGATCTGTAACTTTGAAACAAATAAAAATGGATATACCAGTTTTGCGTTTTTTGTTATTTGAAATGAAGTCTACTTTACACTCCTAAAATTTGAACATAGCGATACAGTATATGTGATTTGTGATCGCAGCTTACAACCTTGAACATAATATAATCACTGAATCGAGAGAATTACTAGGATTAGTATTATTGTAATTTAAATGTTACTTGGCCTCAAATAACTATTTATCACATGACTCTTCTGTTAACGTGAAGGAGCTACAGTAGAATTGTAAAATAGAAGTAACAGCGAATACTTCAAAAGATAATGTAAATATTTTTTCAACTAACGAAATACGATTTTTTAATTTCGCCTCGTACAAATGCAGAAAAAAAAATTGTCCTTAATTACCCGGAATTAAACGAAAAACACTTTGTGTTGCCAATAATATCCCCTTCATTCTATTTAATACCTTCTCCTAATTTACAATTCAATGTATTCTTTCATGGTTAGAGAATTTAAGCAAATTTTCGATATTTGTGTCAATAATATGTTTAATATAATAAGATAGTAATAACACGCTGTCTAGAGCTATGTTTACGCTCATAATAATAAACGTTATATTTAATCAACTTAACCTTCTCCATTTCTAAATATATTCATTAATAAATTTGGTTTTGCATTCACGAAAGTGGCCGTGAATGATTTGGGAAAATACAGCATTCTGTTAAAGGTATCTCACACAAACATTACCAATCTGCGTAAATTAGGAAAGAGACATAAACAGGAAAAGATATTAGCAGATAGTGTCGTAACATTTTCATATTTTTTGCAAGGTGTTATTAAACGTTAACTCAGCGACAACGAATGTATTGACGGGCTGAATCAAAGCGCGAATCCTATATAGTATAACCTTGTTATTTCATACATATTCTGCATATTTAAAAGTGATGTATTAGATCGCAAATTTATATTTATAGACGATTCCTTTTGTTTAGGAAAGATATACTTTATCTTAACTGTCTGCATGTTTTATTTATATTTTTAATTAACCAGCGGATTTTATTAAAATTCCTTACGCATTTTATGATACTGCAACAATGGAATTCCAACAGGCCGCTAGTTCAAGCGGATTAATGTTGATAGGGGAATACGTTGAAAAATTTAAAAAAAAAATCGTTGCCGTAATTCAAGTGTTGTGTCAAAAAGTAATTTTTCGGTAACTCTGCAAAATATGCATTTGTCTTAGATATCACCTCTTCATTTGTCCGAAATCTCTTTCCACCAAGCCATTTTTTTTTAATTTGAAAATAAAAAGAATTCACTAAAAGGAAGATCTGGCGAATATGGTGGATGCGGCGGAAATTCGTAAAACGAAATTCGACAAATTTCGTTGTAGCAACAGCGGACGGATGTTTTGGTCATTACTAATTTAAAGCAAGAAGTACCAACTGGAAGAAAAGAGAGAAAAATCAGACAGACATATAATTTAAAGAAACTTGGTGAGGAGCGAGTGGCAAGGGAGTTAGAAGACGAAATAAGATCAAGTCTACTAAGAGATAGCGTAGAAAGTCAAACAATTGGAGAAGAATGGAGTAAAATACAGGCTGCAATGACAAATGCTGCAAACACCTGTTTGGGAAAGGCGGAATATAAAAGAACAGTGGAATGGTATGATAGGGAATGTAGAGAGTCGATAATGGAGAGAAATAAAGCAAAACTGGAAAGAGATCGAAACAGAACAGTGGAGAAAATTAGAAATTACGAAGAAAAAAGTAAAACCGCGAAGCGAATATGCAGACAGAAAAAAAGGATGATGTTGGAGAAACAGTTAAAAGCAATAGAGGAACACTATGTAAACAGGGAGATCAGAAATTTCTACCAAGAAATCAAGAGAACAAGGCAGAACAAGGACACAAAAATGATTTACTGTAGAGATGAAGATGGGCTACTGCTAGGAGATCCAAAGGACATATTAGGTAGATGGGCGCAGTATTTTCAACAACTACTAAATGTAGAGGTAGAGATGGAGGAACAAACAACAACACCAACAGAACAACACCAACAAGAATGTAACAAGCAGGAAGAAATAGAAGAACCAACAGAACAGGAGCTAAAAGAAATAATTAAGGGACTTAAGAATAACAAAAGTGCAGGTGAGAGTGGTATACCAGCAGAAATCCTAAAACAAGGAGGAGCGGAACTAGGTGCATGCTTGCATAACTTAGTACTAAGGATTTGGAGAGCAGAAAAAATGCCGGAGCAATGGAGTAGGGCAGTCATATGCCCGATCTTCAAGAAAGGGGACAAAACACTGTCAAAATTACAGGGGAATAGCTTTACTGGAAGTCGCTTACAAAGTCGTGGCAAAAATCATACGAAACAGACTAAAGATATATGCTAATGAGATAATAGGGGAATATCAAGGGGGTTTCAGGGCTGGTAGATCAACAACAGACCAAATATTCACGTTAAAGATGCTGCAAAATAACAGTTATGAGCAAAATTTAGGATTGCCCATGCTTTTCATGGATTTTAAACAGGCGTACGACTCAATTTCTAGAAAAAAAATGTATGAAACTTTAGCAGAATTACAAATACCGTACAAACTAATAAAGTTAATAAGAATGACACTCTCGGATTCGAGAAGTAAAATTTTAGTGGATGGAAGGTTCTCGGAACAAATTACAACCAGGAAGAGGACTAAGACAGGGAGACCCGCTTTCGACTGACCTATTTAATCTGGTGCTGGAAGGAATCATGAGGGAAAGCTACATTCAAACAAACGGCGTAATTTTCCACAACAAGGTACAAGTTATTGCATATGCAGATGATGTAACCATATTATCGAGGTCAAAGAGGGAACTAGAGAAAGTATTTGGACAATTTGTGGAAGAAGCAAGAAAACACGGATTACAGGTGAACGAGGAGAAGACAAATTATATGGAAATGAGAGCGGAAGTGACAGAAGAAAATAGATATACCAAATTTAAATCAGCTCGAAACGAATATAAATTCGAAAAGGTGAAACAGATGGAGTACTTGGGTGTAACACTAACCAGTAAAGGGCAAGAACAAAAAGAAATTTAAAAACGCATGGTGAGAGGAAATAGAGCAGTTGGCGCGTTAACACGAATATTAAGAGGAAAATACGTATCCAGAACTTCTAAAATACGAATATACGAGACAATAATCCGGCCAGCTGTTCTATACTCAAGCGAAACATGGACCATGACTAAACAACAAGAAGAAAATCTGAGAATCTGGGGAAGGAGAGTGCTTAGATAAATCTTTGGAGGCGTTAAGGAGGAGGTTGGCAGGTGGCGACGAAGAACAAACACAGAGTTAGAAGAAATGTATAGAAAACCAAATATAACTCAATTAAATCGATCACGAAGAGCTAGTTGGTTGGGACATATCTCTCGGGTGCCGGAACAAAGAATTGTGAAGAAAGTGTTGCACGGAGGAGAGGGTGGTAAACGAAGAAGAGGTCGGCCAAGGAAAAAGTGGTTACAGGAAGTGCTAAAGGATATAGAGGAAGAGGGAATTGACGACTGGAGGAAAAGAGTGAGGGACCGAAAGAAATGGAAGAAAGTAGTAGAAGAAATAAAAGCCAAGGGCCTCGAGGGCCTGTAGAGCTGTTATATATATATGTTACCGTGAAAGACCGAAAGTAGTGGTTGTTGACATACACCGGTTAATGTCGACAGACACCAGATGAATAGGTGAAAGACCGAACAATTATTAGTTATATTATAAATTCGGTCCTTCACCAGTGTATGTCGACAAACACATAAAAGCTTCGGTCAATGTCAGAAACGACAGGACATTTATTATAATATAAGTTTATTATTCATATTATTCACGTCACTGCAAACCATTCATTCTGGAATTTCCAGCTATATTTAATTTACCCTTCACAGGTATTTGTAATTTCTTGCATCTATTCAAATTCACAATAGGCTTATTAAGAAACGAATATTTAGTTCTTAGTTTTGTTCCATTTATTACCGTAGTTCATTACAATAGCTCTAGGATTTCCCAAATTCAGAGGGTTGTAAACTGTTTATATATTCCTTTAAATTCAAATTCATAGATCAGTTCCAAATGATCAATCGGTAAAGACAGTTCTCTCAGAGACTTATCTAATAGACAACCCGTGGCAGGTGAAACATCATCAACAGGTATTATAATTTGTGCTCGATGGCTACTGCAGTAAATAGTGATCAATTTCTTGAAAAGTTAAATACCCTAATAAGAAATAAACGAGAAGATAATTGTTTTTATTCTTCTCAAGAAAGGTACTCTAAAATTGTTTCTGCAGTAATTTCTGCTAAAAGTGCAGTACCCCTTTGGACTACAGACGTTTAAAACGTTTTGACATTTTAAAAGTTAGTGACGAACAAAAGTTAATTCTGCCATTAAAACCAGAAGAAACGAATATCCAGTATTATGTTACAAACGACGAGTTGTTTAATATACTTTCCGAAACTCACATACGAACAGGCCATGGAGGAAGAACACGAATACTAAAAGAATTGCAAGTTAAATACAAAAATATTACTTATGAAGTCATAATGCTCTATTTAAATTTATGTCAACAATGTCAAATGAAACACAGTGCTCCTAAAAAAGGTATTGTTGTAAAACCAATGGTGAGTTCCGAATTAAACTCTAGATGCCAAGTCGATTTGATAGACTTGCAATCACATAGCGATGGCGATTACAAATTTATAATGGTTTACCAAGATCACTTAACCAAGTTTGTCCAGTTACGAACGTTAAAAACCAAGAGAGCAGAAGAAGTAGCATATCACCTTCTTCAAATTTTTTTAATATTTGGTGCTCTCGCTATATTGCATTCGGATAATGGCAGAGAGTTCAGTAACCAAGTCATATCTGAACTATGCGCTATGTGGAAAGATGATAAAATAGTGCACGGATAGCCTCGTCACAGCCAAATACAAGGCTCAGTCGAAAGAGCCAATCAAGACATACAGAATATGTTAACTGCGTGGATGCATGATAATGATTCAAATAAATGGTCAGAAGGGTTGCGTTTGTCCAATTCGCAAAAAACACAACTTACCATGAAGGAATACGCCAGAGTCCATATGAAGCTCTGTTTGGCGTTAAACCAAAAAGAGGCATAGCATCGTCATCTCTCCCCAACGAGCAAATTACAAACATTGAAACCGAGGAACAGCTAGAAGCTTACGTTAATACTTGTGAAGAAAATTTGGTTAGTGACCATATTGATGACCATGTTTTAGATGTAAGTGATATGGATGACCAAAATACCATTGGAGCCAATCCACCTTCATCTGCCACCAACAGGTCTTCATCTGAAGTGCCGACTGATCCACAACCCAGCACGTCTTCAACTCAAACACTGACTGATCTGCAACCGATTACGTCTTCATCTCAAGTGCTGACTAGGCAGCACGAGCTAATCAATTCAAAAAGAGTAGCAGCAAAAGAGAATCTACTACTCCAAGCAACAAAAATGTTGCGAATCTCAAAGAAAAAGTTTCCTGCGGCCCAAATTGGTGATCGTGGTCGTACAGATCCCCGAAATGCGTTAGCCATTGTTGTTGGGATAGAGAATACAGACTTTTATAAAATAGCGAACAAAAATGGCACCTTCAAGTAGCTTTTCACTCGTAATCAATTCGCAATTTGCAAAGAAAAGTTAATTTCCATGGATGAGATTTCAGGTCAAGAAATTTCGGTAAGAGAAGCAGCTTCTGCTAATTCAAAAAGTGGAGGGCAAGGCTATACACGCTGTAACTGCAAAAAGAAGTGTTCCACGGCTAAATGTAGCTGTAAAAACAATAGGCTTTTGTGTAATTCGAAGTGTCATGGTAGCTTAAGTTGTTGGAATAAATAAGGTTGCCATACATTTACTTTGTTTTTTTTAATTTCATTTCAAGAAATAAAATGCATTTTATTTGTTATATTAATATTATGTTTGTTGTGTTTGTTTTAAGTTCAACAATTTCTTTATGTTCATTTGAAAACTTCTTCCATGTTTTAATCAAAATAAATAATAACCTATAGAGTTTTAGTTTGTTTTCTTTTTATAAACCAATTCTTTTAAACATACACCATGAGTCCATGATGAATGTTGACATTCGCCGGTGTAAGTTAGAAATAATGATATTTGATGAATATATCGGACATACGCCAAGTAACTTGGTGAATGTTGACATTCACCGGTATATCTCGACTATCACCGGTTTTCGGACTTTCACGGTAACATATATATAACAGCGGACGGATGAGAGGGCGTATTATCGTGATGGAACAACACTTTTTTCCTGAATAAATACGGTAAATACGGTCGATTTTTCTTCACTTCTGCGTTAAAACGTATCACCAAATCAACATAATATTGAAACCAGTTCCCTTTTTTCTTATTACCAATGAAGATAACAATTTTAAAATCACAAAAAACTGTGGCCATGATCTCATCGACCGAAAGAACAGTTTTTAGTTTCTTGGAGGCACTTTCCTCGAGAGAAATCCATTGTTTTGATTGTATTTTCGTTGACTGTTGAGTATATTGATTAGGAACCGGACACGAGTGGCCCATGATTCATCGCCCACGGGCGTATTATTGAAAATTTGTATTTTTAAAGAGAGTTTTTAATTTTATTTATATAATTTGAAAACAAACGGGTGGTGATCTATAAAATACGAAATACATTTTTATATGTTCATTTTGCAATTCAAGTTGAGTAAAGGAGTATTAATATTAACTAGCCATACTTTCTCAAGGTTCTCTTCTGCAAAATTTGTTCTCTTTGAATGAAATACCATCCTTGTATATAGAAAACGTTCTTTCTACATCGCAACTTGTTATACGCGCATACTGGAAATATACGTTTATTTCAGCGTATTTAGAAGTTAGATTCTGAGGCATTGTCCCCATACACAATTGCCGCAATGTTATTAAATCTGAATTTCTATATAAAACTGCGTCAAACTCTTGCCGAAGGCCACATCCGAAGTTACTTGGAATATTTCTCAAATTTTTAATAGCCACATCTAATGTGGATAATCCATCATTTAATTTGAGATTTTGATTTTCAAAATAAGTGATTTGTTCTGGCAAATTTCCAGAGTGTTCCTGAAGAAAGTACAACTGATTTTTTAAATTTGGAATTTGTATTAGTTCCTTGCACTTCTTTGCACTACTTCGAGCATCCTCATTTAAACATGTAACGAAATTTTGTAAACTATCAAAATTAGATCTTAATAAACGCTAAGTTGCCATGGCAACCAGGCATGAAAACTTTGTCGGCACGATACGTACACAGTGTAGCTAATTAATGATGAAATATGTCGAAAACACCAATATAATAACACTTTCTGTGCCCTTAATTAAAAAATAAAAATAAATATAATTTCATTGTATAAAATTTTTTTAACGCACAATGGTACTATTTCACTTTTAACGAGTGCCCAACACTAACATAAATTGTCAAGTTTAGGAAAATGACAGAAGTCAAAAAATTAGACTTAGACAACTGTCATAATTACAAGGTAAACAAAATTTCAGTAATATTAGCCAGACAGTTTTGTTTGCATGCTGTTTTTTCTTATATTTTTATGTAACATAATGCATTGGTATTATGTACTATGCAATAAATGTGAAAAGCATTTGATATAAAGTGAATCTGTTTTGTTAAAAGGGAAACTTATTTGAGTTATAATGTCAATGCGACAAGATAGGTGAAACTCATTTGAAAAATAATGAAACACAATAGACAAAATGGGAAAAACAAATGTAAAGTACTATATCTACAATAATCAATATTTGAACAAAAAATATATATGTATCTTCAAGAACAACCTTAATATCTTTAACACTATGTTATTACTAAAAAGGGGGTCGGCTAGGGCTAATAATAATTAAATTATTCTAAGATAAATAATTTGTGGTGTTGGTGAAGTTCCTTCAAAGGTCCAGGACGTGCGTGGTATTGGTTAATTAAGAATTAAAATAAATACACAAAAACTTAATAAATAAAATAAAACACAGCGGCGTCCTTAAATTGGTATATTTAAATAAAAGCAATTGATGTATTTAAAAATAATTAAATCAGTAATATATACACAAGGGGCGATAAATTAATAATCGAGAAATTAATATAAAATATCTGAAATAGAAAGGTGAAACAGTAATAAAACAAAGTACTATATACACGCGGAGCGGTGAATAAGTAGATTAAAATTAACACAAAAAATACTCTGAAACGAACGTTAAATGGAGCAGTAAATAATGGGTTAATTAATGTATATAAAATAACCTCTGTATCGAAGAATACAGAGCTACCTTTTATTTGCGGCGATGGGCGGCCACGTGGTAAATTAGTTTAAATTAATATGAATTCGCTTAAAAGAATAATATATAGAACAATACAGTTTACCTTAGAAGCGGAAGAGCCTGGACGGCGTGGTGAGTTCCATTGTGTACTGGAACAGCACGAGGAGTTCTTTTCTCACGAAAGGTTCGAAAGAGAAGTAGGACCATTAGTTTTCGTGTCGATAGGAAAGGGTCTAGAAAACGGTCTGCTTTATAATCTATCGAAGAGAGGGTCGATATCTTGAATTATAATTAATAAGAAGCGCTACCTAAAGATGACTTCTATCGATGTCGTAAATATTATTAGAGTAACCCTTGTGACATAAGCTTCCTAACGATATTAAAACATTACATATAAAAGAAGATGTAAATATTATTTATTAAGAATTTACAAAATGGAATGTACTAGAAATAAATTCGATAGTAACGGTTATCGGTTGACGGTCCAGGTAATAAGGTTCGTCGGCGATCCAGAAGATGACAAAAGAAATACTTTCTCTTTGTACACGAATATGTACAAGAAAAATGTCTAAGTTAAATATAAAATTTAATCGAGATATTTAAAGACGAGTATGTGTATTTAAATAAATGTATTTAAAACTTCTATACGCTAAGCGTAACAATGTAAAAAGCGCCACATAATAAATTAATTTCGAAGTATGATTTAATGTTCTTATTATTTTTCCGATACTTATTTGTATTAAATTTATGAATTGTTATACTTAAATAAACTTTATAATTGTAGATTTGTGAATTATATTACATCCTTGTCGCCTGTTTTTATGCAAGGAACAATAACAATTAACGAATCCAGGCGTATTATTGGAAGATTGGCAAACCCACAGTTGAACTGCTAGTTCTCTGTATAAAAACTAGTAGCTTCCAACCATGTTCCCCATTTAGTTGGTACTGGAGAAGGAGCCAGTGACAAAGATGGAAGTGTTTCCTTGTAAAGAGCTGTTCTCTATGGTGCTCACTGGCAATGGACATACAATCAGTATGACCCTTAATCCAACTCGCCATTGTTTCACGATGCCATTCTCGACGTTGTTCCATATCATATCTGATAAAGTAACTTAAACAATGTTCTAGATCTAAATAAATGAAAATTAAAAATGTATGCGTAAGTTATTGAAACTTGACGAAATTCACTGGATACTTGCGTCCATATAATTGGGAGAAGTAGATTCGATGTAACGATATTAAACAGGATCTATTACAAAAATTAAGAAGAATGTAATTAACAGTTAACACAATGAAAAAAAAGAAACTAACTAACTTTATTTATCGAAATAAGCTTTTCCACACATTGCTTTGATGTTAAACCGTATCGAAAATCGTAAAAAATCATCACTCGAAAATACGATTCAAAAGTTCCATTTTTGACACAACTATTACTTTGTTAAATTCTGTTGAGACAAAACTGTTCGGTTTTAAATCGAACTGTCAAGTGAATTATAGGTTAAAAATGTCAAATTTTACGAATACGGTAATTGAATGCTGGCAATTCAAGGAGTACTTGATTCCGCGAATTTTAGCAGTATCCATCGTATATTAAGTTTTAATCTTGTTTTGCAGACACCAATTCCATATTATAATGTTATTCTGCAAGAAAATTGCATCATCTGGTCCATTAATGCGCATATACAGTGTGGTCATAAAGTTTGGAACCAAGCTTATAACCGCATTATTTTACATTTTTAGGAAAAACGGTCGGACAGGTAAATTTTCTTTTTTAAAACGCCATCTTTTGACATACAATTTTTTTCTATGACGTCATTGGTTTTCGAGTGATGACGTTATCAACACTTTCTTTAAATGGCAACCATATTAATTTTTTCTCGTTTTTGGTAGATCTTTATATCCACCAAATAGTGATATAAAACAATTGGTATGTTGCATCACAATTTTTTTGAAAAAATGATATAAATTTAGAAAAAAATACGAAAATTTTATTTACGTACAAAATTAAAATTAAATTAAAAAAATACATCTGAACTTAAATTTATTGTAACAGTTAACGTAAATTTTCAAAATGGACCCCACCAACCAACTGACACTGTCCCAGCCGAGTGTAAATGCTTTGCGATCAATAGTAATCTGCGTTATTCGCTCCAGTTCAAAAGAAATTCGTCTTCCCAATCGGCCAATTACTTATTAAAAAATCTTACTGAAATATGTAAGTAAGTTTTTTTCACACTTCTGTCTTGTGTGAGGACTTAAATATTCTTCTTGAACAAACCGGATCGTCAAAAGCACATGTACTCATGTTACTATGCAAAAAATTTACAAAAACAAAAACACGCACTTTTTTGCAAGATATTTCTTTATGACATTCTTGCTTCTTTTTATACAATTTATGTACAAAAATTTTAGTTTGAAATTGTTTCTATGGCGACAACATTGTTGAATTATTTACTTCTATTTTTGACGTTAAATTTTTGAGATATTGCGTAAAAATTGTTCATTTTCGCTAATATAAAAAATGGCACATTTATTTGAGCGAGAAAGAATCGAAATTTTAATTATGGTTGGGTATGGGGACAGACAAAGAACGCATGCAGAAGCATGCGAATTGTTTAACCATGAACACCCTGATAGACCTCCAATTACCAGGTCTACGGTGACAAAACTAGTTGGAAAGTTTACCGAAACTGGATCCGTAAAAGATCGACCACGGCAAGGTAGACCTCAAGTAGGAGAAGATGTGAAATTAAATGGGCTTCTAGAAGCAGAAGAATGGCATCATGTTTCCACCAGACAACTTGCGTTAGCCAATCAAGTGGCTCACTCATTTGTCGTCAACTTATTTAAAAAAGAACACTATCGTCCTTACAAAGTTCAACTTGTACAGGAATTACATGAGGATGACGAAGATCGTCGACTGCAGTTCTGTGAAGACGTAATGTTACGTTGTGACCAAAATCCAAATTTCTTGGAAAACATCGTCTTCTCAGATGAAGCTACGTTCTGCCTAAATGGATCTGTTCACCGCCATAATTGTAGATATTGGTCGCAGAACAATCCGCATTGGACTCAAGCGTGTCCCCATTATGGTGTAGAGGTTCGCCACTATCTTGACGAAATATTTCCCAATAAATGGATTGGACGGAGAGGTGCCATAGAAAGGCCACGTCGTTCTCCTGACCTGACTCCGTTAGACTTTCTTTTGTGGGGTTATTTGAAATCGAAAGTGTATTTTAACAAACCGAACAATTTAGAAGATTTAAAAGAACGAATTCGCGTAGAACACAAATATCCCCAGACATAATTGAGGCGAGTATACGAAGTGTTTACACTCGGCTGGGACAATGTCAGTTGGTTGGTGGGGTCCATTTTGAAAATTTACGTTAACTGTTACAATAAATTTAAGTTCAGATGTATTTTTTTTTCATTTAATTTTAATTTTGTACAAAAATAAAATTTTCGCATTTTTGTCTAAATTTATATCATTTTTTTCATAAAAATTGTGATGCAACATACCAATTGTTTTATATCACTATTTGGTGGATATAAAGATCTACCAAAAACGAGAAAAAAATAATATGGTTGCCATTTAAAGAAAGTGTTGATAACGTCATCATTCGAAAACCAATGACGTCATAGAAAAAAATTGTATGTCAAAAGATGGCGTTTTAAAAAAGAAAGTTTACCTGTCCGAGCGTTTTTTCTAAAAATGTAAAATAATGCGGTTATAAGCTTGGTTCCAAACTTTATGACCACGCTGTATATCGTTAAGTCGTCGGTGTAAGCCATTCCAGGAGTTAAGAAGATTATTAATGAATAACAAGAAAGGAAGTGGCCCTTAGTTAGAGTCTTGAGGAATACCAGTATAAAAAAATAAATTCATAGGATTTAACTCTATTATAATATACATAATTAGTTATTCCTTGCAGATA
This sequence comes from Melolontha melolontha, assembly GCA_935421215.2. NCBI lineage: Eukaryota > Metazoa > Arthropoda > Insecta > Coleoptera > Scarabaeidae > Melolontha > Melolontha melolontha. The sequence goes on from OW285241.1 coordinate 7,837,190, forward strand.
AGAAGTCATAAGAAAAATATAACCCTTATTCAATCCAAATTTATGAATCTTCTTCATTAATGGTGTCAAATGCACGAGTGAAATTGGTGTAGACAACATCAATCTGACGACAATAATTCATTGTGTGACTATATGATGTTATTATGTTTAAAATATATTTCAAGTAATTTCAAATCATTTAAATCGCGTATTACTAAATAAGATAGCAAATCATCAGAATTATGTTGCGTTATAAATATGAAGTGTAATATATTCATATTTCTATTTCAGAAAGCAAGATGGTACACAGTCAATACCTGAGTGTCGGGCAAAATGCCCGAAATCGATTATTTGGTATTGATCCTTATACAAGAGCCAGGGGTTTCAGAAGCCGATTGCAAATGATGATATCACAACCAGGGAAAAATACCACCAGTAAGTCCTCTAATAAATAGTATTGTCTTAGTATTTTTCTAATTTGTGCTATTAACCCCTATAACACTCAATTTCTTTTCTCACATGTAATAATAATATAAAATATTTGTCTTTTCGGGTTCTTAAATATAACTAACGGGAAGTAGACACACACTATATTAATAATAAAAACGAATAACAATATAAAAACTGATAACTAACAATAAGCACATTTATGTATTTGTATTTATGTAAGTTCACTCGGCGATAATTTGGTATCGAATGAATTCTCAATCCCTTCCTCGACGACTTATATATCGCTGTCGAATCTCTCTCTCGAGTTTTCTATTCGCGTTCTTTCTCTTTCTACAGCTATCGAGAAGGCGCTGGAGGTATGATACGTGACGTACCTTTGAATGAGTCATCACAATAATAATAATAATAATAATAATAATAACTTATTTCCTGAATTACATGGAATGTCACAATGAAAAGAAAATTATACATATATTAATATAGTTTAAATACTATTATTTAAATAGTTAATTGACGAAGGAGATCCTTGTTGAAACATCATTATAACGCTAAGAAATAAGTAATTAAACTTCTAGTTTCAAAAATTCTTTTATTGTAAATACCACTACAATATTGTTTCGCCATACAATGGCTTCATCAGGTGGATGAAATACTGAATATGTACAATGTACAATACAAGTATGAATATTTATGTGAAAATTATTGGGGAAATTGGGGAGTTGTTTAAATCTAGTTGGTCATTTAAAGCTAATCCTAAACTATTGTATCTATTAATTTCTAAGTTTTCTAACAGGTTAAGTTTTTTACTTTTTTCTTGAATGTGTAAAATTTTGAAATCTATATTAAATCTATGATTGATATCTATACAATGACTTGCGAAAGTTGAATCTGTTTTCTTTTCTTTATGGCTTCTCTCGTGTTCTTTCATCCTAATTTTGAATGTCCTCCCCGTTTGTCCTATGTATACACCTATGTATATACACCAGAGTTTGATTCTTTGTCTATTTTATTTTTGTTGTTTTTAATAATGTTCTGTATAGTATTGTCTGTTTTAAATGATATATGTTCGTAATTAAGTTTTTTAATGAAAGTACCAATTTTTTCCGAAATTTCTCCTAAGTAAGTGATTGAATTATAGGAATTAATTATCTTGTATTTTAATTTTGGATAAACTAAGGAAAGGGCTTTAGATTTCTGTTGGCTATTTAGGATGTTATTGACAATATTTATAGAGTAACCATTGCTTAATGCTATTGTGTATATTCTATTTAGTTCAAGGTCGAAATTACTTTTACTCATAGGTACATGAATTAATCTATATACCATTGATTGGTATGCTGATAATTTGTGTGTTATAGGATGAAAAGAATTAGCGTGTATTGTGGTATCTGTATGTGTTGGTTTATGGTATATAGCGAACTCGTGTTTATTAGTTTTGTGTGATATGGTTAAATCTTGAAAATTAATGCTTTTATTTATTTCTGTTTCTATAGTAAAATTTATTTTGGGGTGAATACTGTTGATATAATTATGTAAAGCTTTTAACTGTTCAGATAGACAATTAAAAACTTTACATAATTATATCAACACTATTCACCCCAAAATACATTTTACTTTAGAAACAGAAATAAATAAAAGCATTAATTTTCTAGATTTAACCATATCACACAAAACTAATAAACACGAGTTCGCTATATACGCCATGTCTTTGGCAATTTTCCAAAGTGTTCGTAAAGAAAGTACAACTGATTTTTTAAATTTGGGATTTGTGTGAGCTCCTTGCACTCATCAATACTTCTAGCATCCTCCTTTAGCAGTGTTACGAAATGTTTAAGACTATCGAAATTCTCAGCATAATAACTAGTAGCTTCCAGCCATGTTCCCCATCTAGTTATTACTGGAGTGGGAGGCACTGATAGAGATGGAAATTTTTCCCTGAAAAGAGCTACTCTCAATGGTACTTTTCTGAAAACTTTTTTAAAAGCTGATACAAGTCTATCAACTTCCGGAAAAGTGTATCTGATATATTCACAGATTCTGTGGAGAGCATGTGCTACACAAGTAATATGCAGCATATTAGGATATGTTTTCTTCAATAGTCTGCCTGTTTTTAACATATACGCAGCACTATCACTGACAAATAAAAGTATTTTTTCTTTGTACGTGGCGTCCGAATGAAGCATTTTTTGCATATTCTCCTTAATGGTTTCAGCAACTGTTTCCGCATCAACTCTATTTATAACACTTGTTGCTATTACATATGAGTTATAGGGAATAGTTGGATGTAGTACACCAGCTACAACATTTACCACACAGCGTCCTAACATATCCACCGTTTCGTCGGCGCTTATCCATATGTATTGATTTAAAAGATGGCTTCTAATGCGTTCTACTGTTCTCGTATAGCACCTAGAAACATAATATTTGCGTAAAGTTGATTCATCAGGAACATTTCGACCAGTATATTTTTTCAGAAATGTCTTCAAAATTGGATTGTTCAATTTAAATAATGGAATATTAGCTGCCATAAAAGTTTCACAGAATTCTTCGTTAAAATTGTCAGATTTCAACGGGTTCAATTTTTTTTCGTGCTTTAACGATCCTACGGTTGATTTATTGCAATTTTTCAATCACGTTTCACACACTTCACAATAAATTTCGGAATCACTGGCAATGTACATACAATCAGTATGGCCCTCAATCCAACTTGCCATTGTTTCACGATGCCATTCTCGACGCTCTTCCATTGTCTGAAAAAGTAAGAATATTGTAGATCCAAATAAACGAAATTAAATAACGAAATTTTATGCACACTTACGTGAAAATAATTGGAAGATGTTGCTTAAATGAAAAGAAAAGGAATGTACGTGCTATTTCTCTTACGAAATACGATAAACTTATTTATTTTATCTACGTACACGGCACCATTGAAAACACTATATTCTCCGAATACAATAGCTGGGTTGTCCATTGTTATCGCTGCGAGACCAGGTGGCCGAGTAAGTCAAACAAATACTTCATTGAACTACGCCGGGATGTACTGAGCGACGTTATACACAATTCCAATTGCCGATTGCGTTTTATGGAAATTGCATCCGTTCTAGTAATAATACAGCGGTGAGAATTCGATTGTAATTTAAATACGAATATTGAAATTAGATAAACTAAATTTATTGCTATCCTAGTAAAAGTTAAATAACATTACGTTATTATAAGTAATATCACAAAAGTGTAGTGTATAAATATGTATGTAAGAAATTTACGACAGGCTAATAGTACAGATTAAAAATGCCCTAGAAAATCTCTTAATATAATCCCTAATAATAAAATAATTTTACTCATATGAGCAGGTATTGGATGATTTTATTATTTATTATTTTAAAATTATTCTTGAATATTAAAATAAATATTTAAGTATTCAGGTGTAGTTCAAACAGACTAATATAGTTGCTGAATAATAAGAGCTCAATATTTGCAAATTCTCAAAATTCTACTTTTTTGCATCTATATTCAATGGTGGATCTTTGCAATTAAGTTTTTTGCATTTTCTTTTTACGTCCAAAGTTAAAAGATATTCGTTTCAAATTATATTTTTTTTACACATTGCAAGATGTAAACACGTTTAAAGTAAAGCAGTCCAACTAGATACCGTGACGTAAACAATATTTAATTAGGACTTATAAAAAGTGTTGCAAAAAGCCCCGAAAAACTTAACGAAATTCAAACTATTTATTCTTAAAATTTCAAACACTTTGCAATATGTTTTTACTGGTAATACGTTGATGCTTATTTTAGAAAATTATATCTTAGTTTAAATGAGTTTTTCTAGTCGCAAAAAAGGTCAAGTGTCAAGGATGACCTTTGTATATGTTAATAAACTTAGACTAAGACCATTTTATAAATTAAATTTTTTTTTTATAATGATGTAAAACAAGTTTACTTCTTAACCAAATGCTGTCTCATCAAAAATTAATGTTTCATTTATTTACGTTAATTATAGTTTGTAATTTATTATTTAAGATCTTAGGATAAATCTTAAAAGTATTATGCAATACAATTACAGTATGTCAATATATTATGGCTTCACTTAATTATTTATTAGACTATTTATTAAAGAATGAATTTAAAATTGTCATTCGGGAACAAAAAATTCCGAACACCGAAGTAAATGTCTTTTAGTACAAGAAAAATTTATATTTTTTAACAGAACATGAAACGTTCTATAATCTACAAAGTAAAAATGAAAAATAAAAACGGTACTTAACATTTTATTCAATAAGAAAATGAAAGAGTAAATTGTGCAAAATTAACAAATTCATTGATCTTCTGGGAATATCCAAGACAGCAGCGATGTATCGAATACTGCGTCCATTTCCGTTAAAAGCTAATGCACGGACTACATTTTCTGCTTGCATTTTGTCAACCAATAAATGTCAGCACTGACAGTTCAAATGACCTGTCAAGACAACAGATAAATGCTGGAATAAAGGGCACACCAAGATTTTTTGGGTTGGGTTGTTTTTTTTTGGATTTGTCATTATCTTTGATAAATTAAATGTTTTGTATCTTCTTTAATTTCCGATTCTTATTTCGTAGATAATATTTCATGTCTTGTGAAAAAAAAACGAATTTGAATTATAATAACAGACATCTGCTTCAGTGTCCGGAACTTCTTGTTCACGACTATAGTTGAGTATACTGGTACCTTATTAGAAAATTAATACAAACATTGTTTTATGACATATTAGCTTAATAGACTAATGAAAAATATAATAGTTATTTACGAATTAAGTGCGTGAAATCATATTTCGCGAATGAGTGACCAGTTTAAAGCGCGAGCCGCAGGCGAGCGCTTTATGGACACGAATTCGCGAAATATTTCACGCACGAAGTTTGTACAATATTTTTTGTACGAGAACTATAAACAATAATAATATTTATCTAAAATATAAATATAATTTCAAAATTTTTATATTTATATGTATTTTTAACATTATTACTAGTATGTGTCAGTATGGCCGAGCGGTCTAAGGCGCCAGACTCAAGGTTTAGCTTGCCCGTTATACGGCTTCTCGAGCGTTCTGGTCATCTCTGAGGGCGTGGGTTCGAATCCCACTTGTGACAATTTTTTTTTTAGTTTTCTATAAATTTAAAAAATAATATTTGTTGCTGTTCTGACATTGAATTACATACCTTCCAAATATAACAATTTCTATTTCATTTCCTTTTATTTTCATAGAAAAACAACGAACTGGGTAGCATATTATTAAGGTTAGGGATTTATGATTTTAAAATGTCACTAAATTAATCAAGTTCCAGGAAGTACCAATTTACTTTTACGCACTCGTGCGTAAAGTGACTTTTTACGCACCCAAATCGAATCGTGAAATGACAGGTTTTGATAAGCGAGTACAAAAAGTAATTTTAATGAATTGGATGATTTGAATGCTATTTGAGAATTGTTTTTGAAGATAGCGTTGGGATTTCTGGAAGCTGAGTGATACGGTAAACAAACAAACTTATCACCATGATCTTTTTGAGGTAGTAAACTCGTGGTCTCATGAATTGATTTTGCAAACTTTTTTGAGTTTCTAATACAATTTCATCTAAAGAAGACATTGTCTGTCGAAACAATTGTCATAGTATTTCTTCACCAATAATTTTTACAAACTTTTATGAGTTTGTAATACAATTTCATCTGAAAAAGACACTGTGTGTCGAAGCAATTGTAATATCGTATTTTACCGATAAAGTGGAAATTAAGTGAAATTGTTTTTTTCAATTTTATTTCATCAACAGTATGAATTTCCATCAAGTAAAGGCTAATTCGATTAAAAATAAAATATATTTTTTAACCTAAAATAATTATCTTATTGAAAATTCAGATCACCCTGGTATAAATAAAACGAATGACGCTTTAAAAATACATGTAATCAAAAAGTATATAAATTGCCAATTATGATATATTTAATAAGTTCTAATTACAAAAATATAAATATGCGTATATAGTACATAAAAGCATTTTTTGTAACATCCAATATTTATCCTCGAATATGCACTAAACCAGTTGTTGTTGAAGCTTTTTCTGAATTCACGTCACATGAAATTGAAAAGGCTTGTTGTCTTGGGTAAGAAAAACACGCAAATCAACACAAAAACTATTTTAGTGATAATGTTTTTATAAAATTAATTGGTTTAATGTTGATTTCTTCGAATAGTACTGCAAAAAATAAATAGATAAAAGAGGAAAAAATGAGAACATAGAAGAGGAGTGGCAAAACATTAAAAACGCAATAAATGATGCGTCAGATAAAGTGTTGAAGAGAAAACAAATAAAGAGGAAAACCGGATGGTTTGATAATGAGTGCGAAGTCGTGATAGGGGAGAAGAGACGGGCAAGGCTGGAGTGGATAAGAACAAGTAAAGATGAAGATTACGAAATATACAAACAAATAAGAAAGGAAGGAACAAAACTCATAAGAGAAAAAAAAATAAAATGGATAGAGACAAGGATGGACGAATTAGAAAGGGACAATAAGAATAACACGAAGTTATACAGACAGATAAAGCAACAAAAAAGGAAGAATGTAATAACCAGAATAAATAAAAATCAATGGCAGGAATATATGGAAAATACGATAAGCATAGAGGAAAGTACCAGCGAAGATGAAAGAATAGATAACCTAGAAGAAGAAATTATAAAAGAACCAACAGCAGAGGAAGTGAATGATATTATCAATAACTTAAAGGATAGAAAAGCCCCAGGATCAGATAACATTAGTAATGAAATGCTAAAAAATGGAGGAGAAAAATTAAGAGAGAGAATACACGACCTATTATTAAAAATATGGGAAAAGGAATCAATGCCCGAAGAATGGCGACTAGGAATCATAATACCAATACCAAAAAATGGTGATTAACAAAATGTGATAATTATAGAAGAATAACATTACTAAACATAGTATACAAAGTATTAACATCAATTGTATTAAAAAGGTTGAATACGTACCTAAGAAGAGAGATAGGAGAGTACTAGAACGGATTCATGCAGGGAAAGTCAACAATCGATGCAATTCACTCATTAAGCCAAGTTGTAGAAAAATGCTATGAAAGAGATATAGACCTACATTTAATATACATCGATTTTAAACAGGCGTTTGACAGTTTGGAAAGGAAAACTATCATGAAGGAAGCAACAACATTGGGAATACCAGAAAAGATAAAAAGGCTAATCAGAATTACATTAGATGAATCAAAAGCAGCTGTAATTACAGAAGAAGGGATGACAAATGCAATAAAACAAACAAAAGGAGTAAGACAGGGAGATGGACTTTCGGCGGCACTATTTAACATAGCATTAGAAGGAACCATACGAAGTTGTGAAATAACCGGATTCTTAATACAGAAATCAATACAAGTGATTGCATATGCCGATGATATTGCTGTCATGGCAAGGGACAAGAAAAGTTTAGAAAAAATAATAAAGAGGATAGATGGGGAAGCACGGAAACGAGGTCTAGAGATAAATCAAAAGAAAACGAAATATATGAGAGTGAGTAGGAAACAGGCAGAACATGGGAAGGAAATACGGATGGGAGACCGCAGGTTTGAACAAGTACAAACCTTCAAATACCTCGGAACGATTATAAGTAATAAAAAAGATAGAAGTATAGAAATAGCACAAAGAATAAAATCGGGACACAACGCATACTACAGGTATAGGGAGATAATGAGAAGTAAAAAGATAAGTAGGAAAACAAAGTTGAAAGTGTACAAAACAGCGATAAGACCGACAGTCTTATATGCGGCGGAAACTATGTGCATTACAAGCAGGGATGCAGAAAATATAAAAATTTTCGAAAGGAAGGTAATTAGAAGGATTTATGGACCGGAGAGGATAAGCGAGGAGCAGTATCGACGATTAACTAACCAAGCTATAAGAGAAATACTAAACGGAGAAGATATAGTAAAGGAAATCAAATCGAAAAGAATACGTTGGTATGGACACATAATGAGAAAGGAGGAAGAATCAATATCAAGGAAAATAATGAAATGAAAACCGCAGGAAAGTGGATCCAAAGGAAGACCTAAGTTAAGATGGGAGGACCAAGTGATTAATGACATAAGGGCCATGGGAATCATTAACTGGCGAGAGAAGATAAAGGATAGAAAGGTATGGAGGCAAATAGCAGATGAAGCAAAGAAACATGACAACCTGTAAATACAAACAAACAAGAAAATGGAGAGGAGTGACGAACCGCCCCATAATGATAGTCAGAAGAGCTCAAGCAGCGGCTCCAATTCCGTAAGGAATGTATAGCCAGTTATATACATATATATATATATATATATATATATATATATATTACAAAAACATAAATATGCGTATATAGTACATAAAAGCATTTTTTGTAACATCCAATATTTATCCTCGAATATACACTAAACCAGTTGTTGTTTAAGCTTTTTCTGAATTCACGTCACATGAAATTGAAAAGGATTGTTGTCTTGGGTAAGAAAAACACGCAAATCAACACAAAAAACTATTTTAGTGATAATGTTTTTATAAAATTAATTGGTTTAATGTTGATTTCTTCGAATAGTACTGCAAAAAATAAATACGTATGTAAAATATACATTATGTATTTCAATTACTTAAAAGTAAATAATCCTTGCAATTTATAAAAGCTTCGAGGTAAAATGTTTACTATCAACAGTCATAATGAACTATATTTATTGTGAAAATAACATCTTAATTTGCGATGTTATTACATATTAGATGTCTACATCCGTATTTTATAATTTTGACATCAGAATTCATTGACGTATTTATTTTATGATTCCGAAAAGCAATACTTTTAGAATAATTAGTTACTAATGGGTAATTCGATTCCAGTTTTCTTAATTTATATTTAAGAGAAAACACACGAAATGTAATATTATCTTATTTTTTTTATTAATCGAATATTTGGTATTATCTATTCATTAATTATGTAAAATTATGCCAGGCAAATGTTAGATACCTGGGCATTCTGCAACAGTTGATTCGTTCCAGGTAGTTTTCGATTACTTCTTCGTAATTTACGGAGAGTATCTTGGGTATAACTGGCGGATGTTTTAAGTGCTCCAACGCTGCAGGTTCGTTGACGTGGATGCACCTCTCTTCAGAAAACCCCCCAAAGAAATCCAATCGTTTCAAATCGCATGATCCTGACGTCCAATTGACGTCACCGCTACGTAAAATAATGCGACCTCTGAACTTTTCATGCTAAATACCTAACGCTGCACGTGATGTGTGGTAAGTTGCGCCATCTTGCTGAAACCAAATGTCTTCAGCATCAATATCTTCGATTTTGTGCCAAAAATAATTGATTAACATGCTTTTATAGCGCCTACCATTGATTGTTACTGTCTGACCATCGTTTTCAAAAAAGTATGGCCCAATTACGACGCCTAACCACAATGCGCACCACCCAGTTACTTTTTGGGCATGCAATGGTGTCTGGTGTATCACGTTTCCTCGCTCTAAGAAATGTGCATTTTCAGAAAAGAAAATTTTCTTTGAATAATCAGCATTAACACACCTAATTTGCATAAATTCTATTTTTATAGAAATTACATCTTTATACTAACGAGCGATCATTAAAATTTTCACTCGTAGCTGGACGTGTACATAAAAATTATGTCGTAGCTTTAGTCGTTAAGATGTTATTTCAAACATCTGTCAGTGTCAAATATATATTTTAAAGTTTCATCAAGAGAAAAAGTAATGGCCTTTAATGATATGCATAAAGCGTTTATGGTAGAATGTTACTTCCTGACATCTCAAAAAATTGATGGTATTTGGCAGCATTCAATAGAAAATTGCCTTGCGGAGTTTGAAGAGAGATATCCAAATACTGTTCCTAGCTATAAAACTTTCCGTGATACGCTAATGCATTGTGTAAATCTTTTTCGTCAAACAGGCAGTATTTTAAGGAAAAAAGGAAGCGGTCCTCCTCTCAAGAGAAGTCGCGGCGTAATTGAAAATGTCAGACAAATTATTAACGAATCTCCTCAAACATCTATTCGCAGAGTTTCGCAACAAGTTGGGCTTTCGTGTGGAACATGTCAAAAAATTTTAAAAAAGGACTTGCACATGTATCCATATAAATTAACTTCTGTACAAAATCTATTACCTACGGATTATGAAAAAAGAACACAATTTTGCCAATGGTTTATTCAAACAATGACAGACAATATTTTAAATCATACTTTTTTCACCGATGAAGCTTGGTTTTATTTGAAAGGTTATGTTAATTCAAAATATGCGTATATGGTCCAGTGAAAATCCTCATTTCTACAGAGAAGTTCGTCTACATCCAGAAAAAATAGGCGTATGGGTAGGTATGAGTCGTCACCGATTAATAGGACCAATATTCTTTGAGGGCACGATAACATCGGAGAAATATCGTAACGAAATTGTCAGTGTTTTTACTAATCAATTGACTAATGATGAACTCCAGGTCGGATATTTTCAACAGGATGGGGCTACATCTCACGTTACACTTGAAAATATTCAATTTTTGCAACAATTTTATGGCGATAGGATAATAAGTAGAAATACAGCGATTCCATATCCACCACGATCGTGTGATTTAACAGTTATGGATTTTTTTGTGTGCCCATATATTAAGAATATTATTTATGAAACACCAATTAATAATCTACAAGAGTTAAGACATAAAATCATTGAAAAATGTGAACACATCAATAACTCACCGCAAATACTGATCAATGTTTTCAATGCTCTACGAAATAGAGTGCGATTATGCTTGGTGGAGAATGGTCATCATTTTACACATTTTTTATAATATTCTATTACTTTGTATAAAAATTATAAATATATTTAATATAAAAGTCAGAATTTCAAATTATTTTTTAACAATTATGACGTTTGAAATTATAATGACAGATCTCCTCTAATAACTTAAGTTAGGACATACTTTTTGTGTACATGGCTTACTTGAGCGAAAATTTTAATGATCACTAGTTATTACAATGACTTCTTTAATAATTTATTTTTTAAAATTCGAAGCTTGCTAAACTTTTGAAAACTTCATTCTTATCTTCTCTCACTACAATTGTCCTTTAAGACCCTTATAAATTTTCTTTATCCATTCGCTTGAAATTATAATCTAATATCAAAACTATTTGTATTTCTCAATTTGTTGCATTTTTCGCGAAGTAATATAATTGTAAATATACTTTCTACATATTACGACGATAATTTATTCTAATTTTTTATAGAAAAAAAATTCGCCCTGAGTAGGATTCGAACCCTCGTGCATGGCTTGCCAGACCATCGCTTTAACCACTAAGCTATCAAAGGCAGTGACTTCGAAATTTTTTGGGTACACTTTGAGTTACATCAAGAAAACAGATGATATATATCTTGCCCGTAGTAAGGCATTGGGCAAATTTGTTGCATTTTTCGCGAAATAATGTAAATGCTTTCACATATTACGACGCTAATTTATTCGAATTTTTTTTTAAATAGAAAAAAATTCGCCCTGATTTGAATTAGCGTCGTAATATGTAGAAAGCATATTTGCACTTTGTATTTTCAATTTATTATTTTTTTTTCGAAACAACAAAATTAGCGAAACACAAATTTAGTACTGCAAAATTTTAATTAAAAGAGAGACGCTATTATCGACTTTGGAATATCAAATTTTTAACATTAGTTAACAAGATTTTAATAACAAATTAGAAGTAAATTTACATTCAAAATTGACGTTTAAAATGTCAAAAAATACTTAAAAAGTTTTGATTTTTTGCTTAAGGAACAAAAATCCATTTTGTTTTTGGTAGTGTTTTACATTTGAACATCTAAGGAGAAAAAAAAAGATGTATCAACGTAATTTTATTTTGTGCTTAGCTAAAATATACCAGACAATAATAAAAAACATGAAAAAAAAATCGTTTTCTACTCACAGAATAGTTACAAGCGCTCAAGTAGTAGTGTTCCGCTAATTTTGTTGAGCAATGTATTAACGAACTTTTTTTATATCAATTTAAACGATTTTCCACTTTTAATACTTTAAATATTAGAAAATAATGAATTTATAATTCTTTACCCAATTTTTCAAGATCAAAATCTCGTTATGAAATCTTAATTTAGAAGGATTTAGGTTGGATTTGATTTTGAATGAACTGTTTTGGATATGTAAATCGTAAATGTCAGAAACATGTAGAAATATTGTAACATAAGACTGTCTGTCATTGTGAAAAGAAAAAAAAAGGTTTAAGTATATCAATACGTTAAGCACGTATTACGCATTTGTTACAAATGAAACAGACGTGCAATATACATACAGTGCTTCTCAAAGTCCCCTCCCCCCCTCTTAGCTTTGGAACGATTATACATACACATGTGAAATTTGGAAACTGAATATTATAGGTTATAAACTTCCCTACTAGTGATGATAGATGACGAAATCGTCATAGATGACGTCACAAGGCCATTGTGACCAATAATTTTAAATGGAACGCTACGGCAAGCGACACCTCTTTTAAAAGATATCGAAAAAACCTATTCAATGATACTAATTTTGTTTGTGTTTGAGGCAGTTTTAATGGCTCATTAGTAAACATGAAAATTTAAATTCCATTCAGTATGATATTAAATACAGATTTAAGAAACAGTATGTACTTAAAGAAATTGCTCGAAGTGACCTCCATTTACTTCCTGACAGTGAAATATCCTATTTTTAAACTCTTCTCGTACTTCTTCAAATGTGTCTGCGGAAACAGCCTCACATTCTGCAACAATACGTTGTTTTAAAACGTCAAATTGTCAAGTTAATACTAAAATTCCAAATTCAAGCTTCGCCTATGGTTAGTTGTCAAATAATCTGACGTTTTTGTTAGTCTCCAATATTCGACGTTTTTGTAATTGTCCAAATTTTCGTACATTTAATAATTTGTGTATTGTGGATCCAACGTCTCACTGTTTTTACAGCTTATGGTACTTTTAATATTTTTGTACATTTTAATAATTTGTTAAACTGTTGTGAGTCGAAAGTTTAAGTGCTTCAAGAAGCGAAATGGTACGTGCTTTAGGTGATAAAGTAGCAGCGGTCCAAATTCTTGGTGAAACTAGACAAAATATTCATGCAGCAGAACGCATTTATAATGAGAGGTTTCCCGATCGCCCCAATTAGAGGACTTGTTTAAGGGAGCATCTTCGTAAGTTTGAAACAACGGGTAGTATTAATGATGCGAAACGATCTGGCAGACCACAAATTTCTAATGAGAAAAAAATTGATATACTGGCAGAAGTAAGTGTTAATCCTACTTCTTCAACAACTCAAGTTGCATCTACCTGTGAAGTTAGTCGAAGTACAGTACACAGGGTGTTGAAAAAATACAAATTTCATCCATACAAATTAAAAATGGTTCATCAACTCTCAGACGACGACCCAGACCGAAGACTAGAATTTTGTGAAAATATGGAAACTAAAATTAACCAACAGCCAGACTACGTCAAAACAATTTGTTTTAGTGACGAAAGTACTTTCTATCTAATTGGAAATGTAAATACACAGAATGTGGGTATTGGAGTGACGCAAATCCTCACCTGTTTCGTGAAACACATACCCAATTTCCCCAGAAGGTGAATGTTTGGGCAGGTATCCTGGGAAACCACATCGTTGGGCCTCTTTTTTTAAATACTAATTTAACTGGTGAGGTTTATCTGGAGATGTTGCAAAACGCAATAGAACCGTTAATCCTTGAAATTTTGGAAGATAATCCAGATGAATTCGGCAATTTGGAAATAACATTCCAACAGGATGGTGCTCCTCCACACTATTACGGTGCAGTAAGACGGTATTTGCATGAGGAGTATCCTGGTAGATGGATTGGACGACGAGGTTCAACGGAATGGCCACCTCGATCACCGGACCTCACACCTTTGGATTTTTTTCTGTGGGAGTACCTTAAATCGAAGGTTTACGCCACTGAACTTGACAATATTGACGTTTTAAAACAACGTATTGTTGCAGAATGTGAGGCTGTTTCCGCAGACACATTTGAAGAAGTACGAGAAGAGTTTAAAAATAGGATATTTCACTGTCAGGAAGTAAATGAAGGTCACTTCGAGCAATTTCTTTAAGTACATACTGTTTCTTAAATCTGTATTTAATATCATACTGAATGGAATTTAAATTTTCATGTTTACTAATGAGCCATTAAAACTGCCTCAAACACAAACAAAATGAGTATCATTGAATAGGTTTTTTCGATACCTTTTAAAAGAGGTGTCGCTTGCCGTAGCGTTCCATTTAAAATTATTGGTCACAATGGCCTTGTGACGTCATCTATGACGATTTCGTCATCTATCATCACTAGTAGGGAAGTTTATAACCTATAATATTCAGTTTCCAAATTTCACTTGTGTATGTATAATCGTTCCAAAGATAAGAGGGGGGGAGGGGACTTTTGAGAAGCACTGTATATGTAACTGTACACATGGACAATACACCTCGTATTTTCAGCATTTACTTCTGCATAAGACACGTGTTTCTGCCATTTACTATTAGGCGTCATCAGTTAAGCTAGTGAAGTAATTTTAAAACTTAAATCGCCTATAAGGTATAGCAAATTTTGAGTATCAGGTAGCACCATATAATATAGTGACATCTGACGGACGAAAGAGACTATGCCGAAAACATAATTATGCGTATATAGTACATCAAAGCATTTTTTGTAACATCCAATATTTATTCTCGAATATACACTAAACCAGTTGTTGTTGAAGCTTTTTCTGAATTCACGTCACATGAAATTGAAAAAGATTGTTGTCTTGGGTAAGAAAAACACGCAAATCAACACAAAAAAACTATTTTAGTGATAATGTTTTTATAAAATTAATTGGTTTAATGTTGATTTCTTCGAATAGTACTGCAAAAAATAAATACGTATGTAAAATATACATTATGTATTTCAATTACCTAAACGTAAATAATCCTTGCAATTTATAAAAGCTTCGAGGTAAAATGTTTACCATCAACAGTCATAATGAACTATATTTATTGTGAAAACAATATCATAATTTGCGATGTTATTACATATTAGATGTCTACATCCGTATTTTATAATTTTGACATCAGAATTGATTGACGTATTTATTTTATGATACCGAAAAGCAATACTTTTAGAATAATTAGTTACTAATGGGTAATTCAATACCAGTTTTCTAAATTATATTTAAGAAAAAACACACGAAATGTAATATTATCTTATTTTTTTTTATTAATCGAATATTTGGTATTATTCATTAATTATGTAAAATTATGTCAGGCAAATGTCCGCTACCTGGGCATTCTGCAACAGTTGATTCGTTCCAGGTAGTTTTCGATTACTTCTTCGTAAGTTACGGAGGGTATCTTGGGTATAACTGGCGGAAGTGCTCCAACGCTGCAGGTTCGTTGACGTGGATGCACCTCTCTTCAGAAAACCCCACAAAAAAAATCCAATCGTTTCAAATCGCATGATCCTGACGTCCAATTGACGTCACCGCTACGTAAAATAATGCGACCTCTGAACTTTTCATGCTAAATACCTAACGCTGCACGTAATGTGTGGTAAGTTGCGCCATCTTGCTGAAACCAAATGTCTTCAGCATCAATATCTTCGATTTTGTGCCAAAAATAATTTATTAACATGCTTTTATAGCGCCTACCATTGATTGTTACTGTCTGACCATCGTTTTCAAAAAAGCATGGCCCAATTACGACGCCTGACCACAATGCGCACCACCCAGTTACTTTTTAGGCATGCAATGGTATCTGGTGTATCACGTTTCCTCGCCCTAGAAAATGTGCATTTTCAGAAAAGAAAATTTTCTTTGAAAAATCAGCATTAACACACCTAATTTGCATACATTCTATTTTTATAGAAATTACATCTTTATCTTTTTCTATTTTTATAGAAATTACATCTTTATCTTTTGAAAACTTTATTCTTATCTTCTCTAACTACAATTGTCCTTTAAGACCCTTATAAATTTTCTTTATCCATTCGCTTGAAATTATATTCTAATATCAAAACTATTTGTATTTCTAAATTTGTTGCATTTTTCGCGAAGTAATATAATTATAAATATACTTTCTACATTTTACGACGATAATTTATTCGAATTTTTTATAGAAAAAAAATTCGCCCTGAGTAGGATTCGAACCCTCGTGCATGGCTTGCCAGACCATCGCTTTAACCACTAAGCTATCAAAGGCAGTGATTTCGAAACTTTATGGGTACACTTTGAGTTACATCAAGAAAACAGATGATATATATCTTGCCCGTAGTAAGGCGTTGTGCAAATTTGTTGCATTTTTCGCGAAATAATGTAAATGCTTTCTACATATTACGACGCTAATTTATTCGAATTTTTTTTTTAGATAGAAAAAAATTCGCCCTGATTTGAATTAGCGTCGTAATATGTAGAAAGCATATTTGCACTTTGTATTTTCAATTTATTAATTTTTTTCGAAACAACAAAATTAGCGAAACACAAATTTAATACTGCAAAACTTTTAATTAAAAGAGAGACGCAATTATCGACTTTGGAATATCAAATTTTCAACATTAGTTAACATATTTAGAAATTTTAATCATCTTGCCCCCTTTTTTTGCAATATTTTTTACGTTGCAACGTGGTGTATATTAATTTGTTTATGCAAATATATGAGAACTATAATAAATGATTTTTATTCGCAATAAATTCTTATATATATAATTGTATTTTTGTAAAATTTGTTGTTAAGGGAAAAAACATAATTTATAGAATGCGCATTTTTCACACAAACGTCATAGGATACCATTAAAAAACATGTTTATTAATTAAATTTAATCAAGGGTCAATTACAGATTTTATGAAAATAAACGGGTTTCCATACGACGATAGTTTTATTAAAGTTCGTCATAAGATAGACAGGTATAACTGTTAGTTCTTGCCAATTGGTATCAGTTTTCGTCTGTTAAGGTTCATAGTTGTCGCCGGATTGCAAACGTGTTAAGTGTGAAAAGATCTGAGTTAATAGCGAAATGGTGTTAAATTATGTGAATCAGTTTACGGAACAGCGCGGCAGCCTCTTAGGAAATGAAAATATAAGTCTGAACTTTAGAAAATATTTGTGTTTGGAATTGACCAGTAAATATGCAAAGAAAGGTACAGAACTCATATACTTAAAGCTTTTTTTATTATTTTAAATTTATTTATAGACTTATTTTACAGAAGCCTTGCGGTTGAAAGGCTTCTTCAGAAGCTGTGGGTTTATCGCGAAAATTAAGTTCTTAAAATCTGGTGTCTATGTGGACGGAAATATTATCAATTATTACAAAAGAACAACTTACAGAATCGCGAATTTTCATCTGCTCCGTGTCCTTTGGCAATATCTTTGCGTATTATGTTTCTTTGGGGTTGAATATTTAAACGCTCAAATTTCACTTATATTTCTTGGTAGTTCGATAAAATGTTTCCCGTTCTTGGTTTATGATTTACAGAACCGGTATCTTCAAAGCACGCTGCTGGTTTTAAAACTTAAGTGGAAAAGCTATTATTAACGATGAAATTTGAAAATCTTCGTAGGATACCTTCTCTATAATCATTCA
This sequence comes from Melolontha melolontha, assembly GCA_935421215.2. Lineage (NCBI taxonomy): Eukaryota > Metazoa > Arthropoda > Insecta > Coleoptera > Scarabaeidae > Melolontha > Melolontha melolontha. The sequence goes on from OW285241.1 coordinate 7,855,274, forward strand.
TACAGTGATTATAGAGTTAATTTTTGTATGTGGGGTTATATTAAATCATTGATTTATGAGACACCTATTAAAACAGAAGAAGAGTTAGTGGCTCGAATTATTCTAGCCTTTCATGATATTAGTGAAGGTTCGTAGCTATGTCGAAGATTTCGGCAAAGGATTACACATCGTTACAACTTGTGTATCGAAAATGGTGGTTCTAACTTCGAGCAATTTTTATAAAGTTTGATGCAGTATTATTTTTAATAAAATATTCTTTAACTTAACTCTTTCCTGTTGTAATTGAGATTCTTTTTATAAAATTTTATTTTATCTTGACACCGACAAATTTGCAGACATTAGTTTATTAATAAAAAATGTTTATTTAAGTGCTCTTTATCATTTCCGAAAATTAGGAATAGTTATTCTGTGCTCATTCAACACCCAGTACTTGTTTAACCTCTAACATTTTACTTAGGCAAACTCAGGTTTGAAATAACTATTCTTATATTTATTATCTCCAAATACTGTATGGCCCATAAGTTATGGGACAGCCTGTATATATATATATATATATATATATCATTTGATAAATTCTTGGAGTTTTCGGCTTTTATATTATATATTTTAAATATTTTCAAATTAGTATCTTATTTTGCGAAGTAAATGTGAATGTAAACATTGCTGTATACAAATTACAACGCAAATCATACGAAATTTTATTTGAAAAATTTACGTCCGCGTTGGGACTTGAACCCAAGTCTACGGTTTGCCGGATCGTCGCTCTAACCAACTGAGCCACGATAGACGTTTGTTTCAAGTTTATTAGAACTGCCTTATAAGGCACCGTTGTTAATATTCAGATGTCGATTCGAAAGTTTGAAATTGCTAATTTTTGTTCTTTTAGGTATTAATATATATATATATATATATATATATATTATATACATGATATCATTTACACGTCTATCGTGGCTCAGTTGGATAGAGCAACGGTCCGCCAAACCGTAAACTTGGGTTCAAGTTCCAGCGTGAATGTAAATTTTTCAAATAAAATTTCGTATGTTTTGCGTTGTGTTTTGTATACAGCAATGTTTACATTCACATTTACTTCGCAAAATAACATACTAATTTGAAAATATTTAATATAAAAGTCGAAAACTCTAAGAATTTATCAAATGATATATTAAATGAACGGCTAAGAAATTATATATATATATATATATATATAAAAATATAATATCTTCGTGACCTTGGTATGATAAGGTAAACTTAATATATTATTATTAATATAAACAAAATATATACATATATTTTGTATTCCCTTGATAAAGGCGTATTGCCGAAACATGTAGGGTTGTTTTAAATATATATACTTTGAAGTAAACCAGACCTTTAATCGCCGACTTATTAAGTTTACCTTATATATATATATATATACACATATATATATATATATATATATATATATATATATACATACATATATAACGTGTGTATAAATTGTCGCAAAAGCTACACGCAGCGACGTTCTTCGTTTGGTTCTGAATAAAAAATCTTAATGTTAAAAGGTCGTATCATGCTTCGTTTGTTTTCACGGGGTTCTTGAAGTTCAGACTTTTAGTGCGTAACTAACCTATGCTCTTCGATATCTGTTAATAGAGATAGATGCAATTTAGTTTAAAGAAAAAAATTTTACTAGTATTATTTCGTAAACATTTTCTTTTTGATTTAAAAGCTTGTTTTAAACATTTATTCATTAACGTACTTTCACGAAAAACACATTTGGCAACGTTGTAGAACAATAAGATTGTATTTCAAAGTGAGTTCAATCAAAATCATTACTGTCAAATTTTGACATTTACTAATTTACAAAGCATGATACGACATTTTAACATTAAGATTTTTTATTCAGAACCGAACGAAGAATGTCGCTACGTGTAGCTTTTGCGACAATTTATACACACTTTGTATATATATATATATATATATATATAACAATTGATAAATTATTGGAGTTTATCGGCTTTTATATGAAATATTTACAAATATCAAATTAGAATGTATGTAATTGCAGAGTAAGTGGGGATGTAAACATTGCTGTCTACAAATTACAAAGCAAATCATACGAAATTTTTAATTGAAAAATATTGTCTATGTTGGGACTCGAACCAAAGTCTACAGTTTGCCAGACTGTCGCTTTTACCACTTAGCCACAATAGACCTAGGTTCAAGCTATTTAGAAATGCATTATAAAGTAACAGTGTTAATGAATCAGATGTCAGTTATTGAATGTAGATGTCAAGTTGAAAGCAGAAGTCAGTTTTGAAAGCTGATGTCAGTTTTGATTGCAGATGTCAGTTAGTGAAAGCAAATGTCAGTTATTGAAAGCAGATGTCTGTTTGGAAAGTAGGTGTCAATTATGAAAGCAAAAGTCAGATATGCAAGCAGATGTCAGTATTTTGAGAGCAGATGTCAGATTTTTGAAAATGCTAATTATTACTCCATAGCTATATGAGTGTTTAGACAATTTCTTAGCCGTTTATTAAATATAACAATTGATAAATTATTGGAGTTTTTCGGCTTTTATATGAAATATTTACAAATATCAAATTAGAATGTATACATTCTATTTGTAAATATTTCATATAAAAGCCGAAAAACTCAAATAATTTATCAATTGTTATATTTAATAAACGGCTAAGAAATTATCTAAACATTTATATATATATATATATATATATATATATATATATATATATAAGTAAAAATTAATTAACGGGTGAGCGATCTGTCAAATAAAAAAAACTCCTTTATTTCATTCTATATATTTCATAACGAATTTGTTACTTCTTCAGAAGTGCAACTGAGAGTTAAAATTTAGCTTCGAACGACACTAAACATGTTAAAATCAATCAAATTTAAAACGTTAAATTAATACGATGTTGGTTTATCGTCAACCATCATTGTTTACTGTTAGGTTATCTATCTATATATATATATATATATATATATATATATCAATTGATATATTAAATGAACAGCAATAAATTATCTAAATATATAACGAGCCATCGAAAAAATTCATAATTGGAGTAGACTGTGAAATTGGGTTGGTGCTTTAACCACTTCCACATAATGACACATTACTTGATGCTTGACAGTTTCATTTGGTTTCATTGTAAAAAAAGGTTATGGGATTGAAATGATACTACAACAAAAAAGAAAACAAATAATTTATTTAATATCGAAATCATAATCAAAATTTACATATAGCTACAGAAGTTGTTGAAAATGTTGTCCATTTACATCTAAACACAAACAATTTTCTTAATAAGAGCTTTGAAAAATTTGACACAAACTTATAGTTTCAATGTCAAATAATAAATGTCATTATGTGGAAGTGGTTAAAGTATCAACCCAATTTCACAGTCTACTTCAATTATGAATTTTTTCGATGACTCGTTATACCTACCGCGATATCATAAAGTTTCTGGGTCCAAGATGGCATTGAAATAGAAAATATATGAACTTTATCCATATTATCATACTGGTAACTTAACCTTAATTTTTGAAAATTATTTTGATAGTGTCATCGTGACATCAATAAATATGTCATTTGATTTAATAAAGATACAATAAAACAACAAGCTCAGCTTGTATTCAAAATTTTATTAATAAAAAAAGGCAAAATTAAAGCAAATGTTGAAATTGTTGTCCGGTATTTGCAATTCCCAATGTGACACGCCTTTTCATGCTGTTAAAGGCATTTTGCAGCATTGCGGGCGTTATTAATGCACATTCGTCAATAATTCTTTGTTGCATATCTTGCAAATTAGCAACAGGAGTTTTAAATATTCTATTCTTTAGGTGAGGAAACACGAAAAAGTCCATAATTGTCAAACAAGATGATCGTGGTGGAAACTCAACTTCCGTATGTAAACTTATGATCCGATCGTCAAAAAACTCACGAAGAAAAGCAATATTTTCTCGTGTTGTGTGTGCCGTTGCACCATCTTGTTGAAAGTATCCATATTGCAATTCATCATCATGCAACTGTTCAATAAATTCATTCAGAATGTTTCCATACCTCTCAGCATTAATTGTGAAATTAAAAAAAATAGGGCCAACAACTCTGCGGCGAGAAACTGCTAGCCAAACACCAAGTTTCGCATTATGGAGAAACGATTCAATAAAAAAATGAGGATTTTCACTACTCCACATTCGAGTATTTTGGGAATTGACATACCCCGAAAGATGAAACCATGCTTCATCAGAGAAAAATGACAAATTTAGCAGGTCATCATCTTCTATTAAGTTATTTGCAAACCACTGGCAGTACGCACGACGTCTAGGGTAGTCTACCGGCAAAATAGCCTGATGTGATTGCATCTTATACGGATGCATGTGTAAGTTTTTCTTTACAATTTTCTGACATGTTCCATAAGAAAGTCCAATCTCTTGAGAAAGGCGTTTCAAAGGTTTTGTGGGTTCATTTACCATACGTTGACGAACATCATTTATAACTTGTTCCGAACGAACAGTTGGTCTACCAGTACGTGATTTATGACCCACAGAACCAGTCTCACGAAACACACCAACACAATTGGAAAGGCAATTATAAAAATCTTTGGGAATTACAGCTAACTCTGGAAAGTGCTCTCTAAAATCATCCAAACATGCACGTTGACTGTACACCCAAATTCCATCAATTCGCACTCCACTCCGAAAATAGGCTTCAATCATGTACGCTTTTTGCACTATATTGTAAACCATATTTGAATTTACTCGAATGTGCTATGTTTCAAACTCGACGTTCAAACTTGCTTTCAGCAATTCTAACACATTAATGGATGACAGATAATGTCACTGTCAAAATAATTTACAAAACAGAGTTATAGTTCCTAACTTAAGTTCAGACATACAATTTATATTACAAAGCCATCTTCGTCCTAGAAACTTTATGATATCACGGTATATATATATATATATATTACTAATAGAAGAGAGTTATCAAGACAAACGGAATTAATCTGTGATATGTAACTTCTATCTAACTAAAATGGAGATTAATTTTTACAAATTATAGATTCGATTTTAAAACTTATTTGTTTCTGTTATTCCTGAATCTATAGTTCCTACGAAATAAGACTTCAAAAGTATTTATGTATTTTTAAAATTATTATGTCACAATTCATGTGTGGCTAAGATCATAAACGATGGGGAATTCAAGACATTTGAAATGAGAAAATAGAATAATTAACAAGTAACTTACCAAATTTGTAATACTTTTAAATAAACTATTCTAATAAATAGTGTGAATTAATAATATTAATGTCGTTAGTTATGTAATGTGATTTTCCAGGTCGCCTGGCCGTAATACTTTTTGGTATAGTGACGTTAATAGCTGGCATCGTATTATCTTCAATTCCATGGGTGGATTATATAATATTAAAGGTAAATATGTTCATTTAATTATACATAATTGCTAATGCTCCAAATCTTATATGTATGTGTGTTCAGACGAATATTATCGCGGAGGAATTATGACAAATCTTGGTTATCCGGTTTCTTCCGCGTTTAGGTTAAAATTAATTTTCTTTTGTTCTTTAAAACGGACTATTTTCATATTTGTTAATAATACAGTACTGCTGAAAACATTCAGCAAAACATTCTTTCCCCCAAAAAATGCTTTAAAGAAAACGGAAAAAAAAACAGAATCAGTTCTGCTGGCGAAAGTTTTAATTAACGTTATGTGAATTTGTTCCTAAGCATTTTTATTTCCCTCATATTTTTTCTTTAATAAAATTACAGTCCATTTGAAATAATCAATCAATACATGTTGTAGAGATACTTTGGATCGGAGACCGTTAACTTCTCGACTTTTCAGTGCTATGGTTGTTATCTTCTGGAGCGTGTATTAATCGGATTGCGTTGCGCTGATGTGTGCAATCCTTTTATATCTTCGTCTTGTCGAAGTGGTGGAGCGGAGCGGGTGCCACTGTCTTATCTGCTGTTCGCGGCCAGAGCGTTTCGTGTTCGGTCCGCATGTTCTTGGTTGGATTTGTCGTTGCGGTTTACTTTCTGTATTCCTAGAAGCGGTCGCCAAACCGGTGGAAGGCGCTATCCATCGTCCCGTTTATTAAGGCTATTATTTAGTCACTTTTCCATTTCTATAGCTTCCTTTTTGAATAATCAATTCGGTATAATGGCATTTTTCTTTTCTCTTTAATTTAAATTGATAATTTTTTGAATCGAAATAGCCTTTACCTGATGGAAATTCATAATTAATTAAATAAAAATGAATAATTAATATTACTTCATTTCCACTTTATTTAAGTAAAATCCCAGTACAATTGTTTCGACACACAGTGTCTTCCTCGGATGGAGTTGCATTGCAAACTAAACCTAAAGGGTGTTGACAAATTTAAACTTAAATGAATTATTATAATGAAAAAAATAATTATACTCAGAAGGATGGTTGAATAATAGGCACTTTCTATTCAAGATGTAAACTTTATAACACAAAGGGACTAAAGTTTACCGAGTACAAACATAAAAACGGGAAAACCAAAATAAATAAATGAATCATCTGTTGTAAAATTAGCTTAATAAAAGAGAATTGCCGAAATCTATATGATTATTGAGTAAAAAAAAGTCTGTATTTTTATATTTCAAAATTTCCATAATTTCAAATAAATTACCAATACCTGTCTGGCCTATATAAAATTTAGGGCATGAACTACATTTAAGTTTGTAAACTCTCGATTTATTGTTTTTAATAATTGAACCTAATGAGTTGTTGGTTTTGAAAGCTATGTTATAATTATTTCTCGTTAAGAATTTTGAATTTTTTTGCGTAAGATTACGGGTATAAGTAAGAATTCTATATTTAGGGTATACTAATTTAATAGCTTTTTTGTCACTTTGTTTATTCAAAATATTGTAAATAATAATAATAATATTGTAATAATATCCATTGTTATAGACTATTTGTTTAATGTACTTAAGCTCTTTATTATAATTTTCCATCAATAATGGTGTACTAATCAGTCTATGAATTAAAGAATTGAACGAAGGAAGCCATTTCATAGGAGTATGGATTTGCGGATATATTGTGAATTACTGTATCAGTAATCAGTATGTAACGGTTTATGGTATATGGAAAAATTACGCTTATTATTTTTATTTAAAATAGTTGAATCTAGGAAAGTGATAGTTTGATTTATTTCTTTTTGAACCACGAAATTAATATTAGAGTTAATATAAGATAAAAAAGGTTTAATTGTCTGTCTTTACCCGTAAAATAAGCTAACACATCGTCTACGTATCTATGCCAATAAATAAAATATTTGCGAAGTGAGTATTCATGAATTTTTTTTCTAAATTATCCATAAAAATTGCAGCTAGAAGCGGGCTTAGTGGGTTACCCATTATTAAACCATTCTTTAACATATAGTATAAATTATCGAAATAAAAATAATTTTGGTCTAAGCATACGTGTAATAAATCTAAAATATCTTGTTTAATGATAAAATTTACATTATTTTTTTGTTAAAAATTTTTCTACTAATTTTAAGACATCTTCAGGTGTAATAAAAGGATATTTACGTATTTATTAAATTAACTTGAAATTATGGAAATTTTGAAATATAAAAATACAGACCTTTTTCTCAATAATCATATAGATCTTGCCAATTCTCCTTTATTAGACTTATATTACAACTGATTCTTTTATTTATTTTGGTTTTCCCGTTTTTTATGTTTGTACTCGGTAAACTTTGGTCCCTTTGTGTAATAAAGCTTACATCTTGAATTGAAATATTATCGAACCATGCATCGTTCTGAGTATAATTATTTTTTTCATTATAATAATTCATTTTTAAGTTTAAATTTGTCAACATCCTTTAGGTTTAGTTTCCAATACAACCCCATCCGAGGCAGACACTGCGTGTCGAAACAATTATATTTTACCTAAATAAAGTGGAAATTAAGTAATTTTTATTTTTATTTTTATTTCATTAAATTGATGAAGTGAGTTGTGTAGAGCAATACAGATTCACTTTGCGTGGCGCGGTTGACTAACCACAAATACAAAATGATCTAATCATTACCATAACTAATCGATGATATAAATATGTGCGTATTTAGATGTATATTATTAAATTCAACCGCAAAGTTAGAATCTAAAATATTCAACATTTAATTACAACACCCATTTGTAATGGACGATGACTGAAATAATTAATTCCCCATAATTTAAATAAATATATGTATTTGTTTATAAAAACTTTTTTTTTATATTTTCTCGCAGCATTTGAAACTGTGGAATGGATCTATGACTTTTCAATACTGGCAAAAACCGGGAGTGATGAGGCTAACTAAAGTTTACATATTCAACATGACAAATCCGGAAGGATTCCTGAAATTTGGAGAAAAACCGAGGCTCTCTGAAGTAGGGCCTTTCGTTTACAGGTAAGAATTTAGATTAATCAAATATTATAAAAATTAAAGCTCGGATTTCATATATATATATATATATATATATATATATATATATATATGCACATATTTTGACAGAAATATGCAAAAATGTTGACAAATATGCTTTAATATAGAAAACTATGCGTCAATATGCTAATTTTTTATAATATTCTAAAAAAGGACAAATCCGATTCAATGAAACAAAACTTTATTTTATATTAAAGGTCTGTTATATTACATAATATTTGTACACTAACTTGTAACACTATTAGTTAAGCTTTAAATTTACAGAAACTTAAAATATCCTTAGACGTTACAAACAGTAAGTACAGTCGTGGCCAGATAAATGTAGTACAAGCTTTTCTTAATAAATTTTTATGGTGTAAGTTAGTATTTTGACAATTATATGTCAAATCATTTTAAATTTTATTAAAAGTCAAACATATTTTTACGATGGCACGAAAGCTAACCGCAAGTGATAAAGTTTGTATATTAAATTAATTTTAAATGCAAATTTAACTTATTATTATACTTTTAACTTATATTTCTTAACTCAAACAATAATAAAGTAAATATATTCCAGTCTGACATTTGATTTTATTATGACAAGTAGCTTAAGCTGAAGCTCGTCTTACAATAATAATATATCAAATTTATGACATATATGAAATTTAAGGTTGTACTACATTTATCTGACCATGACTGTACATCTATTTACTTATGACTACAGCTGAGGATGTTTGCGGTATAACCATGGTTATATCATGTAACCATAGTAATTTACTATGGTTACATGATATAACCATGGTTATACCGCAAACATCCTCAGCTCTTTATGACTTAAGATCAATTTGAATTAGCTTAAAATGATAATATACAGTGTGAGTCGTGAGGAATCGACCAAACTGTAGGAGTGTATTCTACAGGTGAAAGTAATGTAAAAAAAACTCAAATGTTGCTATCCGATTTTTATTTGTTTTCGAGTTATAGCGTAATTAAAAATAAACAAAATTTCATACATTGAAGTTTTTTGTATTTTATTGGTATTATCGTTCTTTATAATATATTTTCAAAAATACCGCTATTCATTTCAAAACATTTTTTACATCGTCTACCAAGGGCGCTGGTTGCGTTCCTGATTGCGTCAGGTTGATGTTTGATATTGTCAGCAGCATTCATAATCCGTTGAATTATTCCATCACGAGTGTCCACTTTTACTTGATACACTTCATTTTTTAACCAGCCCCATAAACAATAATCGAGTGGCGTGAGGTCTGGAGACCTAGGAGGCCAACTAATGTGACTACCACGTCCAATCCAACTCCCTGGAAACCTTTCAGCCAAATGTTGCCTGACTGCACGAGCGTAATGTGCAGGCGCTCCATCGTGCTGGTAGAAGATTTGGATTCTGATGTTTATGGGAACATCCTCTAGCAGTCCGTGCAGTTCATTTTCTAAAAAATGTAAATAGGTGTCTCCCGTGAGGCGATTCTCAAAAATGTAAGGACCAATTAAAAAACCATCGATCATACCACACCACACGTTTACCGAAAATTTATGTTGAAAGTTACTTTCGACTGTTGCGTGTGGATTTTCGTCTGACCATACATGCTGGTTATGACAATTATTAATACCGTCACGGGTGAATGTCGCTTCATCCGTAAACAGTATACGCGATACAAAACGAGGATTATCATTTATCCATCGACAAAATTCCATATGTCTACGATTATCATCTCGTTGTAGGTGCTGTACTCTTTGCACATGGTACGGACGTAAGCCATGCTCGTGGAGTGTTTTTATCACCCTTGTTTGTGGAATGCCCAATTGAATACTAATTCTCCGTGAGCTGGTAGTTGCGTCTTCTTCTACTACATCCAGAATATCTTCTACTTCTTGTAATTATTGTCGACTGCCTCGTTCAGATATTATGTTTACACTGAGAAGCTTTCCGGTCGCGCACAAGTTGTTGAATACACTAATAAATAAAGTTTTATTAGGATGTCTGTGATGTGGAAACCGTTGACGATATTCATTAGCAGCAGCTGTAGCATTCCCATCACAAAATCCATAAACAAACACCATATTAGCATATTCTAAATTAGAATAACTGTGTGGCATTTTAGTTTGTTACACTATAGTCGTACAAACGTCAAGTCAATGTCACAATACCCGAACACAATGTTATAATTTACTCCAAGGTATAGGGAACATTTTTTATGATGGCAGCGCCCTCACTATATCAACGATGAACTTGAGGTAGTGACATTAGACGCATTAGGCATACAAATCACTCTACGCTATTTCTCGACTGCTTTCAATGTCACTACCGCTAGTTCGGAAAACCACGAACAGGTAGCGTTTCAGCTAGGAAGACTTCCCTATAATGAATTGCTACCGGGGTTTCACACTAAATCTACATTTTTAATTACGCTATAACTCGAAAACAAATAAAAATCGGATAACAACATTTGAGTTTTTTTACATTACTTTCACCAGTAGAATACACTCCTTGAGTTTGGTCGATTCCTCACGACTCACCCTGTATATTGAACAATACAGATTACCATCTAGTTGCGGAGATGCAAGGGCACGTGCATCATGGCCGGTACTTGACCAGTACGGCGGGTAAGATGTTTAACTTACTATAGTTCTAAAGAGAAGACTGAGAATTTCTGTCGAAGTAACACTGGTCTGTCGGAAAAGGTTTTTTTATGACCTAAGTTGAAAGGAGATCGATATCTTGACTAATAATTAATAAAAACCGCGATCTGAAGAGGTGTTCTATTGATTACATAAATATTGTTAAAATATCCCTTGTGAGTCAACCTTTCAAATGATTTTAAACACAACATATAAAAGAGGATGTGCATAATTAAATTAATAACAACTTAAGTTTAACATGGAAATGTAAGTTACGTGTCCGCATATAATACAAACCATTCATTAATTACCAGATGTTCACTCAGCAATTTCATTCATTTAGCCGGATACACGTGGAGTAAGATAAGATAATATTTAATATATAAAGATGGGCAATGCATTAGTTGATAGAGTTATTAGTGTAACTGTACGCGACACAGATCGCTAATAAACCTCAGTGTAATCTAGTTTAAATCTATATTGTAACGTATTGTCAAAACCGCAAAACAAATAATTTTTTTTTAAATTTCAACGCTCTCGAAATTTAACTTGTATATAGAATTTCAGCGACCGTTAAAGGCTTGTTGACGGTTCAAAGCAGGTATATTTCGAGGGTCTCCCGGTTAGGGATACAACAAAAGAAATGCTTTCTTTTTGCAAACGAATATATAGAAACATGTGTAAGTTAAGTTTAATATTTTAATATTTTAAAATGTGAGATACTTTCATAAGAAATATTATTTAAAAATAAATTAAAATTCTTATACATGCGAAGCGTAACAGTAGAAATATAGGTTTCTAGACGGAAAAGAGAAAATCTACACTGACGAGATGCATTACATCGAAGCAATGGACTATTTAATTTGCGGTAAAAATGCTTCACGCGTCTGACAAACACGCACAAAGAATTTTTAAACACTCCAATAATAGACACAATCATAGAAAGGTCAAAATAGCTACTACATTCTTTTTTTAAATAAAACGGGCATATCCCGTTGTAAAAAGATTCAAGAATTCTACATTTATTTATAGCGATTCGGGCGCAAAAAGCTCATTTCACGCACTGTTTCATAAAGAATTATTGTGTATGTGTATGTTGTAGCCACTTAACCATTTTCTGACTGTGTCCATTACTACAGGGCTTTTCGGTTGCCTTTCACGATTTGTCATTTGTGATTCATTATTTATCAAATGACATTCTCTCTTTTATTTGTCTTTCACCATTTGTAATTTGTATTTCACCATTATTCAAATGATATTCACATTTGTCAAATGAATTTCATCTTTTGTCAAAATAATTTCATGAACTGTCATTACTGTAACATGGAGCGTGTGAAAAAGCGAAATGCGAAAATTAGTAACGAAGTGCGCGCATTAATTATTAACTCCATGAATCAGGGAAAATCTTCTATTGATGTGGGAATACAGTTTAATGTAAAACCGAATACAGTGCGTAAAATTTATGCAAAACATGTGCAAACGGGACAGATACACAAACAACCTCCGGGTCACAGAAAGCAAAAGCTTAATGAAGTTCAAAAGGAACGAATATGTAATTGGATTGACGAGGATTGTACTCTTACACTTCGTGATTTACAAGCAGAGTCTTTGCCAATGGCCCGACATGCAAATATCTACATCAACAATTAATAGGGCTTTAAAAGAATTCCATTATTCTATGAAACGAGTAACGTGCATACCAGAAAGAAGAAATACACCAGCTATAATACAAAATCGTTTCGATTATGCAATTGAATACAAGAGAATTATGCATGAGAAAGACAAAATTTTTTCCATTGATGAATTTGGTATAAATGTTTACTCAAGAGTGACCTCTGGTAGATCTGCCAAAAATACTTCAACATGTTTACGTAAAGCCCAAGTTAGAGGACGAAATTATTCAATTGTAGCTGGAATGAATTTTAATTCGTTATATTTATTTCAAATACAGGATAGACCATGCAACGTGGAACATTTTTCAGAGTATCTGTTAAATTTGATTAATCATTTTCGTGTTGATAATATAGTAGGAGCTTATCTTATAATGGACAATGTTCGCTTTCACAAAAATGCTGAAGTACTAAATCTTATTCAAGCTCATGGCCACCATACTGTATTTATTCCGGCGTATAGCCCATTCTTGAATCCAATTGAGGAATTGTTTAGTCAATGGAAAAATTACATCAAGAGATAACAACCAAGAAATGCGGATGAGCTATATCAATCCATCCACAGAGTATCAGAAAATATCACTCACGAACACTGCCTTCACTACATACAACATATGGAGTCCTACTTAGGCGATTGTTTACGAAGAATCGAAATTCTTTCATAAATTGTACTTGAATGTATAAGAATTTCATTACTTATTGTCTATTTTACATAATAAGTTTCGTTGGTTCCTAATAAATATACATTAGTTCGATTGCTTTCTATTATTTTATTTGCATAAGAATAGAGAAAATCATTTGACAAATAGTGAAACAGTTTTGATAAAAGAGAATTACAATTGACACAAATTTGACAGTTGGTAAAGTCATTTGAGAATTAGTGAATTACAAATGACAAATCGTGAAAGGCAACCGAAAACCCCTGTAAGGTGTAAGGTGTTTAAAAATGCTTTATGTTTGTAGGGAATGCTTTAGCCCAAATTAAAGGATAGACTCTTCATAAAAAGTAATTATTCGAATTTATTACCGAAAAAAAAACAAAAAATTAGTGTCGTAAAATGTAGGAAGCATTTACTTCATTTACATTACATCGCGAAAATGCAATTGATTTGCATCAAATTTGCCGACTGCCCGTAACCCAATATTAATATCTTTTTCTTAATGTGATTTACGGCTTTCCCGACGATTCGAAATTTCAGTCCTTAATAGCTTAATGGTAAAGCAGTGGTCCGGCAAACCAATGGACGTAGGTTCGAATCCTGCTTAAAGGCGAATTTTTTTTCGGTCAAAAATTCGAATAATTAGCGTCGTAAAATGTAGAAAGCATTTAATTCACTGTAAGTTTTTGTTTTGAAACATCCACACCTAAGCTTTCAAAACTTCGATTTATTTATCATTTAATTCGCCCTTGTATGCATAAATTCAATCAAAATATATAACTGTATCAGATTCATTCACCATTTTGAAGAAGAAGGTACGAAATTAAGAAAATCGCAACTTAACTCCGCAACGATTGCAATACAAAACGCTACGTGGTATTTCAGCAAAATTATCGCGAATCATAACATTAATTGCCTGAATCGATCTAGCTGACTTGCTCTTGGATGACCAACTTTCGTCCAAGAACTTGAACCTATTCGTGCTTGAAAGCCATGTATTGGCGTAATATTATTGTTCATGTAAATTACTGGCTAAGCGTATACTTTGAAAATCTCGAGGTCGCTAATCGATCTTAAGATATCATAGTAAGGACACAAGGTTATCGGGACTGACAGTCATGCATAACAAGTGCTATTGATATATATATATATATATATATATATATATATATAGTTTTTGAAGTAAAACCAGACCTTAAATCGCCTACAATTTGAATTTACTATATATATATATACAAGGTGGCCCAAAATGACCGAAGGGGTTTGAGTTCATTATAACTTCTTATTTAAGACATAATTATTAAATTCTTTTATTTTAAGTACAGTATATTAATGGAGAATATTATTATGAAAAATTATATCTCGCGGGTGGCCCAAAATGACCGAAGGGGTTTTAATTCCTTATAACTTTTTTATTATAATTTTTCTCTCTCTGGACTCTGAGGGTCCAACCCGCACATTAAAATAACGACGATATGCACGCTGAGTCAAAACAATGGATCGTTGATTTGAGAAATAAAGTTCAACGATTTTGGCACGTTGTTCAATTGTGTACTGTTCCATTTTAAATTCCCCAGGTCTTATTTACAAAATACTGAAAACAAAAAAAAAAAAAACTG